>OY755069.1:17090143-17635143 GCA_963576755.1 Noctua janthina | reverse complement strand
TAACCTAACCTAACCTAACCTAACCTAACCTAACCTAACCTAACCTAACCTAACCTAACCTAACCTATACCTAACCTAACCTAACCTAACCTAACCTAACCTAACCTAACCTAACCTAACCTAACCTAACCTAACCTAACCTAACCTTTTTTTTTTTTTTTTTTTTGACGCTGGGAAAAAATGCATTACGCATACCCTCCCATCGGGGGATGGGGGGGCTATGTGGGACTCCCCGGTGTGACCCGGTATACCCACTAAAACGACCCAGCGGCACTCCCGCTTCGTCCGAGTGGCGGGGGACTGGGAAACCGGCACAGCCTTTACTTCCAGTCCACCGCCGACGAATTCCCGACAAGGCGGGCCCCTCATGTCCCCCCCGTGGGGAGGGACACGGGCCCGGGAATGACCGACGAAGGTGGTGACGGGTGCAATGCGGGCGAAGGCACCCCCGCGCCTGTCGCCCGCCCGTCGCCACCATGGGGAGGGAGAGGACCTCGCCTTCTCCGACCCCTTCTTCGTCTGCGGAGCGGCGCAGCGAGAGGGTCGTCCTCCCGCGCGCGCTCCGCCTCTCGGACCTCAAAGTCCGGGAGAGGGCGGTTTGGGGAGAAATAGACCCCCACCAGGGCCATGTCCCCCCACGCGGCGGCCACGTATCCCGGTCCCCTCTCTAAGAGCGAGAGGGGAGGGGAGTCTGTGGAAGGCCGCGACACCAACGCCACCAAGCCGTCCCGGTCGCCCAGCCAACGGCCAGGGACCGAGTAAGACTCGGCGACCACCGCCAAGTCCATCAGTCGGACATCGCTCCCCCCTCCGCAGCCGCCGCAGGAACGACGGCGCTAGCGGCAGCAGCAGGCCCGGTCGGCGCCTGCGCTTTGCCTCGCTTAGGGGGAGGATTGCAGTTCCTCCCCCTCATAACGTGGCCCGCCAGGCGGCCACTAGCAGCACACACCGCGCAGTGCGGCGTGGCGGCCTTGCAGGCAGCGGCTTTGTGGCCTTCCTTGCCGCAGCGGAGGCACATGTCCGTCCTGTCTACCGCGGACGGACACAGGGGCCGGGTGTGTCCGATGCCGAAGCACCGGAAACACCGCAGAGGCTGGTCCTCGAGTGCCCGGACTGCACCCGAGCTGAACCCGACTATGAGCCGTCCCTTGGCAAGGACGGCTTTGGCAGAGGCGACCGGGCACTCGAGGCGAATGGTGCCCATGCCGCCGCGGCCGGGCCTTATGTCCCGGCCTTGGACCGCCGCGACGCCACAGCCCCCCATCACTGCGACCGCCGCCACCACCTCCTCCTTGGTGACGGAGTCGTCGAGGCCCATCACCTCTATGGCTGCCGACTTGACCGGTCGGGCCACCTTGGCCGAATCCGCGATGACCTCTTGCAGCTTGGCTGCAAAGAGGTCCGCATGGGCACTCCCCTCTTGGCCCGGGAACTCGAATATTCGAGCCCCGGCTTGGGTCCGCCGGCAAGTCACACTGCCGATCCCAAGCTGTGCAGGATCGGCATTTGCACGCGCCCGCACCAAAATTGACGCGTACGTCTCTCCTCGCCCCGCAGCCTCCGCGGTGAGCGTCACCACGACGGCCGCGGTTTTTGGGGGGACTAGCCGTCCCCCTCCCCTCCCCCTTCCCTTCCCCTTTTCCTTGCCGGTCGTCTGCAACCGGCTGGGAGCAGTGGTGGCGGGGACGACAGGGACCGTCGCCGTCTTTTTCGCTTTGCCCTTCCCCTTACGGACCACTTCCGTCCACTCGTTGGACGGGGTGGTGGAAGGGAGAAGGGCGTCTTCCGCCTGAGATGAGGACGGCCCCGGCCCACACTGCCTCTTATCCACCGCAAGCGGCGGTCGGAGGCGCTTCTCTGGCAAGAGCCGGTCCTCTATTCCTGCCAAGCAGGCTCTTGTGAAGGCCCTCTCCTCCATTACTACCTTGCGGATGATATCCTCAAGGTTGGAGGCGGGGCCCTCTGCCGCATGGCCCGTGTTGGCCTGTTGAGGCCGGGCCGTGGCTTCAGCCAGCTTCTGATGAAGCTGGCTGACCTCCGACTGCAGGCGATCTATCCTCGCCTGCAGTTGTTGCGTCTCGTCGGTGGTCTTACGCTGGACCAGCTCCGCGACGATACCGCGCATGCTCGCGGCCCTGCATTTCAGGGCCTTTTGCAAGGTCCCCTTCATGTTGGAGGACTTAGAGGCGACCTCCACAATCTCCTCCTCGTCCTCCTCCGCCATTTTCTCCAGCTCGGCCAGGGAGTGGTCCGAGTAAAGAACGCGGGACGCACCGTACCCGGACTTGGCCCGGGCAGCGTGCGCCCGTTTCTCCCCGGCAACCACCCGCTCCTCCAGCTCTTGCTGGAGCTGTGCCCGCCGAGCCAGGTCCAACCGGCGTTGGGCGTCCGCGAGCCCAACGACATGGGTGTCCGCGGCCACCGTCGGCTGTTTCGCCTTCGACAACCCCGTCGACCCCGAGGCCGAGGAGCCCCCGGACCCACCGCTCATGTGGACCCGCTTCCGCGACCGACAATCGTCCGCATCCGACACACAAATAAGTGAGTCGTTGTCGGACGACTCGTCCGCCCCTCCGAACAAGCTAGCCGCAGATGGCGCGCGGCTAGCCTCTGACGCCTGAGCGTCGGAGTGGCCCTGAGAAGGGCCTTTGGGTTGGCCCTGAGAAGGGCCTTTCGGGTGGCCCTGAGAAGGGCCTTTGGGTTGGCCCTGAGAAGGGCCTTTTTGTTTTAAAAACCGCCCGCAGGCGTCCCTCGTGGGTTTAGACATTCCGACAAATTCGTAGACACAAGACAATAAAATAAAATAGCTACGAAAGCACAGTGCACTTTGGCCAACCCAGTCTGCCACTCCGTTACGGTGGTCAGAACTGGGTCGTTTCCAGGGGACGCGACGTGGACGCAAGCACTGTGGGGTGGTCCCCCAACCTAACCTTTTTTTTTTTTTTTTTTTTTTTTTTTTTTTTTTTTTTTTTTTCTCGATGTGGAAATCCTCAATGGATGTCCTCCGCCCTGGGGAGAGCGGAGGGGTCTGTCAGACTCGTACTGACTAAAACCACACCGGTGTTCCCTCGCACACTTGCGTCGGGGGGCAACGGGATCTGATGCGACTTCCGCTGCCCCAGACTAGTGCCGGCCCGCCTGACCTGCGGGCCTCGGTCCCGGGGGGGAGTGAGGTGTAAGACTCCCCCCGTTACGTCTGAGAGAGGCGCGCGTGGAACACTACGCGCCGCCGTCTCGGGTCCAGTATGATCGGGGGCGACGGATGTCCCCGAATCCGTCGCCCCTGGACCTATTTAGGGGGGCCGGAAGAGGGCGTTGTCCGCCCTCTGCCGACGCCCGGTGCGTCTGCTGCGGGAGGGGCGAGAGCTCGTCATCTCCCTCTCCCTTTCCGCAGCCTCCTTCTGCGACATGACGGTTTCGCAGAAGGACATCACCGCGTCCCAGGACTCTGCGCTGCCGACCATCGAGCGAATGACGGTCGGCAACGACAGGTCTCCTCCTACTTCCGTAACGAGCGCACGGCGCGGCTCATCCCACGCGGTGCACTCGGCCAGCGTATGCCGCGCCGTGTCCTCTACACAATGGACGCAGTGATGGCACCGGGCGTCCGGCTCCCTGCTTATGCAACACAGGTACTTCCCGAAGCAGCCGTGCCCCGAGAGCACCTGCGTCGCCCGGAACGTCAGGGAGCCGTGCTTCCTCCCGAGCCAGTCGTCGAGTACTGGCCGGATCGCCTCGACTGTGTCGAGGCCGGCGGTAGGGAGCTCTAGCCTCCCCCGCCATTCCGCCACCATGAACCTAACCTTTTTTTTTTTTTTTTTTTTTTTGACGCTGGGAAAAAATGCATTACGCATACCCTCCCATCGGGGGATGGGGGGGCTATGTGGGACTCCCCGGTGTGACCCGGTATACCCACTAACACGACCCAGCGGCACTCCCGCTTCGTCCGAGTGGCGGGGGACTGGGAAACCGGCACAGCCTTTACTTCCAGTCCACCGCCGACGAATTCCTAACAAGGCGGGCCCCTCACGTCCCCCCCGTGGGGAGGGACACGGGCCCGGGAATGACCGACGAAGGTGGTGACGGGTGCAATGCGGGCGAAGGCACCCCCGCGCCTGTCGCCCGCCCGTCGCCACCGTGAGGAGGGAGAGGACCTCGCCTTCTCCGACCCCTTCTTCGTCTGCGGAGCGGCGCAGCGAGAGGGTCGTCCTCCCGCGCGCGCTCCGCCTCCTCCTTTTGCGAGATTACGTCCTCGCAAAAGGAGGCGACCGCTGCCCAGGCCTCCTCGCTCCCCAGCATGGCGTTGACCACGCCAGGAAGCGAGAGATCCTGTCCGATCACAGCGATCAGACCGCGGCGCAGCTCGGACCAAGCCGGGCACACCTCGAGGGTGTGCTGCGCCGTGTCCTCCGCCGCGCCGCAGTCGTGGCACGCCGGGGTCTCCTCCCTCCCGATCCGGTGCAGGTGCGATCCGAAACAGCCATGGCCGGACAACACCTGCACCAAACGGAACGAGAGGAAACCGTGGGACCGCTCGAGCCAGCTCCGCAGGACCGGACCGAGCGCGTCCAACGTACGGCGGCCAAAGGCGGCGTTGGCGAGGTCCTCCGTCCAGTGGAGGACGATGGCGTCCTTCGCCTCCCGCCGCACGGCCTCCCGCTCCTCGGTGATCGGGCACTCCCCGAGCGCCTTCCGGCGCGCCGTCCACTCATACACTCTGGCGAGCACCCAAGCCTCCAACTCCCAAGGAGGGGTGCCGGCCAGAGCGCACGCCGCCGAGAAGCCTACCGAGCGGTAGGCCCTCGCCACCCGCAGTGCAATAGCCCTTTGGGGCCTGCGGATGGCGGTCGCATTCTCCCTCCTGTTGAGGGAGTCCGCCCAGATTGGGGCCCCGTAAAGGGCCATGCTCCGCAGAATGCCGGCATACAGGCGCCGGCATTTCGCCTTGGGCCCCCCCAGGTTCGGGAGGAGCCACGAGAGGGCGTCGGCGGTTTTCAACAGGCGCGTCGACAGCCCGCTGAAGTGCGGGCCGAAGCGCCACCTGTCGTCCAGGACCAGGCCAAGGTACTTCATCTGGGCCCGGACCCCTATCCTGACGCCCTCCACGACAATGTGGGCGTCGGGAGGGCAGCGCTGCCGAGGCCCACGAAAGAACACGGCCTCGGTCTTGTGCAGCGCCACCCTCAATCCTTGGCGGCGGATCCTCTCTGCGACCAAGGATCCGCCAGCCGAGGCCAGACAGGCCGCGTCCGCAAAATTCCTCCCCCGGGCAGTGAGGAGAGTGTCATCCGCGTAGCAGATGAAACCTAACCTAACCTAACCTTTTTTTTTTTTTTTTTTTGTTTCGGGGTGGAAAATCCTCACGGATGTCCTCCGCCCTGGGGCGGGCGAAGGGGTCTGTCAGACTCAAACTGACTAAAAACCACCCCGGTGTTCCCTTCCCACACTTGCACCGGGGATCATGGGAACTAGTGCGCCTTCCACGATCCCCGGCTAGTGCCGGCCCGCGTCTGCGGGCCTCCTCAAATCCACGGGGGGAGTGAAGTGAACACCCCCCGCGACTTTCATTAGCGGCGCGCGTGGAACACTACGCGCCACCGCCTCGGGTCCAGTTATATGGGGGGCGGCGGACGTCCCCAAGTCCGCCGTCCCTCTGAACCCGTTTAGGGGGGCTGGAAGAGGGCATTGTCCGCCCTCCGCCGACGCCCAGTACGTCTACTGCGGGTCCGGAGAGTGGTCTCGACCTCCCTTATCCTTTCCGCAGCCTCCTTCTGTGAGATGACGGTTTCACAGAAGGAGATCACCGCATCCCACGACTCTGCGCTCCCGACCATCGAGCGAGCGACGGCCAGCAGCGACAGGTCGGTTCCGACTTCTGTTATAAGGGCACGGCGCGGTTCCTCCCATGCGGCACACTCTGCCAGCGTATGCCGCGCCGTGTCCTCCAGACAGTGGACGCAGTGATGACACCGGGCGTCCGGCTCCCTGTTTATGCGACACAGGTACTTCCCGAAGCAACCATGCCCCGAGAAAACCTGCGTCGCCCGAAACGACAGGGAGCCGTGCCTCCTCTCGAGCCATTCCTCGAGCACTGGTCGGATCGCCTCGAAGCACCCAGTCGTACCCGATGTTCCACAGGGGTGGGCCAACGACCGAACCCTGTGGGACACCGCACGACATTTCGCGCCGGCCTCCGCCGTCGCGTCCCCTGTAGGTGACACATCTTTCCGCTAAATAAGCCCCAACGACGCGACGGAGGTACGGGGGCACCCTGTGGTAGCACAGCGCCTCCCGAATACAGCTCCAGGGCAGGGTGTTGAAAGCGTTGGAGATGTCCAAGGACACCGCCAACATCACCCCACCATGGGACACCGCTTCCTCCGCCAGGACTCTTACCCGCATTATGGCGTCCACAGTGGAGCGCCCATGCCGAAAGCCGAACTGGCTATCGTCCAGATCCGGCCCCTCTCTGTACAAGTGGCCGGCGAGGCGGGCAGCAATGATCCGTTCGAAAAGCTTACCCACCTCGTCCAGCAGCACTATGGGCCGGTATGCGGACCGCGAGTCCGCTGGGCGCCCCGCCTTCCTGAGCAGGACCAAACGACCCGTTTTCCACTGACTAGGGAATTGGCCCCGCTCAAGACAAGCTGAGTAGAGTCCTCTCAGCTGGGGCTCTAACTCTTTCAGAGCGAGGGCAAGCGCGCCGCCGGGAACTCCGTCGGGTCCCGGGGCAACGGTTTTGGCCCGAAGCCGCGTTATTGCCGCCCTCATCTCTGCTTGTGTCACCTCAGGGACGCTGACGTCATCGTCATCCTCTGACTCCGTGGCTGTGGGCAAAGCCATCGGCGGCGGTATGTGCTCCTCTCTAGCAGGAAAGAGAGTTGCGACCACTTCCTCCAGCAGCTGAGGCTGCAGACTCTCAGTGAGTGGGGGCGCCCAGGAACGAAGTTTCCCTCGGACCGCACGATAAGGGCGCCCCCACGGATTTACGTCTAGTGTCGACAACATCTCTTCCCTAGCACGGGTCTTCGCCTCGCCGACGGCTAGCCACAGAGCCTCCTTCGCCGCGCGGTACACCTCATACAGCGCGGCCTCTTCTTCCGGAACCCGACGACGTCTCCTCCGGTATCGGGTGTACTGGCGTCTCACCTCCACGCACGCCACGCGCAACTGCGCGATGACAGCGGACCACCAGTACAGCTGGCGCCTTGTGGGTTGGGTGACACGGGGCATAGACGCATCGCAAATTTGCGCCATCGCCCCGCGGAACCACTGCGCCTCCGCTTCGATGTCGACGGGTTCGTTCGACGGCGTTTCCCGAACCCAGGCCTGGAGGATTGCGGCCTCCTCGAGAAGTTCCCTGTCGATTCTCTTGTACGACCAGCGAGGACCGTCCATTTGCGGGGCCGACGGGCGACCACCGCCCGCAGCCTGGGTGGAGACGTCAAATCGAATGTATCGATGGTCCGACAGCGTCTCCACCCCTACGGCAACTCGCCAGTCGCGTACACGGCCCGCAACAGCGGAGCTTGCGAACAACACGTCCACTATGGACCCGCCCCGCTGCCGCACGCACGTGTACACCGAGCCTCGGTTTAGGACGGTCAGGCCGGTCTCGACCGCCCACTCCTCCAAAACCTCACCCCTAGAATCGGTGATCGGAGATCCCCAAGCCGCAGACTTGGCGTTGAGATCCCCGAGCAATAGCACCGGGCGAGGGTGGAACCGGCTCACGACGGCACCTAGCTCGACAAGGAAGTCCTCGAAGTCAGCGAGACTCTTGTTGGGAGAGAAATACGCCCCAATTGTGACTATGCCGTCCACGCCTTCCCGCCAAGTCTGTGCTCCGTGGGCATTCCTGCAGCTGCGCATAGGCTGCAGTTTGGCACTCCGGAGCACTGGGCCGCCTTGTGGCCGGCTTGACCGCAGCGGAAACACAGTTCGCTGCGATCAATTTGTGCAGTGCACTGTGCCCGGACATGCCCATTTTCCAGGCACCGGAAACACTGCACAGCCCGCCTTGGCAAGAGTTTGACCCTGGCAGACACCCAACCCACCAGAAGCCGTCCGCCGTCTGCAGCCTTGTTCGCAGCCGCTACCGGGCACCGCACCCAGACTGTGCCCAGCCCGTCCGCGCCGCTGTGAATTTCGCCTGCCACCACACTCTCTGGCGGACATTCACCGATTCGGGCAATGGCCGCCACTACTTCCTGTGCGGTCACCGAGTCGTCCAGCCCACCTACGCGCAATTCAGCCGTGACAGTGGGCCTGGACACTCGGGCGTCCTCTGGCTTGAGGACTTCCCGGAGCTTGGCGGCCAAATTGTCCGCCCTCTCTTGTCTTGCAGCACCCGACACTTCAAGCACCTTGGCACCCGTGGCTGCCGTTCTGAAAACGAAGCCAGCCGGGGTGCCAAATTCGCTAAATTTCAGCTTCTGCCTCATTTCCGCCAGGACTGACTTGTAGGTCACTCCCCTGTTTGCGGCTTCGGGCTGCAGTGTAATAACTACAGCCTCGGAGCGTGGGGTAGTGACCTTGGGCGGCCTCGTGGTCACTGGTCGAGTCGGTCCCTGGCGGGGTGTCGGCTGCGACGCCCTCTTTTTGCGGCCCCTCTTCACCACCGTCGTCCACGCCTCCCGAGTGGGAGGTGCGGTCGCCGGGAGCGCTGTCTCTTTTGAGGTAGGGGGCGCGGTCGCACCCGCCGCCTTCTTCTTGCGGAGGCCCCCTCCACCCACCGTCACATTGGTGGGAGAAGCGGTCGCTGGAGGCTGGGAGGTTTGGAGGAGAGGCACGGACGCACCCTGCACTGGCTTCCTGGGTCCCGACGCGGACTTATTGCCCCCCTCTGCAGGTTTCTGAGCCACCTGCGTGGGCTTCGTCTTAGCGGACTCTTCCGTCCTCCGCCTATCCGCCGCAAGCGGGGGCCGAAGGATTTCAGCTGGGGGGAGTCGAGACTCAATTGCCTCCAGGCGGGCACTCACCATACCACCACACTGCACCATGCAGATTCTCGCCACCCTCTCTATGTCGTAGTCCGACAAGCTTAGAGATGATGGCGCAGCAGGTGCAGGCGCCGACGTGGGAGCTGCCTGCTGCTGTCCGACACTCCGCTGAGCGGCAAACTCTCGCCTGAGGTCCTCCAGCTCGGATCGAAGACGGCTGTTCTCCCTCCACAACCTCGCCGTCTCCTCCGAGGTCGTGCGGCCATGAAGAGCCTCCACTGCCTCCCTGATCCCCTCTGCCGCTTCTTTGAGGGCGCGCATGAACGAGCCCTTCAGGTTGCCGGACTTGGTCGCAACCTTCAGGACAACGTCCACGCCGTCCATCACCTGGCGGTTGAGAGCCTCTGCCGTCAGGCTCTCCCCATTGGCCGCCTGAGCAGACCGCCGCTCTCGGGCCTGACGGGCCATTTCGGCGACCTCATCAGCCGCGACCGCTCTGCTCTGCGCACGCTTCGCGGCGTTGGCCTCCGCCTTTGTGCCCACCAGAGAGACGGTGACCCCTCCCAGCTCGTCGATCGCGGATGAGACGCGATCCGAATCACTCGCTCCGCTGGCCATCGGCGTATCGGGGCGCTTCAGGAAGCGGCCCCGGGTGTCACGTGACGCTGCCGGAGCGTTTGTTCCGGAAGCTGTCCCGCGACCTCTGCCCCTCCTGGCTGCCGGCACCTTCGCGGCCGGCAGGTTCTCCTCGCTTGAGGACAGACCCGCCGTGCACGCGTCCGACTCACAGACACGCGGCCGCTTCCCCCAAAACCTTGAGGGAGTGACCGCAACTGTTTGCGGTATGTCGTCAACCTCCAACAACACATCCACCCTTTCTAAAACCACGCGAGGCTCCGCTGGAGCCTCCGTTCCCGGCCTCAGTGACGCAGCGCGAGAGTTTGACACTGCGTCCGCCGCGTGGCGCTCGACCAGTCCTCGTTCATTGTTTTTAAAACTAAAAGAGATGAGGTCTTCAAAAGACCTCGATCTCGAGGAGCCTCCTCGGCTCTCGTTGCCATTGGCAAGTGGTAAACGACTGGTGCCCTCCCCAGAATACGAGGGGCTTGACGATCCCGAAGGGACCGTGGCGGATTCTCCAGCTGCTGTGCAGCTGGTACCGCCCTGGGGTATGTTTTTCCAAATCGTCTCTTTCATGATTTTATTTTTCCTTTGAAGAGTGTGGTCCCTTTCACCCACCTTCTCATCATTCCCCCCCCCCCACCCCCCTTATGACCAGTCCATCACCCTCACAGTCACGTCTGATGGGCAGACGCGTACCAGAGGGCGACGAATGTCACATCCCAGCACATGCCCCGCAACGATGTCCCGTCGCGTGGCATATGATGGAAGATCAACGACCCTGATTTACTCCCCGAGAACTTCGAGGAGTGAATCACTAATCACGTACCGTGCTATAGCCTGCTCCGTGAACTATCGCACGGTACACGACGAATTAACCCCGCCCTGATTCACTCCCCGAGAACCTCGAGGAGTGAATCACTAATCACGTACCGTCCGATAGCCCGCTCCGTGAGCCATCGCACGGTACACGACGAAATATCCCCAACCCCTGATTCACTCCCCGAGGAACTCGAGGAGCGAATCGCGAATCTCACAGCGCCCGATGGACTCGCTCCGTGTGTCACCGCACGGCTGTGAGACCCCTCCCCACACTCCAATGACTTGGAGCGTGAATCGCGCACTGTCCGGAACGGACAGGGCACCCCTCGCAGAAGTCTGAGGCGACTCCGGCGTGTGTGTCTCTCTTAGTCTGGCCTCTCACTTGAAATATAAAAAACTCCAAGATCACTGAGACACTCAAGCCCCACCACGACGACAACGTGGAGACACCCTCGGTGGGGAACCTAACCTAACCTAACCTAACCTAACCCAGTACACTGCCATACGCGGTCGCAATAACATCAGCTCCACGTAAAAATTCGTAAAAATCGCAATTTTTGAGCTGCGCGTGTTTAAAAGTTGCAGTGCAGTTAGCAAGTGTCTGATTTACCGGGATTCGTGTGGGCAACGTCATAGGTCACCAGGATCGGCTGCTGCAGGTCATCAACATCCAGAGATGTAAGGAGATCCTCAAAGGTACACGGTTAACAAGGAACACTAACCTCTGGGTTAGTGTTCCTTGTTAACCGTGTACATTGCTAGTGAGGCATTGCAATTTCCTGTTCAACGACACCAAGATCGCTAAGATCTGATCACCAGCAGAGAAGTTATTAGGTAGCCAAATTTACCAAATTAACCTTAAGAAGCACGTGGTTCTAACCTCAAACCTCGACGATTCGACAAACACACACGAGGGAAAACGTCACACACGTCAGATCGGACCTACCTGAAGCCTTCAAAGCCGACCCGAGGACTTTGCCTTGCGGCGCTGAAGACCACATCCCAAGCCGTCAGGTAACCTCTAGGTCACTCCTCATCCCGCAGTCCTAGAATACCCGTGTTTGGGTTTGCCTGAACCGGGAAACAAGGGCCTTCCCCCCCACCCCCTCAAAACCAACCCTCTCCTGTACCACTTCACCCCACCCAAAAATACCCTCCCTCTCCTTGGAATCCCAAGGGACCTTCGTCACCCTTTGACGTTTGACACCCGTGTTTGGGCTCCTCTGAGTCGTGAAAGCAAGACCATCCCCCCTCCCCCCCTAAATAACTATTTAACCTACCCCCCTGCATTCCCCCACCCTCAGCAACCCCTCCCCCCTCCACATATCCCGCTTTCATAAATAAGCTCCACTCAAGTAAACCCCCCCCTCCCCTCCCCCCTCTTGGTTGCCTCACCCCCCCGAAACCTATCTCTGGAACCGTTATAGATAACTATATCGAGATTAGGCTCATTCGATTCGGGAGGAAAAATTGAACAATCTGGCTCCAGCGGAATTGCGAGAAAAAGCATAGCAAAGGAGGTACTGCTTCAGGAATCTATCGAGATCGACCTGGGTTACTGCACTGCAGCAAATCAGACGCTAGAGGCACATTTGTGTCTGTCGCGCAGCGGCGTGTGCTCCGGATAACAACATAGACGCAGTCCATCAAGCGTCAGAACGCCAAAACATCGCGTCAAAACATTCGAGAGGACAGCATCATCACTGCGTACAAAGCTGTCGAAACTTATTTAGGGTGAGTCCATGACATAGATAAAAAAAAAAAAAAAAAAAAAATTGTTATAAATATTAACCAATTATAAATTTATAATACTGTCATTTGTTCTGTTTTGTTATTGTTTTATATACTGTTTCTAAGCCTAAATTTAAAATTTGAAGATGTCTTCCGTTCCCACAATCCGTAAGTCAGCTGCGGAGGTCGCACCGAAGGCACGACCGTTGCGGACGAAAGTCCTTAAAAACGTAGCAAAGTCCACTACGTCGGAGAGGCTTGCTCAACAGTCCGCTCCACGGGATCTGCCTGAAGTGTCAAAAGCAGCTTCGGAACCAGCTGCAGGGGACGGTAGCCTTGCGTCGTCAGTTGACAATCTCTCTCTGCCGGAGAAATGTGACGTAGCAGAGACGGCGGAGTCAAAAGTAATCAACTCGGAGCAACTGGGCATATCTCCACCACACCGCATCCTGTCAGACGAGGAGAGCTCTGTCGTATCTTCCATCACCGACCATCAGGCACGGAAAAGGGCCAGTCTTCTCTACAGCACACCGAGAAGAGGGACTGGCGTAGAAATGGACATGGCGACGAGAGAGGCCAACTCTCTACTGCAGAATGGGAAGGGTGCGTTGGAGGCATCGGGAAATATGAAGAAGGAGTACAGGACGACTTGCCACGACAGCCTGCAAGGGCTTTACGAGATCGTCCTTTCCCTGTCCGACTCTCGAGCGAGGCACAAATATAACCTCGAGAAGGAGCGCTCTCGACACGCCCGAGAACTAGTGCAAGTGGAGCGTTCTCACAGAGAAGAGGTGATAAAATACCAGCAGAAACTCATCACCGAGCTGGGTTACGCTCGAAATGACATTTCCGGAACGCTGAAGGAGGCTAAAGATATCCGAAACTGGCTCGGGTACGAGACAGAACAGCCTTTCAGGGAAATAAAGGAAGTCAGGAAGTCGATCGAGTCGTTGACAGCTCTAATAAAAACTGGACACGAGAAAGTCAAGGTTCTGGACGCGCCCGCAAATGGGGACCCAAAATGGGATACCGTAGCGGCGGGCCTTACAAAGCTGGGAAACCACATTGCGAGCGTATCAAACCAGCTGGATACGCTCCGCCAGGCAACAGAAAAGATCCGGCAGGAGCTCCAAGCACCCGTAGAGCCCCTTGTTGCCCCTCTCCTAGCACCCGAGGCCTCCATGGAACCCAAACTCGAAAAACTGGCCGAAGGCATGGAAACCATGACAATGTTGATCAGAACCATTCTGGAGAAGTCCGAAATACCTCCCCCCCAACAACTACCACCGCTGGATCTGACTAAACACCTCCAGCCCTTGTCGGAGAGGCTGGACATCGTGTCCTCCGAACTTAGAGTGTTGAGGGATAAGGAACCCCAGTTTCCAGCCCAACCAGCACCGAGCCTAGACACTGAGTTCGCGGTGGAGGAAGTAAAGAGGACTCTTGCCTCCATTGAAAAGGGAGTATCGGAGCTGAAGCAGCCGGAAACCTTACAACAGGGATCCAAGACCTTCGCCCAGGCTGCTAAAACGCCCAAACGGCCGAACCATACGTTGATAATCTCCTCAACAGATCCTAAACACACGGGGGAGAACGTCATAGAGAAAATGAGGGAAGCTCTTGACCTCAAAACGACCGGAGCTAAAGTCGACAAGGTGAGGAAAGCACGCAACCAGAAGATCGTGGTAAGCTGCGCGAGCAAAGAAGACCTCGGCCTCGTTAAAAGTCGGGTCCAGACCACCAGTGGGCTAAAGGTCCAGGAGGCCATGCCTAGTAACCCACTGATTGTCGTCAAAGGGGTACTCTCTTCTTATACCAACGAAGAGATGGTAGACCTCCTCCAGGCCCAAAATAAACACCTTTGGAAAGATCTGGACCCGGCTGGCCTTGTCCTTAAATTGAGATTCCGAAGACGCGCGAGGAATCCCCTTGAATGCCACCCGGTCTTCGAACTCTCCCCAGAGCTTTGGAAGCGGCTCACGCAGGCGGAAAAGGTACACCTCGGAATACAGAGGTGCCCAGTAGAAGATCAGTCTCCTCTAGTGCAGTGCACCAAGTGCCTAGGCTACGGTCACGGCAGAACTCTCTGCAAGGCAGTAAAAGAAAGCTGTGGATACTGTGGCGAGGCACACACTGGGAGAGACTGCTCAGTCAGGGCAAACGGTGGCCCCCCTGCCTGCGTGAACTGCATCAAAGTAGGGAGAGAGGGAAAAGACACGGTTCATCCGGCGTTCAGTTCCGAATGTCAAGAGAGGCAGAAATGGGACAACATCGCGAGGTCGCGTGTTTCTTATTGCTAAGAGCAACGACGGGAACAATGTGTCAGTCACCCAGCAAAGCACAAGAGGACGAGCAGACAGGCTAAAGTTCATCCAGGCCAACCTGCAACGCTCCAAGCTCGCAACAGCAGAACTGCACCATGCGGCCGAAGAGATGGGAATCTCAATCGCACTTGTCCAAGAGCCCTATGTTGGGAGAACAGGTGTGATGAAGCAAAACCCCGGCACAAAAGTCATCCAGTGCACTCTCAACCGGCAAAAACCAGTAAAGGCGGCAATCGTCGTGTTCGGGAACAACCTGGAAGTCATTCATGACCCTCAGATTGTCAGCGAAAACGTTGCAGCCGTTCTGCTGAAGGTGGGTCAGCTAAAGCTTGGAGTGGTATCAGTCTACTTTGAGGGTGACCAAGATATAGACCCATACCTCGTCAAAACCAAGGAGGCAATAAATAAGTTACGCACATCCAACATATTGCTGGGGGGAGACGTGAACGCATGGAGCCAGTGGTGGGGAAGCAACAGCAAGGACCACCGAGGGGCATCGTACAACGCCTTCCTCTCTGAATTAGACCTACAGATACTCAACACGGGCCAGACTCCAACTTTCGAATGCTACAGGGGAGACAGGCTATACCAGAGCATAGTCGACGTTACCACATGCAGTGTGTCGCTGTTAGGCAGAGTTGAGGATTGGCGTGTGAACAGGAATATAACGACATCCGACCACAATGCATTAACATTCTCATTACGCCTAGAAAAAGCGTTACAACCTCTTAAACCAGTCTCTACACGCATATATAACACCAAAAAGGCAAAGTGGTCGGACTTCAGGACGCGCTTCAAGGCATACCTGTCAGAACACAGCATCACACCCGCCACAGTATCGGAGGTCTCTCACCCTGAACAACTGGATGCTCTCGTCTCAAAATACGTCGACCTAATACACCGCTCGGCCAAAAAATCGATACCGAAACTGGGGAACAAAAAAATTGACTCGAGACCGCCTTGGTGGACTGATTCTCTCGAACAGTTAAAGCAAGGAACACTGACCAAGAAAAGGACAATCAGGAACGCGGCCCCTAGTCGAAGGAACCTGGTCATCGACGAGTACGTAAAGGCAAAACAAGAGTACTTAACTAGAGCAGCGGAAACGGCAACAGAAAATTGGAAGCAGTTCTGCTCCACACAGGACCGGGAGAGTATGTGGGATGGCATTTACAGGGTCTTGAGGAAAACGGCCAGAAGACAGGAAGACACGCTCCTAAGGAACACCGCAGGCGAAACACTAAGCCCACAGCAATCAGCGGATCTTCTGGCAAAAACGTTCTACCCAGACGACTCTGTGGACGCCGAACAACAACACCACGCGTCGGTCCGGAGACTTGCGGAGGAACGTACCCCAACTGAAACCGAGGGCTTGTCGGCCGACGATCCACCATTTACGCCCGCGGAGCTGGAAATGGTCCTTCAGCGACAAAATCCAAAGAAAGCTCCAGGGCCCGATGGGCTGACGGCCGACATTTGCACAGCCGCTATAAATTGCAACAGGGAGGTGTTCCTGGCGCTGGCCAACAAGTGCCTGTCGCTACCGCACTTCCCAAAGCAATGGAAAATAGCTCACGTGTGCATACTCCGTAAGCCGGGCAAGGACGACTACACCCACCCAAAGTCATATAGACCAATAGGACTACTCTCGGTCCTGGGCAAAATCATCGAGAAGCTCGTCGTGGGCAGACTGCAACACCACTTCCTCCCGACTCTAAACACACACCAATACGGGTTCATGCCGCAGCGAGGAACCGAGGACGCCCTCTTTGTCCTAATGGAGCACATACGGGCCGAAATAAAAGCCAAAAAAGTAGTGCTCTTAGTATCACTGGACATAGAGGGGGCCTTTGACAACGCGTGATGGCCTGCCCTCAAAATGCAGATGCTACACAAAAAATGCCCCAAGAACCTCTTTGCTCTCGTATCTTCATACCTGGAGGACCGGTACATCAGGGTCAACTACGCCAGGGCGACTAGCGAGAAGGGCACCACAAAAGGATGCGTCCGTCACAGGTTCGGTCACTAAAGTGTTTTTCCCCACCGTTCAGGCGGCAAGGAAGATCCTTAAAGGCATGGCACTGTCACCTACCCATGTCCAAATTTTGACCGGTCACGGAGGGTTCGGGGCCTATCTCCATCGCTTCCACCTTAAAGACAGTCCCTCATGCGTCTGCGACCCCAATTATAAAGAGACAGTATGGCACGTGCTTACCGAGTGCCCAAGATTTGGTCGTGAGCGAATGGACCTAGAAACTGAAATCCAGATCTCAGTTATTCAGTCCACACTCCATTCCATCATGGAGAACAAAGCCACCAGAACACCATTCTTGGAATTCGCGAGCAGAATCGTGCAAGTCGTAGCAAAGGCCAATGGTTCAACACAGTTCACCACGAGCACAGCCGTCACCACGGATACGCCCAGCCCCAGTATTTCCCCGCCAAACCCTCGCACCTTGGCGTTACGCCAGTTACTTATATGCGGAGAGAGTGGGCAACCAGGCATCAGAACCCGTGGCGTGGCTCTCTTTATGAACAAGAATGCCGAGAGACTTGGTATAAGCTTCTGCCGCGTGGAAAGGGAAAACAGCGTCGCCATATCGCCGGGCCTAGCAGCGTTGATCAACGGGAGCACCTCAAAAGCGAGCATGAAACGCTCAAAGTTCAACGCGTTACCCGAAGCGGAAGTTGCCGAACACTGATACCGTCTAGTGCGATCACAAAACAAGACGATCGCACTATTCGAGTGGCGTGAGGAAACTCCATTTGCACAAGCATGCTCCCTGCTCACCGAAATCGGGGAGGCTGGCCGGTCAGCGAGCGGATGCCCTCGAATGATCAGCATAGACGCAATGGCGATTGGCTACGATAGAGGGAGAGTTGCCGATCGGTGCGGATGCATCAAAGCCTCAGAAGACCATGAGGTGGTAGTTTACGAGGACAGGGGGGAAGACTTAAGCTTCCTAAAATCTCCCCGTAACGATGCCGAAAAGACCGCAACCGACCGGCAGGCATCCTCCATGTCAGCCCCAACCACGCCCTGCGGTTCCGAGCGATTGCAGCAGAAGCTTGCCGAGGAGAAAGCCGCCTCAGAAAAGAAAAGCGGCAGGTCAACAGAGAAAACCAAGACCGAGAGCCGATTAAAGACCATCTCTAACCTCTTCAGTAGGCTACTGGGAGTCAACAGTGCGAGGCCAGGAAAACACCAACATAACAGCCAAGCGGCCGCATTGCGGGAATTCGCCAGGGTTACCCCGAAACCTCCTAAAGAGCAGCGGCCAGTTCCAACTAGGGCCGACAAAGGAGAGGTCAGTCCGCCAAAACTCAAGCCGGCAACGGAACCCGCAGACCACATTCAAAACGCCTTCCTTGAGTTTCAAGCGCTCACTAAAGCGACTAAAGCAGTCAGTCTCATGACTTGCCAAAAAATTATGCAGTCATACCAGCTGGAGATTGAAGGTCTGCTTAAAGTGAGACTCGAAGAGGCCGAAGCAGCCATATACGATAACGTCACCTCCCAAGTCATTAAAGGAGAAATGACTGGCACGTACATGGCTGCGTATAATGCTACACATGGCTTCGTGCCATTGGACAAGTCAGCAACGACACAGACTGGCCACATAACTTTTGTGACACCCGAATGTGACCCAATAGTGGTAGTGGCCCGATGCACTAAAATCATGATGGACGACAAGATCCTCGAACAGGCGGAAGCAATCTCGAGGAGCATCGGTCAAAGTGGAGTTTGGGCACTACCGAAAATAAGGTGGGTAAACGGCGTTCCAGGATGTGGCAAGACGACCTGGGTGGTTAATAACTTCGATAAGGATCACGACGTCATCGTCACTACGACAACCGAGGCCGCGAAAGATCTGCGGCAAAAACTGGCGCATCAAATTGGTGAATACAACAGAACCAAGGTGCGCACACTGGCCTCAATATTAGCAAACGGGTTCAAAGGGCCACACAAATGCAGTCGCATTTTAGTGGACGAGGCTCTCATGAACCACTTTGGGGCCATAGTGATGGCAGTTCGATTGTCAGGTGCGACCGAAGTGGTCCTTGTCGGAGATATTAACCAACTTCCCTATCTGGACAGGGAAAACCTTTTTCCCCTTAGATACGCCCGCCCGAACTCTGTGGCGACCATCAGCCAAGAGTTGTCCTGTACGCATCGGACCCCAATGGATGTAGCGTACGCCCTAGCAGAAGTATATCCCGGCATGTACTCGTCAAAGAACCATGTCCACTCCCTGCAGCTGAAAAGGTTCACAGGCGCCGATATACCAACCACCCTCTCCAACACACTGTTCCTGGTACACACGCAGGAGGAGAAAAAGTCCCTCACTGACCAGGGATATGGTTCGGGTGCCGGATCGAGCGTTCTGACCATCCACGAAGCTCAGGGACTGACATGCGAGACAGTCCTCATCCTGAAGACTAAGTCCAAGAACATCGTGTTACACAGCAGCGTCCCCCATGCGGTAGTGGCCGTATCCAGACACACAGCCAGCTGTGTGTACTACGCCGTCAACGCAGACGACGCTATTGGACGATTTGTAAGACGAGCACAGGAAGCCACAACAAAGGATATCATAGACAACAACATGATGCAGGCTATGCGACATCGGGACACGAAGGTCGTCAAGGCGCTGATACGTCTCCAAACGCACTAACCGACGACTGTTTTTGACACTCTCTGACTCAGACTGTCTGGACACTAACCTAGTTAAGCCGGCTGCAGCAGCCGTTCCACGATGGGAAACCTGCAGCTGACGATTAACCGAACCAACCCTTCCATACCCAATTTATTGTGTAAAAAAAAAAAAAAAAAATATATATATATATACATATTGTGATGGACTCATTAGTGAGTAAGTTATTTTAACTAGAAGTAAGTTGTACTCCGGAGCCACCACTTGTACGTGGAGCTCAGAGTCACAATGCAATGTAAATAATCAAAGGCACGGACGCCTATGTCTGTGGATATCATTGTAAGGCAGGAGGTGGTTTTAGCCGGTTGGAGCCCGGCACTACTCAGACTGGCTCGTATGTGAGGCAGCTTGAGTGTCCGACCGGATTTCCCCTCCTGCCAAAAAAAAAAAAAAACCTAACCTAACCTTTTTTTTTTTTTTTGACGCTGGGAAAAAATGCATTACGCATACCCTCCCATCGGGGGATGGGGGGGCTATGTGGGACTCCCCGGTGTGACGTCCGAGTGGCGGGGGACTGGGAAACCGGCACAGCCTTTACTTCCAGTCCACCGCCGACTAATCCCTGACGAGGCGGGCCCCTCACGCCCCCCCCGTGGGGAGGGACACGGGCCCGGGAATGACCGACGAAGGTGGTGACGGGTGCAATGCGGGCGAAGGCACCCCCGCGCCTGTCGCCCGCCCGTCGCCACCATGAGGAGGGAGAGGACCTCGCCTTCTCCGACCCCTTCTTCGTCTGCGGAGCGGCGAAGCGAGAGGGTCGTCCTCCCGCGCGCGCTCCGCCTCCTCCTTTTGCGAGATTACGTCCTCGCAAAAGGAGGCGACCGCTGCCCAGGCCTCCCCGCTCCCCAGCATGGCGTTGACCACGCCAGGAAGCGAGAGATCCTGTCCAATCACAGCGATCAGACCGCGGCGCAGCTCGGACCAAGCCGGGCACACCTCGAGGGTGTGCTGCGCCGTGTCCTCCGCCGCGCCGCAGTCGTGGCACGCCGGGGTCTCCTCCCTCCCGATCCGGTGCAGGTGCGATCCGAAACAGCCATGGCCGGACAACACCTGCACCAAACGGAACGAGAGGAAACCGTGGGACCGCTCGAGCCAGCTCCGCAGGACCGGACCGAGCGCGTCCAACGTACGGCGGCCAAAGGCGGCGTTGGCGAGGTCCTCCGTCCAGTGGAGGACGATGGCGTCCTTCGCCTCCCGCCGCACGGCCTCCCGCTCTTCGGCAATCGGGCGCTCCCCGAACGCCTTCCGGCGCGCCGTCCACTCATACACTCTGGCGAGCACCCAAGCCTCCAACTCCCAAGGAGGGGTGCCGGCCAGAGCGCACGCCGCCGAGAAGCCTACCGAGCGGTAGGCCCTCGCCACCCGCAGTGGAATAGCCCTTTGGGGCCTGCGGATGGCGGTCGCATTCTCCCTCCTGTTGAGGGAATCCGCCCAGATTGGGGCCCCGTAAAGGGCCATGCTCCGCAGAATGCCGGCATAAAGGCGCCGGCATTTCGCCTTGGGCCCCCCCAGGTTCGGGAGGAGCCACGAGAGGGCGTCAGCGGTTTTCAACAGGCAACCTAACCTTTTTTTTTTTTTTGGACGCTGGGAAAAAATGCATTACGCATACCCTCCCATCGGGGGATGGGGGGGCTATGTGGGACTCCCCGGTGTGACCCGGTATACCCACTAAAACGACCCAGCGGCACTCCCGCTTCGTCCGAGTGGCGGGTGACTGGGAAACCGGCACAGCCTTTACTTCCAGTCCACCGCCGACGAATTCCTAACAAGGCGGGCCCCTCACGTCCCTCCCGTGGGGAGGGACACGGGCCCGGGAATGACCGACGAAGGTGGTGACGGGTGCAATGCGGGCGAAGGCACCCCCGCGCCTGTCGCCCGCCCGTCGCCACCATGAGGAGGGAGAGGACCTCGCCTTCTCCGACCCCTTCTTCGTCTGCGGAGCGGCGCAGCGAGAGGGTCGTCCTCCCGCGCGCGCCCCGCCTCTCGGACCTCTAAGTCCGAGAGAGGGCGGTTTGGGGAGAAATAGACCCCCACCAGGGCCATGTCCCCCCACGCGGCGGCCACGTATCCCGGTCCCCTCTCTAAGAGCGAGAGGGGAGGGGAGTCTGTGGAAGGCCGCGATACCAACGCCACCGAGCCGTCCCGGTCGCCCAGCCAGCGGTCAGGGACCGAGTAAGGCTCGGCGACCACCGCCAAATCCACCAACCACTCAGCCATGGTCTGCATCAGCAGATCCTGGGCTGCCCTGCAGTGGTTGGTGTTCGCCTGAAGGATGCGATGTTCGACCCTATCCATCAGTCAGACATCGCACCCCCCTCCGCAGCCGCCGCAGGAACGACGGTGCTAGCGGCAGCAGCAGGCCCGGTCGGCACCTGCGCTTTGCCTCGCCTAGGGGGAGGATTGCAGTTCCTCCCCCTCATAACGTGGCCCGCCAGGCGGCCACTGGCAGCACACACCGCGCAGTGCGGCGTGGCGGCCTTGCAGGCAGCGGCTTTGTGGCCTTCCTTGCCGCAGCGGAGGCACATGTCCGTCCTGTCTACTGCGGACGGACACAGGGGCCGGGTGTGTCCGATGCCGAAGCACCGGAAACACCGCAGAGGCTGGTCCTCGAGTGCCCGGACTGCACCCGAGCTGAACCCGACTTTGAGCCGTCCCTTGGCAAGGACGGCTTTGGCAGAGGCGACCGGGCACTCGAGGCGAATGGTGCCCATGCCGCCGCGGCCGGGCCTTATGTCCCGGCCTTGGACCGCCGCGACGCCACAGCCCCCCATCGCTGCGACCGCCGCCACCACCTCCTCCTTGGTGACGGAGTCGTCGAGGCCCATCACCTCTATGGCCGCCGACTTGACCGGTCGGGCCACCTTGGCCGAATCCGCGATGACCTCCTGCAGCTTGGCTGCAAAGAGGTCCGCATGGGCACTCCCCTCTGCCCCCGGGAACTCGAATATTCGAGCCCCGGCTTGGGTCCGCCGGCAAGCCACACTGCCGATCCCAAGTTGGGTGGGATCGGCATTTGCACGCGCCCGCACCAAAATGGACGCGTACGTCTCCCCTCGCCCCGCAGCCTCCGCGGTGAGCGTCACCACGACGGCCGCGGCTTTTGGGGGGACCAGCCGTCCCCCTCCCCTCCCCCTTCCCTTCCCCTTTCCCTTGCCGGTCGTCTGCGACGGCTGGGAGCGGTGGTGGCGGGGACGACAGGGACCGTCGCCGTCTTTTTGGCTTTGCCCTTCCCCTTACGGACCACTTCCGTCCACTCGTTGGACGGGGTGGTGGAAGGGAGAAGGGCGTCTTCCGCCTGAGACGAGGACGGCCCCGGCCCACACCGCCTCTTATCCGCCGCAAGCGGCGGTCGGAGGCGCTTCTCTGGCAAGAGCCGGTCCTCAATTCCTGCCAAGCAGGCTCTTGTGAAGGCCCTCTCCTCCATTACCACCTTGCGGATGATATCCTCAAGGTTGGAGGCGGGGCCCTCTGCCGCATGGCCCGTGTTGGCCTGTTGAGGCGGGGCCGTGGCTTCAGCCAGCTTCTGATGAAGCTGGCTGACCTCCGACTGCAGGCGATCTATCCTCGCCTGCAGTTGTTGCGTCTCGTCGGTGGTCCTGCGCTGGACCAGCTCCGCGACGATTCCGCGCATGCTCGCGGCCCTGCATTTGAGGGCCTTTTGAAGGGTCCCCTTCATGTTGGAGGACTTAGAGGCGACCTCCACAATCTCCTCCTCGTCCTCCTCCGCCATTTTCTCCAGCTCGGCCAGGGAGTGGTCCGAGTAAAGAACGCGGGACGCACCGTACCCGGACTTGGCCCGGGCAGCGTGCGCCCGCTTCTCCCTGGAAGCCACCCGCTCCTCCAGCTCTTGCTGAAGCTGCGCCCGCCGAGCCAGGTCCAACCGGCGTTGGGCGTCCGCGAGCCCAACGACATGGGTGTCCGCGGCCGCCGTCGGCTTTTTCGCCTTCGACAACCCCGTCGACCCCGAGGCCGAGGAGCCCCCGGACCCACCGCTCAGGTGGACCCGCTTCCGCGACCGACAATCGTCCGAATCCGACACACAAACAAGTGAGTCGTTGTCGGACGACTCGTCCGCCCCTCCGAACAAGCTAGCCGCAGATGGCGCGCGGCTAGCCTCTGACGCCTGAGCGTCGGAGTGGCCCTGAGAAGGGCCTTTTGGTTGGCCCTGAGAAGGGCCTTTGGGTTGGCCCTGAGAAGGGCCTTTTGGGTGGCCCTTAGAAGGGCCTTTGGGTTGGCCCTGAGAAGGGCCTTTTTGTTTTAAAAACCGCCCGCAGGCGTCCCTCGTGGGTTTAAACATTTCCAACGATTCGTAGTTCACAAGACAATAATAAGATAAAATAAGCTACGAGAGCACAGTGCACTTTGGCCAACCCAGTCTGCCACTCCGTTACGGTGGTCAGAACTGAACCTTTTTTTTTTTTTTTTTTTTTTTTTCTCGATGTGGAAATCCTCAATGGATGTCCTCCGCCCAGGGGAGAGCGGAGGGGTCTGTCAGACTCGTACTGACTAAAACCACACCGGTGTTCCCTCGCACACTTGCGTCGGGGGGCAACGGGATCTGATGCGACTTCCGCTGCCCCAGACTAGTGCCGGCCCGCCTGACCTGCGGGCCTCGTCCCGGGGGGGAGTGAGGTGTAAGACTCCCCCCGTTACGTCTGAGAGAGGCGCGCGTGGAACACTACGCGCCGCCGTCTCGGGTTCAGTATGATCGGGGGCGACGGATGTCCCCGAATCCGTCGCCCCTGGACCTATTTAGGGGGGCCGGAAGAGGGCGTTGTCCGCCCTCTGCCGACGCCCGGTGCGTCTGCTGCGGGAGGGGCGAGAGCTCGTCATCTCCCTCTCCCTTTCCGCAGCCTCCTTCTGCGACATGACTGTTTCGCAGAAGGACATCACCGCGTCCCAGGACTCTGCGCTGCTGACCATCGAGCGAATGACGGTCGGCAACGACAGGTCTCCTCCTACCTCCGTAACGAGCGCACGGCGCGGCTCATCCCACGCGGCGCACTCGGCCAGCGTATGCCGCGCCGTGTCCTCTAGACAATGGACGCAGTGATGGCACCGGGCGTCCGGCTCCCTGCTTATGCGACACAGGTACTTCCCGAAGCAGCCGTGCCCCGAGAGCACCTGCGTCGCCCGGAACGTCAGGGAGCCGTGCTTCCTCCCGAGCCAGTCGTCGAGTACTGGCCGGATCGCCTCGACTGTGTTGAGGCCGGCGGTAGGGAGCTCTAGCCTCCCCCGCCATTCCGCCACCATGACCTGTCGGAGCTGAGACCGGTACAACGTGATCTGTCGCTGCACCAGCCTCTCGCCCCGATCATTGGCCTCCTCGCGCCACTGGTGCAGTGTGGCGAGGGTCTTCGCCTCCAGGTCCCACGGCGGGGATCCGGCCAGTACACAAGCCGCCTCGTAGGAGATCGTGCGATAACCCCGAATGACCCTGACGGCCATCGCTCTCTGCGGTCTTCGCAGAACAGCGATAGTGCGGGCCATCAGGTATGTCGCCCAAATCGGGGCCCCGTAAAGGGCCATCGATCGCACGATCCCCACGTACAACCGCCTACAGGCGGTACTCGGGCCCCCCAGATTGGGAAGCAGCGTTGACAGCGCGCCCGCCGCGCCCATCAACTTGGGCACCAGCCGCTGAAAGTGGGGGCCGAAGTCCCAACGGCTGTCGAGCACCAATCCTAAGTACTTCATGGTTGACTCGACAGCGATCCGGACCCCACCGACCACAATGTGTGATCCCAACGGCGGCGCCCGTCGGGGGCCATGAAAAGCAATGGCCTCCGACTTGTTGAGGGCCACTTCCAGCCCCAGGCGTCGTATGCGGCTCACCACCTGTGAGACCGCAGCCGTAGCCAGCAACGCTGCCTCCCTGTACGAGCTCCCGCGAGCCGTGACCAGCGTGTCGTCCGCATAACACGTCAGGTCCACTCCCGGCGGGAGCTCGCACCGCAAAACCCAGTCGTATCCGATGTTCCACAGGGGTGGGCCCAGAACCGAGCCCTGCGGAACACCGCACGACATCTCGCGACGGTCCGTGCCGTCGCGTCCCATGTAGGTGACACACCGTCCAGACAGATAAGCCCCCACAATGTTGCGGAGGTAGGAAGGCACCCGATGGTAACGCAGGGCCTCCCTAATGCAACCCCAGGGCAGGGTGTTGAACGCGTTGGAGATGTCCAAGGACACCGCCAGCACCACCCCACCCCGGGACACTGCTTCCTCCGCCAGGACTCTCACCCTCATGATGGCGTCGATGGTAGAGCGCCCACGCCGAAAGCCAAACTGGCTGTCGTTCAGGTTCGGCCCCTCTGTACACAAGTGGCTGACGAGGCGATCTGCGATTACACGCTCGAGCATCTTGCCCGCCTCGTCCAGCAACACTATGGGCCGATAAGCCGACGACGAATCCGCTGGGCGCCCCGCCTTCCTGAGCAGGACCAGTCGACCAGTCTTCCACCTGCTAGGAAACTGACCCCGCTCAAGAGTCCCCTCAGCGGGGGCTCCAGCTCCTTCAGGGCGAGGACTAGAGCGCGACCATGCACTCCGTCGGGCCCCGGAGCGGTGTTTTTTGCCCGGAGCCGCATCACGGCCGCGCTCATTTCCGCCTGTGTCACCTCTGGGACGGTTTCGCTCTCCTCTTCTACTTCTTCCGACTCTGCAGCTGTGGGCAGAGCCATCGGCGGTGGCTCGTACTCGGCTCTCTCAGGGAAGAGAGCCGTGACCACTTGCTCCAGAAACTGCGGCTCGAGACCTTCCGTTAGCGGAGGGGCCCACGGCCGAAGTTTCCCTCGGACCGTGCGGTAAGGGCGCCCCCACGGATCCCCGTCTAGGGTCGCCAGCAGCTCCTCTCTGGAGCGCGTCTTCGACTCGCCGATGGCCAGCCACAGAGCCTCCTTCGCCGCGCGGTACACCTCATACAGCGCGGCTTCTTCGTCGGGATCCCGCAGACGTCTCCTCCGATATCGCGTGTACGGGCGTCTGGCGTCTGCGCACTCGACGCGCAGCCGCTCGACCTCGACGCACCACCAGTACACGCGGCGTTTTGCGGATAGAGAGGAGACGCGTGGCATGGACGCGTCGCAGATTTGCGTCATCGCGTCGCTGAACCACTGCGCCTCCCGTTCGACGTCAACGGGACCGACGGTAGCCGACTCCCGGATCCAGGCTTGGACGATAGTGGCTTCCTCGAGAGCCTCCCTGTCGAGGCGTTTCAGGGCCCAACGCGGGCCGTCTCTTCGGGGGGCCGATTGGCTGCGACCTCCAGCGGTCTGGGTGGAGATGTCGAAGCGTATGTATCGGTGATCCGATAGCGTCTCCACCTCCGCTTCCACGCGCCAATCACGAACGCGGTGCACGACAGCGGGACTAGCGAACGACACGTCCACAATGGATCCGCCCCGCTGTCGCACACACGTGTAGGCCGAACCCCGATTTAAGACAGCCAGGCCCGTCGTAACGGCCCACTCCCCTAACACATCGCCTCTCGGGTCTGTGACCGGGGATCCCCACGCCGCAGACTTGGCGTTCAGATCACCGAGAAGCAAAATGGGCCGAGGATGAGACCGGCCGACGACGGCTCCTAACTCGACAAGGAAACTCTCAAAGTCGGCGAGACTCCTGTTGGGCGAAAAGTATGCCCCGATCGTGACGATCCCGTTCACAAGGGCGGCAACCCAACCGTGACCCCGGGACACGTCAACAAGAGTCGCGCCGATGATGGCCACCAGGCCGTCCAGATCCCCTGCCCAGTTATCCCGGGGGGAGACAAAATACGGCTCAGCGACCACCGCCACATTTATCGACCACTCCGCCATGCTCAGGATCAAGAGATCCTGAGCTCTGGTGCAGTGGTTGATGTTCGCCTGTAGGAAATGGAGCGCCATCACTGGCACTCCATTTCCCCGGCGCCTCGTCCAACCACAGGCCGGGAGTCGGCCGAAGAGGTTCTAGGGGGTGCGGTCCCCGCAGCCTTGGTCCACCGCTTGCTGCGCTTTCTGGGCGCGCCGCAAGCGTTGCTGCCAGTTCTGTGCCCCGCAGACTTTCCTGCAGCCGAACAGAGGCTGCAGTTTGGCTCCGCGGAGCACTGGGACGCCTTATGGCCGGGCTGACCGCAGCGATAACACAAATCGCTGCGGTCTGATTCGCTAGTGCACAGTGCCCGGACGTGCCCTTTCTCCAAGCACCGGTAACACTGCATGGCCCTGGGTTCCAGGAGTTTAACTCTCGCCGAAACCCAGCCCACCAGTACACGTCCCGCGTCGGCAACTTGCTTTGCCGCAGCTACTGGACACCGCACCCAGATGGTGCCTAGCCCACCAGCGTTGACGCGGATTTCGCCCGCCCGCACATTTTCTGGCGGGCATCCGCCGCTCCGGGCTATGGCTACCACCACCTCCTCCCGGGAAACAGAGTCGTCCAGCCCATCGACGCGCACCTCAGCCGTCTTGATGGGTCTGGACACCCGGGCCTCCTCGGGGTTGAGGACGTCCCTCAGCTTTGCAGCTAGAGAGTCCGCCCTCTCGGCACTACTGGTCCCCGCCAACTCGAACATCTTGGCCCCCGTGGCTGCCGTTCTAAAACGGAAGCCGTCCGGGGTGCCAAAATCGGCGAAGACCAGCTTGCCCCTCGCCTCCGCCAGTACCTTCTGGTACGTCACGCCCCTCTCTTTGGCTTCGGGCTGCAGCGTGACCACTACAGCCTCGGAGCGAGGGACGCGGATTTTTGGGGCCTGCCCCTTGGACCCCGGCGCGTTCTTGGCCTTGCGGCCCCTCTTCTGCCTCTTTTTACGGCTTTCGGCCGTCTTCCAGACACCCTCTTTTTCTTTGGGGGACGAGCTGCTCTCCTCAGTGGCATTTCTCGTCCCCTTCACTGCCTTTTTGCCCCCCTCTTTGGGCTTTTTGGGTGCCTGCGTGGGCTTTTTTGGCGCAGGTGGCGCTTTAGCCACCTGTGCCCACGTTGGGCCAGCCGTTGCTGGGGCGGGCTCCGCCTCCTTCCTCCGCTTATCTGCCGCCAGCGGCGGACGAAGCCTAATAGGGGGGTTGAGCCTGGGCTCTAGGCTGTCCAGGCGGGCGGTCATGATGTTCAACAGCCGGTTGAACTGGTCTTCCCCCAAAGACCCGTTCTGTGGCAGAGCACGACTGTCCGTAGTCGTCGCACCCTGCTGCCGGCTGAAGTCTGCCCTCAGGGCGCTGACCTCCCGCTGGAGCTCCTCCATCCTCGTTTGGAGACGGTGATTTTCCTCTCGGAGCTTCACCGTCTCCTCCGAGATCGTGCGGTCGAGGAGGACGTCCACCGCCTCCTTGATCCCGTCCGCCGCCTCCTTCAGGGCCCGCGTGAACGTCCCCTTTAGGTTGCCAGACTTCGTGGCTACCTTCAGGACGACGTCCACGCCGTCCAAAACTTGGCGGCTAAGGGCCTCTGCTGTCAAGCCCTCAGGAGTTGCGGCGGTCTGCGTCCGCCTCTCCCTTGCCCGTCGAGCCAACTCAGCGACCTCGTCGGTTGCGATGGCCTTCCGGCCCTCTCTTCTCGCGGCTTTGAGCTCCGCTTTGGTGCTTAGCAATGCAATGGAGACCTCGGCATCACCTTGCTCCATCTGCATAGCACCGTCGGAGTTGCTAACTCCGCTGGCCACCGACGTATCGGTGGGGTTGGGCTTTAGGAAGCGGCCCCGGGAATCGCGTGACGCTGCCGAAACTCTCGCTCCGGAAGGCACCCCGCGTCCTCTGCCCCTCCTGGTTGTTGGCACCTTGGGGGCTGGCAGGTTCTCCTCGCTAGAGGACAAACCCGCCGAACCCGCGTCCGACTCACAGACACGCGGCCGCTTCCCCCAAAACTTGGAGGGAGCAGCCGCACGCGGTGTGTCGTCGACCTCCGACAACACATTCACCCTTTCGAGGACCACGCGTGGCTCCGCTGGAGCCTCCGCTCCCGGCCTCAGTGATGCAGTACCAGAGCCTGATACTGCGTCCACCGCATGGCGCTCGACCCGTCCCCGGTCGGGATTTTTAAAATTAAAAGAGATGAGGTCTTCAAAAGACCTCGATCTCGAGGAGCCTCCTCGGCTCTTGTTGCCATCCATGGCAAGTGGAAGACGGTTGTTGCCCTCCCCAGAATACGAGGGGCTTGACGATCCCGAAGGGATCGTGGCGGATTCTCCAGCTGCTGAGCAGCTGGTACCGCCCTGGGGTATTACTTTACAATTCGTCTTTTCCATGTAGTTTTTGTCCTTTGAAGGGTGTGGTCCCTATCTCCTTACTTTCATCGATTCCCCCCCCTTTTTAATCCCTTATGACCATCACCCTCACAGTCACGTCTGATGGGCAGACGCGTACCAGAGGGCGACGAATGTCATGATCCCAGAACATGCCCCGCAACGACCGTCGCGTGGCATGTGTAGGACTATCCCCAACCCTGATTCACTCCCCGAGGACCCCGAGGACCCCGAGGACCCCGAGGAGTGAATCACTAATCACGTACCGTCCGATAACCCGCTCCGTGAGCCATCGCACGGTACACGACGAAATAACCCCACCCTGATTCACTCCCCGAGATTCTCGAGGAGTGAATCACTAATCACGTACCGTCCGATAGCCCGCTCCGTGAGCCATCGCACGGTACACGACGAAATATTCCCGACCCCTGATCTACTCCCCGAGGAACTCGAGGAGTGAATCGCAAATCACACATCGTCCGATAGACCCGCTCCGTGGGTCATCGCACGATGTACGATGTGACCCTTCCCCATATTCACACTCCGATGACTCGGAGCGTGAATCGCGCACTGTCCGGAACGACGGACAGGACACCCCTCGCAAGAGTCTGAGGCGACTCCTGTGTGTCTCTCTTAGTCTGGTCTCTCACTTGGAATGGGAAAACTCCAAGATCACTGAGACACTCAAGCCCCACCACGACGACAACGTGGAGACACCCTCGGTGGGGAACCTAACCTAACCTAACCTAACCTAGTGATTTGACGTGAGTATGAAAAAAATTTATTAAAAACTAGCTGCTGCCCGCGACTTCGATCGCGTGGAAATTTTTTTGGGCATGTGTCAGACTGCCTCGTTGGTCGAGTGGTCGCAAGGCGACTTCTAAACATAGGGATCGATTCCCGGGTCGGGCAAAGTGTTAAAAAATATGTTTATTTCAATTACATAAAGTTGACACACTTGATTTGGAGATCATATTTAAGCAAGGAGATGCTTGTGTTAGGGGGCGTCCATTAATTACGTGAGGCAGTTTTGTCGATTTTTCGACCCCCTCCCCCCTTGGTGGGGTGTCGTGAGATTCGGTTTGACCCCTTCATCCCCATCCTAATCTCACGTGAGATTTATGAAAATGTGTAGTTTAGTATAAAAACGGTAATCTGTGCTTGATTGCGGTAAATTAACAAAAAAAAAATATTGTAGAGAAACATGTTTACTTTATTAAACCCAGTAATATTTGCCGGGACCCCCCTCTGTCCCTCGTGAGATTCGGTAATATTTGGCTTGACGGCCCCCCATAAACGTCTCACTTTATTAATTTACGCCCCCTTAGGTGACTCTGCGCTTCCACTTAACATTAAACAATGTATATACAATTGAATAAATACTATAAATAATAATGTTATTGGGTTATTCCATCAGGAATTTCTCAGTAGCAGCCACGGAATCTGGATTTGTGCCCGGTTGATGGCTATAGGCTCACCCCCTATTACATGAGACTTCACCATAACTGGCGAAATGTGTGGGTATGATTAGGTACGCGTCTGCCCAACCCTTCGGGGATTTAAGGCGTGATGTTATGTTATGTGTGAGAACTGACTGCCAGATTAAAAGGTGATAATGTACTGATGACTACAAAAGGCGTCCTTTTGGGTGCTGTAATTCTTTGCTGCAGAGGTCCGAAACAAAATTAAATGGCGTAGAGGCTACGATATGGCTTTAAAAATCGGTTTAGTTTTTCGCTATACAACTTTTTTTCAAAGTGAACCTTGTGAGGCGCTCGCTTTTCATTCTACTACCGTTCTGTATACAACATTAAATGACTTTTTGCTAGAGCCCTTAGACCTCCTTAATCCGGCCCTGTCGCAAAATCCGTTCTTAGCAAACGTCTACTAACTATTAACTACCTCCCTGCCAAATTTCAATTTTCTAGCACAAAAACTGAAGGACTTTCATACAAACTTGCGAAAGCCCTTAGACCTCCTTATTCCGGCCCTGTCGCAAAATTCGGGTTCGGAACCCCTAGCCCCACGCTCTCCCCGCAGTTATCCACGCATATGTGAGGCGCCGACATGTTCCCCGGGTTGAAGAGAAGTCTTCAATCTTCTACTGAGGTTAGGTTAGGTTTATTTTTTATTTTTTTTATTCTGCTACCTCCAACATAATTGGAGCCTGTTTTAATCTTTCGCGTACATTCCAGTTCTCTCTTTTATTCCTCTCGTACTTGCATTCTGCATACTTTATCTTTCTGGCATTCATTCATCTTTCTTTCTTTAAGGGTAGGACGCCTTTCTACTTCTAGTCTATTCTATTTCTTTATTTCTTGTTTTGTTTATTTTGGGAGTAACACAACGACACATTTTTTATTGTTCTCTCTCTCTCTCTTACTGTGTTTTCTTAATTTATACAGGCATCTTAAATCTATCCTTATTTCTATAACAATCATGTTCCATGGGATTTCTATTTTTTTTTCTTAATACTAGTACATTTCATCACCTCATCCTCTGACTCTGTGGCTGTAGGCAAAGCCATCGACAGCGGTATATGTTCTTCTCTAGCAGGAAAAAGAGTTGCTACCACCTTCCTTCAGTTGAGGCTGCAGACTCTCAGTGAGTGGGGGCGCCCAGGCACGAAGTTTCTGTTGGTCCGCATGATAAGGGCAACCCCACGGATTACCTAGGGTCGACAGTATCTCTTCCCTGGCTCGAGTCCTCGCCTCGCCGACAACGGCCAGCCACAAAGCCTCCTTCGCTGCGCGATACATCTCATACAGCGCGGCCTCTTCTTCCGAAACCTGACGACGGCTCCTCCAGTATCGGGTATACTGGCGTCTTACCTCCACGCACGCCACGCGCAACGGCGTGATGACGGCGGTACAGCTAGTGCCTTGTGGGTTGTATCATGTTGATCTCGCAGGTACACTTCCAAACAAGCGCCGAAGTTGCATGTTTTAGCTAAGTGTTTAAGTGCTTGTAGGTACTCGCGAATATTTTCACCTTGCCTTTGTATTCTTTGCAAAATATGTGCCTCTCAGCGATTTCCCACCTGGTTCCTGGTGCTTCTTTACTAGCTCTACTACTTGTTTAAAAGATTTTGATTCAAGGGTTTTTGGAGCACACAAATCACAGATCAATTCGTAACACTCCGCTACTCTAAAGTCTCGTCAATATTATTTAAGGTGATAAATTGATTGATTGATTCTTCCTACATACGTCTACCAATTGTTATTTGCTAAATCAAAAGGTTCTTTACGTGCAATTGGCATTTTTAACAAAATGCTGACACGCGTAGGTATCGCATTGGTATCACTGGTCGTCGCCGGTGATACATACGGGACACGTCAATGAAACAAGGCAACTCAACGCAGACTTTTTATTGACCCATAAGTTAAAGTTACCCACATAGATAACACCAACACAGCAGCCAACAGTCACAACAGTCTCGGAGTAAAAGTCCTGTGATATATAAACTAACAGACAGACAGACGGATTTAACGAATTTGGGTTCCGTTTTTGCCATTTGGCAACGGAACCCTAAGATAATGTTGACTTTCTTTAACCTTGACATCGCATGTACTTTATTTTCAAACCAAACCTCGGACTATCTCGATCTCATAGCTTCCCATGGCTTGCTACCTGCTCACTCACTTCCCACTCGAGATAATGCCTGTCTTGACCACGTCATGCTCAAAACTCACTTGACTGCACTCACCATAGTTCTACACGCCTCTGTCACCGACCATAACCCTGTACTGCTGTGCCTTGATCTTAAACGAGATGTCAATCCACGGTCACACACATTTTTGAAAACTAATTACGAAACTCTTGATAGTGAGATGAAGACTGCAAGTTTCCAAGTAATTTATGAACACACCGATGCTAATGAAGCGACAAATAGTTTAATCACCATTCTAGCTAGACTCATTAATACCCACACATCTATAATCAAGGTTCCAAATAAAAAACGTTTACTCAAACCGTGGATGACCGTTGGTATGCTCCGATGTATGCGTAATAAAGATACAATGCACAAAAAACTCAAGCTTTCTCCAAACAATATTATATTAAGTACTACATATAAAAGGTATAGGAACTACTGCACAAAAATTTTGAAAAAATTAAAAAGAGACTTTGACAGGAGAGAATTGATTGAGGCTTCAAAGGACAATAAAAAGATTTGGAAGGTGATAAAGAGAGTTACTAATACAGACAATCCTAACATACCTAACACTGAATTATTGGCTTCTTCTACGTCACCTCAGCTCTCGGTGGACAAAGTAAACGAGTTTTTTGCAAATATCGGCAAGGAACTTGCTGATAACTTTTCACGTCCACTTGGTAGTCATAAAGTCCCATCAGACACTACCCCTACATCTCCACCTTTACAATCATTCGTCATGTTAGACACTGATGAAGCGGAGGTTGCAGAGTTGCTAATGTCACTTAAAACAGATTCTGCTGTAGGCTGGGACAATATTCCTACAAGGTTTTTAAAACGCTACTCATTGATACTAGTCCCCATACTCACACATATTTTCAATCTCTGTTTCCATACTGGCACTTTCCCATTGTACTTCAAGAAGGCCATCATACACCCAATTCATAAAACTGGAAGCAAAAAATTGGTAAATAATTATCGTCCTATTGCAGTGTTACCTTCCATTTCCAAAATACTAGAACGACTAATTAATAAAAGACTCGTGACCTACATGGAAGATAAAAAGCTTTTTTCTCCCAACCAATTCGGCTTTAGACGCAGTAAATCTACTAGTAGCGCTGTAATTGACCTAATTGACTATGTTACCAAAAATATTGACAGGAAAAAGAAGGTATTGTCAATTTTTTTGGACCTAAAAAAGGCATTCGATACGGTTTCGATTTCTGATTTAATAATAAAGCTTGAAGAACTGGGGATACGTGACCAATCACTTAACATCTTCAACGACTACCTTCAAAATCGAACACAATGTGTAAAAATACAAAATTGCCTCAGTGGAGAGCTTCCAGTGACATTCGGCGTTCCCCAAGGCAGTGTGATAGGTCCAACCTTATTTCTAATATACGTTAACCAACTATGTAATCTGAGTTTGGGAAGTGGAAAAATCGTGGCATTCGCTGATGACACTGTCCTTACCTTCTCTGGTGATACGTGGGATGACACCTTCGATTCCGCACAAAAAGGACTAAATAAGGTTCTACAATGGCTCAAAAGACACATTCTCACAATCAACACCGACAAAACTAAAATTCTTACATACAGTTTAAGAAATTCGAGTCAACCACCAAATTCGTACGCTTTGGTAGCGCACTCTTGTATACTGCCTGGCACTGCGACATGTAAATGTCCCGAACTGGAACGCTGTAGTACCATTAAATATCTCGGTGTGACTCTCGACTACAGCCTGAGCTTTGCACCACATATTGAGTTACTGACGAAAAGAATTAGAAAGCTAATCTTTGTCTTTAGTACTCTTCGCCACATAGCAGGACCCCAAATTATTAGGTGTACATATCTTGCTCTTTGTCAGTCTCTCTTAACGTACTGTATAAGCGCTTGGGGTGGTGGACCAAAAACTACTCTTTTGAAACTAGAACGAGCTCAGAGAGCCGTGCTAAAAACTAGCACCTTTAGGTCCATCCTTTTTCCAACTGAGGAATTATATAGGAACTGTAAAGTCCTTACAGTGAGGCAATTGTTTGTCTTACACATGGTACTATATCAGCACCAAAGAACCTCCTATAAAGTAATCACCACAAGACGCAAAGACAAGGTATGTCAACCCTTCCCCTGCAAATTCTCTTTTACAAGAAGATTTCCTTGTTTCCAAGGTCCTCATCTCTATAATAACCTTAACAAAGTACTAGACTTCTACTCACTACCTAAAATATCACTCAAAAAGAAACTAAGTGATTGGCTACTAACAATTAACTACAACAATACAGAAAATTTATTGTTGACTCAATACAGTTCCCGTTAAACTATCCTATGCTCATACACATCCACACTCATATACACACACATACACACACGCACGCACACACGTACACACACACTACACTACTCTGCTCATACCATATATTACCTTTGTTTTCATTCTATTCCCTTTCTAAATAGTTTATTTGCCCGTTTACTTATACTGCATAATGGACTAGTCATATTTTTTGTAAAATGGCATGTATGTACTAATTACAATTAAGAAACATCCACTAAAGGGTCGGGCCCAGCATCTTTAACACAAGTTGTCTTGACAACTTAGCAAAGGTGTTGGTGTCGCCACAATATTGTTTAATTTTCCTTAAATTGTATGTATTACATGTATCTAATGTAAAATGTTAAACTTGATGCAAATAAATTATTATTATTATTTCCTTTATTCATTTCTATACATATAATTTACATTTTTAAATATTTCTATACAAAGTAATATAAAAAAACATTTAAAAATATAAAAAATAGTAGCCCACTGGTATCGGGAACAGGGTCCGAAATACCGGTGGTCAGGGCTCTTGAGAGAGGAACCTCCTAACAATACGCGCCGTGTCCAGAAGTACTGCTTTCTGAATCAAGCCCTTGATCCAGCTGCCAAGCGAGAGCCTCCTCAGATGTTTGTCGAGGCTATTGGCTATTAAGCCATTGGCCGACACGACTATCGGCACAATGACTGCTGTACTCACGTCCCACATGTCGACAACCTCGCGAGCCAGATCTAGATATTTGAATTGTTTATCTTTCTCTGCTTTCACGAGGTTCTCGTCATGCGGAACCGTTATATCAACAATCATTGCGCGACGCTCCAATCGATCTATTATTATTATTATTATTATTATTATACTTTATTTCGTTTCGAAACTTGGCTTTGTAAAACATAGAATGCGGTCGCGTCGGGCTCGTGCCAAACAAGGTGGAGAGATCATGTCACCCCGCAATGGCAAATTAAGAGTAGATTAGCCAGTTTAAGTCTAGCACTCGAACAGTGTGCGGCAGTTGAGATAGTGCTAAACTCCGTCGCGTTTTCCTACTCCTGCTAAAACAATAAAACAGTAACACTAAAGTGTCAGTTGCAATAGAATGGCATTAATAATTGAAGGAAATCAACTTTTGCCAGTCTTGGACAAGACTGGATTAGACTATTGGGATATCTATCGAGAGAAATAATACACACAGTTTAGTAAATAATAATAATTATTATCTTTAATGACTGTCAACAACTAACAAACAATATATAACAATTAAATGGGTATAGGCTAGGTGCTGGGTGTGGCGGCGGCACGCGCGGTGCTGGGCACGCGCAGCACGTCGGGGGCGCGCAGCAGCGGCAGCGAGGGCTTGCGCAGCACGCCGCACGTGTTGGTGGACGCGCGCATGCGCACGTAGCCCTCCTCTCCCCACGCCGTTGTCCATGAGTTTTTGAGGATGAAGTAGGTCTCCCCGCGGTGCACCGTCCAGCCTACCGCCAGCACGGCGTGGTTATGGCTATTCCGCCGGCTGTAACACATCTTTGCCATCAGTTTTTTTTTTGTATTTGCATGTGACGCTGTAGTACACTTGCAGATCTTAGTCTCATCGAAAATAATTAAAATAAAACAAATAATTGTTTTCGTAGCAATGTCGTGATGATCAGACTGAGACTTTATTCATCATGGGTAGCTGAGCTGAGTATTGCCTTGTTATTAAATCGCATACTCACCAGCGGGCATCGTGGTAATAATTCTTTTTGTAGCTCACGAAGGAGGCCGCTTCGCCGTCGATGATCACGACGGTGGGCCCGTACCTCCTAATCGCCATCTGCCACAGATACACTGGAGTTAGGGACGTCTCAAACAAAAAAGTACCACAATATTCAGTTTGCAAGTTTGTGTTAAGTAAATTGCAGGTTCCAGGTACCATGGGATCCAGTTTATTTTATGTGTGAAATGAATACCAAATAAACGGCATACCAGTATCCTGTAATCGCATTCAGGCTCTTCTGACGGTTACCTTTAGCGCCAGGACGTTGTCTTGGGTGACGTTGAGGTGTCCGCTGATGCGCGTCACGGCCGGCACGCTGTCCGCGCGGCACTGCAGCACCTGCACACACACGTCATTGAAATATTAACGTCATTGATTCATTAGCTGTCAACTAAAAATTTGATGTTAAAAACCAATTTTATCAATTGCTAAAAAATCGATTTGTATAGGACTATGGCTACTGCATTTATTTCAGTAATTATATTCTAAGTTTCCTAAACAGATTAAAATACTAGTAACCAAATTGTTTTTCGATTTTCAGTTCTCACATTGATCACAGATAATTCTTTACAATAAAAAAAAACTTGGGAGTAATTGCACCGTATTTTATTTAAGAGTCTGTAGTACTTAACTGTTGTTAGCATCGGTATGCTGCTGTTGTAAAATTAGTATTTATGTCATCAAAAACTCTGCTAGTTCAGAAGAACGCATGTTTTTGTGACTGTCTGTCTCGTTCTTCTAATTATTAAGCAAATATCTTAGTCTTGATTCTTATTTCAAAATCATCACACGATATCGGCCAATCGACGTAAGAAAGACGTTTCATCATTAATTACGGTCAATGATGAAACGACTTTCTTTCTTTGAATTGTTAAACAATATTGAATTTCTTGGCAACGCATAACTCCTTTGCCGACTGACAGGCCAAATGTAATAATTCAACAAATTCTTAAGAAAAGATTAAAATATCCGATTTCTAAACGCATTTCTGAATGCTAGCGCAACATTTGGTTGCGATATACCCCGGTCTTGGTTGCTCAAAGGGATCCTTAAAACAATTGAGACACGGACAAAAAACAGTAATAAACCATTTCTGGAACGAAATGCTTGGTGTTTTTAGAAACGGCAATGCCGGAGAAAGAGTCGGGATGCTGAGGCTGGTCGAGCTAAGTCGGGGCAGTTGGTTTTAAATCACGGATGTGTCCAGATGCTTAGGGTAGTCAAGCTAAGTCGGGTGGTCGGTCTAAAACGGTTAAAATGCTAGGACGTCCAAGGTTAGGTTCGTGAAGTTAGCGTAATCTTGGTTCCAGAGGACTGTCGTAAGAGAGCGATTAGTATTTTAGAAGTTAAATATAAGTAGTAGTAATAAGTCTAGTTAAAATGAGTGTCGTGACGCGGAAGGTGTCTGTGGCGGAAGCGGAACTGGTAATGTGTGCAGTACTCTGTAAGTTAGTTGGAGACTAATCCTCTTTAATGAACAATGAACACACAGTAAGGAGTGTCCAACCGTAAGTTCGGTTTCGGTTTTGGTTTCGGTCGAGTTTCGGCAAAAAAACGGGCAGCAAACCTGCCGAAACTACGACCGAAACCGAAACTGCGTTCGGGAGTTCTCGCACTGTGATCGGTCATGTTCGGCGGCCGGCGCGTTGAATTCCATCCAAGCGACGAAGACATTTTGATGCGTCCACATGTCGTGACTGGCTTGTGTTGTGTGTTCTGATTGACTGTTAATAAATACTACCTTTTACATAATTTCAACCACTTGTGCTTAGGTAATTTTGCATATAACATTATTTTTAGTATATGCGAAACCAAATAAATAAATCAATATTCATTCATTCATTCCTACAACAAACATTGTTTTTTTTCTACCAAAGTCATAACGTCGCTAAAAATTATAAGTAGCAAATAACTACACCGAACGAGATTTAAATATTCCCTTTTCAGAGATGTTATAATCATACAAATTGTGTCAAAATATTCGATATTTTATTTTATTGAATTTAGTTTGGTATCAGTTCTTTTAGATTTTTGAACACTACAAGGTAAAAATGGGGTTGAACAGTAAGAAGAATTTATTGAAAACATACAAAAAATGCATTCTTCATAATATTAATTGAACTTTTCAAAATTATTTCAAAACGAGTCTGCTCGAGTCGGTCTAACGATGGAGACGGAAGGCAGTTACAAGAGGTTCTCAACAGTTTACAGCAGCTATATTGTTATTGGGCTCATTTCATGCACCTCGGTGTGAACTTTAGACCTAGCTGGAGTATGACTGTTATCGAAGGGCTGACGATGGAGACAGAAGGCAGTCGGAAGAGGCCCGCAACAGTTTACAGTAGCTATATCGTGTCTCGGCCCGTTTCATTTACCTTGATGAGAACTTTAGACCTGCCTGGAGTATGACTATCATCGAAGGTCTGACGATGGAGACGGAAGGCAGTTGCAAGAGGTCCGCAATAGCTTACAGCAGCTATATCGTGCCTTGGCTCATTTCATGAACCCTGATGAGAACTTTAGATCTAGCTGGAGTATGACTATCATCGAAGGTCTGACTATGGAGACGGAAGGCAATCGCAAGAGGTCCGCAACAGGTTACAGCAGCTATATAATGTCTCGGCTCATTTCATGCACCTTGATTAGAACTTTAGACCTACCTGGAGTAAGACTGTCATCGAGTATCTAAGGATGAAAACGTAAGGCAGTCGGGGGAAAAACATAAGTCGAATACTTTAGCGATTAATGCAAAATATTTCCGAGAAATTAAATTGTTACCTACTTGAATATAATGTATTCTAATATTATAAAGCTGAAGAGTTTGGTTGTTTGGTCGGTTGAACGCGTTAATTTCAGAAAATGGTTAAAGATACGTTACAATTATTAATGACGGATTTGTTCCTTTTAAAAAGTTCTAAAATAAAGTCCGCGGTAGCATAGGTCTATGTTTATGTCTATCTTTTAAGGTTGATTCACACTCTCTCTAACCCTATCTCTCTTATGTGACGCAGACGAAATTGTGCGGGTCAGCTAGTAATATAATAACAATATTATTAACTGTCATTCATAGGTCAATTTACACTCAACAGCAAAACATTTTTTTCATATTTTTTCTCCTCTTAATTTAGAAATTAGAGGGGTCATGTCGTAATTTTTACGACGTTAGAAGCAAACATCTCATAAACCATTGACTTAAGAAAAATAGTATTTAAGGAACCTCGATATAATTTTTCAAGAGCTATCGATAAACACTCCTCACAGTTATATACGCGCAGTTACATACAGCAATAAACAGCAGTTATATACAGCGACTATTCTCTTCAAAGTAGTGTGCTTCGCCTGACGTCATTCAGACTACTGGGCTGTATCTTTCTCTGCGGGTTAAATTGCCTGGTCCGTGTGGAGTAGCTCAGCTCATGCAAATTTAGTAGCTACAGTTCTGAAAGAAACGTGCCGGATTATCACTGGTTGCCTCAAACCCAGCTCGATACAGATGCTGCCAGTGGATATGGCAATCATAGCGCCACGTGAAGTTCACAGAGCGGTGGCAAACTCTACTGGAAGAGCCAAAATGGTTTTCGACGCGAGACACCGTTTACACCATAACATCTTCGCACCGAAAAGGCTGAAAGCCGAAACAGTTTTTTAAAGTGTGTGCCCCAGCTCACTGGTGAACGCTCTGAGGTAAGACGAGAAAGAGAAGGTGTTTCCCTAGCCAACCCATCTGTGTCACTCGCTGAAAATCTCCCACCTGAGCATGAGTTGCCATGGCAGACCTGGAAGTCTTTACAGACTCCTGACACAGGTTGTCTGAAGTAAGGAAAACCTGTACAGGTGGAGATTCATAGTGTGTGTGAACCCACAAACGATGGGAAACTTGATATCGTGTCCTGCCTGTCTTGTTGTTTGCACATCACAGGAGCTGATGGACGCTACTGAAATGCCAAACTCGACAACAAATTGTGGGTTAACTCAATTTGAATTGCCATCGACTCGCTAAGAAGAAGTTGTATACGTAGACATTTTTTTCCAACCCTCAGTTACATGTATGGAAGGCCACCCCTTATTTTTTACATAATATTACGTCATATTTGTGTAGCGGTTCATAGAAGGCACCTACTCTCCCAACTTTGTGGTGCCAACGTTCTCGAAGTAGAAGGACTGTTACGTACGGACAGACGGACAAGACGAATCTATGGGTCCGTTGTCGTTTAAAACAAAAAAGCTTCATTCAAAGTTAAATGTAACTGTGCACATTTAAGCTGGCCACCCTGTATTAGAAATATCAGCATCAGTTATTATTTGTATTTTTTCAAGTATCGTACTTTGCCTTTGTAGGGTGTATACTCGTCGAGCGCGGGCAGCCCTTGATCTTGTATGTAGTTGTAAGCGGCGCTAGGCCACGTCCCCTTACATCCGTGGCCACCGTACCTGAAACACAAAAATAATAATCTTATTTAATTTTTTTCTCATCACAAATATTATTGTACAGGAAGTGCTTATTCTGATAAACTAGCTTAACATTTGTGAAAGTCGGTGCCTAAAATATCTGTGTTACAGATCCATTCACCGTTACGAAAGACTATCAGCATTAAGATCCGCAACATGTCTTAAACATGTTCCAGACGGATGTAATCCAGCGTCCCAACAGAGGAGACCTTGGTGAGAGCTTGGTTTCCATCCGCGGATTGTGTTCGGCTACACGGATCACAACCAAGCGCCAAAACGTTCACAATAGTCGACCAACCCAAACTGAAGGGAAAGTGCACAGGTGAGAGCAGGGTCTTTGCTTCAAAAGAGTTTATGAGGCGATTATTGAATATTCATTAAATACTGTTTTAAGCTTTCCCGGTTTACAACTAAACTCATACTGTCACTTACGGGATATCTTCCGCGACCCGCGATCATGGCGCTTGCAACAGCGCCGAAATATCGGGAGCTCAAAATAATGAACAATCACGGAAAATATCCCGTAAGTGACAGTATAAGTTTAACGAAAAGAACTTTGGACAACATAGGAAATAGATCTGTGATTATGAAAGTAGTCTTTGATTCCTCTTTTATGGATAGGTTTAACAAGCGCAATCTCCAATGTCAGTGGGAAGGTACCAGTAGCAATGACTCAAATTGGTGAGAGGGATTATGCCCAATATCTTATTCTGCTGCACCTCCTCTGAAGTTCATTCCGAGAACTTCAGACTCATTATGACCAGTATCAAGTAAAACAAGTGAGTTTGATGATATAGGAATAGAGGTCCGGTCCAGTTTGAATGAGTGACGTTACCAATCATTACTTTCACCAGGCTCTATCAATAAAGATTCATCAATGGAGTTTATTCGTGAGTGTGTGTGTGTTTGTGTTATATACTACTATATACTAACGGGCCTGCGCAATCCACGAGCGCCTGCTCACTGAGTGGCACGAGGCGGCCGGTCTGTACGAACAGCGCGCCCTCTACCGCGCCCACAGTCGCAAACGCCCAGCACGACGAGCACAGCCACTGATCTGCGCACAATAACAACACGTGTCACTTGTGCAGCTCACTAAGCACATTGGTACCGCTCAGAAATCAAAAGAGGGGGTCACTCACTGCGCACGGGGGTGACGGCGCCGCGCTCGCGCCAGTCGAAGGAGCGCGGCAGGCGGCCGCGCAGTGCCTCCAGCTCGGCGCGTGGGTGCGGGAAGGGCGCGCCGGGGTCGTCGGTGGGTGTGGGCTCGGCGCCCAGCATGACGCGCCGCTCGACCACCAGACGGTCTGACAGGAAGTTAGTGGCGAGCTCGAAGGACGCGCCTTGCCGGTTGCCAGCTGCCGCGTGGCGAGAACTCTGCATCAAGATGCTCTTGCGAACCGCCTCTTCCACGTCGTCAGCGTATGTACGACCGAATCTTTCTTTATACCTGAATAAATACGTTTTTTTTTTATTCTCATTAATTTAGACAGGAGTAAAATTTTTATTCATTTACTAGCTGACCCGCGCAACATCGTCTGCGTCACAAGAGAGAGTGATTAAACCTTAAAAGACAGACATTAAGAGGAACAAATCCGTCATACGTGATTTATACGTAACTTTAACCGTTTACGTAGCCGTACGCAACGGAAGCTCTCCAGAGGATTAATTTTCTTTTTAAGAATATCCTATTCTAAGGAAACATTCCTGTGTCTTAATAATATTGAAATCTGCATTGTACACTAAAATTTATGTCTTAGACTACTTATACTAACGGCGGTAACGAAACCATAGCGAGATCTAACTCGACGTCAACGCCATCTATCGAGTGCATAGGTCAACTCTGGACACTTAATGAATTAATATTAGAACCCGCCGTGGTTTCGCTAAATACTTAAACAAAGGGCTCTCTCAAGTTTGTATCAAAGTCCTTCATTTTTGTGCTACAAACTTGAAATTTGGCAGGGAGGTAGTTAATAGTTAGTAGACGTTCGTTAGGAACAAATTTTGCGACAGGGCCGGATTAAGGAGGTCTAAGGGCTCGCGCAAGAAGTCATTTAATGTTGCATACAGAACGGTATTAGAATAAAAGCGCCCAACAAGGTTCAATTTGAAAAAAAAGTTGTATAGTGCCAAAATAAACCTTTTTTTAAAGCCATATCGTTGCCTCAACGCCATTAAATTTTGTTTTGGACCTCTGCAGCCCAGAATTACAGCACCCACAAGGACGCCTTTTGTAAGTCATCAGTTCATTATCACATTTTGATCTGGCAGTCAGTTCTTACACATACCATCACGCCTTAAATCCCCGAATGGTTGGGCAGACGTGTACTTAATCGTACACACACATTTCGCCAGTTATGTTGAAGTCCCATGTAACAGGGGGGGAACCTATTGACATCAACCGGGTACAAATCCAGATTCCGTGTCTGCTACTTAGAAATTCCTGATGGAATAACCCAGTAACATTATTATTTATAGTATTTTTTCAATTGCGTATATATTGTTTAATGTTAAGTGGAAGAGCGGAGTCTCGACAAATATCACTGGGTTTATTAATTAAACATGTTTCTCTACAAATTATTATTTTTTAATGAATTCGACACAATCAAGCACATATTACCGTATTTATACTAAACTGCGCATTTTGATAAATCTCACATGAGATTAGGAGGGGGATAGGGGGTTCAAGCCAAATTTCACGACATCCCACCAAGGGATGGGTCGAAGAATCGCCAAAATTGCCTCAGGTAATAAATGAACGCTCCATAACACAAGCATCTCCTTGCTTAAAATTTGATCTCCAAGTCATGTGTGTGACAACTTTATCAAATTGAAATAAGCAAATTTTTTTTAACACCGCCCTACCCGGGAATCGATCCCAGGACCCCATGCTTAATAGTCGCGCTTGCAACCACTCGACCAACGAGGCAGTCTCACACCTACACACCAAAATTTCCAAGTAAACGAAGTCGCGCGCAACAGCTAGTTTTTTTTTTCATAATTTTACGTCATATTATTTTATGAAAACAGAAGAATTCTCCATTTCAACTGTAGGGTGTCAAAAGTCTCGGAGCAAAATGACTTTGACATACGGACTGACAGACAGACGGACAGGACGAATCTATAAGAGTTCCGTTTTTGTTATTTGGAAACGGAACCCTAAAAATTCAATTATTTCAAGTGAATTATTCCTTTTTTCTTTAGTAATAGAATCTCTTCGTGTCCACAGAGTTACTCACTGTCCGATCTCCGAGTCGTGTCGTGGGTCGCGGCGTAGCATGGTGAACTCGCGGAGCGGCTCCACGCTCTCCATCCGATTGGTGGTTTCAACTTGTTCACACGCGTCAGCTATAATGTTAGAACAGTCCTTATTAATAATAATCATTCCATATTACATGTCGCGAGCGTACAGGAAGTAGCTATGTAGTGCGCGCAAATCGACGTACCGATGTCAAGATGGAACATTGCAGCGTCGTGGTGCTGCGCCTTCACCTCATCGAAGTGATGAACGTAGCCATCGGCGTCGGCGCCCAGCACCGAGCTGTCCACGCGCACCGAGTACCTGCGGCGAGAGCGGCGCCGTCAGCGAGCCGCGCGACGAGCAACGCGCGGCACGCGATACACGGCCGGCCGTGACACAAGAAAAGTAAAATAATATTTTGGTAGCTGGCAGTCAGCAACTAATAGTGCTCCTAACTCAATAGTATTTTAGCTGGAAAAAAGAAGTGTTGTAACAAACTCCCTAGCAGGCTTATATCCCAGGAGCTTGAGCACATGTGAGCACTGAGCACTTGTAATGATTATTTTGGATTAAATCCATAGCAGTGTTGCGCGAAGAGCCGAGCGATAGTTACCAGTGCGGCGTGGTGGTGAAGTTGTCGGCAGAACGCGTGACCAGCAGCTCATGGCGGAAGGTGAGCGCTTCCCCGCGCGCGCCGCCTAGCTCCCCGCTGTGGCCTGACAGCGTGTGGCGCCAGCGCTCGGCGCGCTCGGCGCCGCGCACCACGTACCCTGTGACATCACACGTCAGCATGCAAGACAAAGTACTATGCAAGGTGGCACTACACCACATAATGTATGTAGTTCATAGTCACCGACGAAGGAGAAAGCCCTCAAGTCGGGCAGCGCGGGCAGCGCGCGCTCGGCGAGCGACACGCGGCGCGGCGCCGACACCACGCAGCGCCGCACGTCTGTCTCCGCCGTGCGATCCACGCGGATCTGAAACACGCCCATGAACAGCATCCGTTTCAGGTAACGCATTCGGTTATGAACCAAGCCGTTCTGTGTGGATTTTATTTTATGTGAGGTGTGGCAGTTAAAAGTCAAAGTTTCCATGAGTACCTGCACGCTCTGCACGCGTCCGTCACGTTTCATCATGCGGTAGGTGGACGTGGCACCGCCGTGGAAGTCAACGCGCGACGCGCCGCTCGCCGCGTCCCACCTGCCACACACCACGATGTAATTTTACACGGATAAGCAGAGGCATGGTCTATGCGTGTCAGTCATTGCTTTTTATTATAAGCCATGAAGAAAAATCGATGGAAGATGTTTGTAGCAAATCGCACCTCGGAAATATTGACCACGATGAAGGCATCTCAATGGTATCATGTGAAAACCAAGTTCAACCCAGCAGATTGCGCCTCACGACGTTTATGGTTAAAGAAGACGATTTGCCGCCAAGTCGTTGAGTTTTAGGTCGCGAAGTAGAGAAGCATCCCGGTGCTGATAATATCACCCGTGTAGTCACATTACGCACTAAATCCTCTACTATTAAGAGGCCAACATCCAAACTTTGTGTTTTACCAGTTGCAGATCACTGATTTTATTTAGGTTTATTTTTTAGATCAATTTTACAAACTTTTATTTATACAAATATTTACAGTTTTTATTGGCAATGTTTACAGTTATACGATTAAATTATTTTTAAGATATTTTTTATGCATGTTTTTTTACACAATGAAATTTATACTTGTTCTCCCAACGGGGTTTTTATTTTTTATGTTTACATTAGTTGTTCAACAGTTTTACACATTGTTATTTAAATAAGTAGTTTAAGGTTTTCAAATGTATGTTAAGATTTATTGTTGTTCTTAATTTAAGATTTTAGATCAAACTTGAGATCAAATGTGTGTTAGATCTAGTTCAAGAAGGACATTCCTTCAGTAATGTCCTTGGTGGGCGGTATGTTAAGAACCATGTGTGTTCAAAATACGCACACCAAAATCTAAGTCCAAAAAATTAGTTACACATGACCTAACTAGATGGCGTTGACGTCGAATTAGAAGTCGGTGTTAAGATTCTCTGCCGTTTAGTTAGGGTCCTGTCGATAGAGTTCAACATGTGGATAAAATTAGATTACTATATCGTACTCGGTTGTTTTATTTTACACTTAACCTTACGTATATACAATAAGATCAAACCTACTGTTGGCTGACCATCCGCCGCGTCCGGAACACAACAATAAGATTTAGTCAAATCATGCAACTCGACCTTTCTCTAAAGTCCATTTTTGTGACACATCAAAGCACTCCACCTCGTCTTTTTGTATTGTCTGTGGATCCTAACTGGTTGTGCCATGCGTGTCTGATGCTGTCCTTAACGATAGATTAGACGTGATTTAGAGCGTCATAAAGATGTAGATGCACATACCACACGGAGTACGGTTCGGTGTAGTCAGCGCGCGGCACCGTGAGGCGTGCGCGCAGGAACAGCGACCGCTCGAATCGCGGCGGCGGGGGCGGCGACCCCTGCGCTTCCCCCTCCGGCTCGTCCGCACCCCCGCCGGCTTCTGCGCGGCGCCGCTTGCACCTTAGGCGCCGCCGCTCCAGGGGCGTCTCGCCCACCGCGCCGGCCACATGTGAGTCATGCGGCGACTGCGCATCGGGTGAAGACTCTGCCTCTCTGAGTTCGTCAACCGTGTAGTCGTCGGTGCTGACCACGCCGACGGGGTCGATCACTACCGGAGGCAGTGAGGGGTCGTCCGGAACTTGTGCACGGAACTGCTCTACTAGGAGCCGTGAGTCCTCTGCGAACAAAAGATACATAATATTACGACAACTACAGTTCTACAATGGGTAAATATACTGTGGAGAAGAAAGGGGATTGGTTTTAAATAACAATAATATTTCTTTGCTTCAAAGTTAATTGAATTTTCGACAGTCATCTGAAGTTTTTGTCTGGTCCAGAACTACAGACGTATACACATTGATGTTGCTATTAAAGACAGTCTCACCGACAGGTGGGAAGTTGGGCGCGTTCCTAGCGAGTCGCTCGTCCGTGGCGGGACGTCGCGGGGGTTCGCGCGGGAGGGGCGGTGCTGTCGGAGACTCGTACTGGGGCACATCGAGGGGCGCAGGGGGCGCTGCCGTCGGCGCCGGACCGAAAGTGGCACTGGGCTGCAGCGCTGGACGTTGGTTGAACACTGGGAGCTGGTTGTAGACTGGTGGCTGGTTGTTGACTGGGATTGGGTTGTACGACGGTGCGCCATAGCCGGGCTGGTACGCTGGGCCGGAGTGCTCGCTGTAAGATCGTGTGTCGCTCTGCGGTGCGGTCAGCGTGCACTCTGCAACATGGCAGACAGTGAGCATGGTGTGGGCTTGTACGTGGCGTGCGCGAAGCATGGGCGCGTCGGGTCACTCACGGGCGGGGTCGGAGCGTGGCGCAGCCACGGGCACAGGCACGGGAACCACCAGCACCGATAAGGACGCGCGTCCGCTGCTGTCACCTTCTGTATTAAAAAAACATTCTATTTTTACTAATGACTACTTTGATATTGTACAAGTACACGCAAGGATCACATCTCCATTCAGAAAATGAAACCAAAAGATAATATTGTGATTTTTAAAAAGTTGACACATAATAAATATTACTAATGCTGTGTTATGGGAATAAATGAAAGGGAATCAACAAAAGGCATCAGGGTAGGATATGTGTAGTGGATACTGTGGTGGATACTTGGGAAGGCTGGTAATGGTCGCCTTAGGAAGACAAACATACGGTTAAGTGTATACTTAAGCTGTATCTGTTTGTACAGATTTCCCAGGAAAACTAATACTTGTGCAATGATCGTGTTGATGGAGATTATGAGTCACAGAGAACGCCCTCATCCAGAGGAGGTTATCTGGGTAGTTCAAGCGTTGCTGCGGCGGTACTCACGCAGCGGCACTTGTATGGGTATGACCGGGGGCAGCCAGCCGCCGCCGGGCCACGCGCCACTCGCGCCCCCCACACCGCGCGTGTATTCTGCAAACAATACATGAATCATTTCATTACGTTACAATAACAACCTTCGTCATAAACTGTTTTTGCGAAAGTTGTCGAGTCCGAGGTACTGTGAGTTCCGTCTGGATCACCAGAAACTGACAGCTTGTAAATGCAAAAGAGAAGTATCCGCGCAATATGTAGTTTAAAACCAACAGATAGTTGTAAGCCCTTTTTTCAAAGCTTCAAAATATTAACACTACCATGTTTATATATATTGGAAGTCGTAGTCATTGTAAAACGCAACTTGCATTATTTAAAAAATTATAGAAGTCAACGTAACAATAAAAAAAATATATTTCCCTGACAGCAGTAGAACTACTTTGTTTAGCAATAGTATTTTTTGGATGGCACCTCGACTTTATAACCATTTAACAAAATGTATTAAAGACATAAAAAGTATGGACATATTTAAATGTAATGTTAAAAAAATGTTATTGGTAAAATCTTATTATAGTGTTAATGAATATTTGTGTGACAAACTCTAAATACTGTTTATTATTATAGTTTGACATAAATTGCGTATTTCACAATGATTAATTCTTGACATTTTAGCATAATAGATTAACTTTGACATTATTACTTTGACTTTAATTGACAATTTAATAGACATGTAATTTTGAACTTTAATGTATTTAAATTTTTAATTTAGGGACTAGCCACGTTCCGAACTAAATGTTGCATGCCTAGTGCAGAATATGGTGACACTAACAACTTTCCTGTTCTTCAAAAACCCCACCTGTATAACTACCCATATTTGTAATAAATGAATTTGAATTTGTCTTGATTAACATGTAACACCAGTAAGTAGCAAGTGATTCGGAGAAGGCTGCAGTGTCGCGGGGTGGCAGTAGTGACGCGCGGCCTGCGTCGGCACGAGGAAGTGCGCGAGACCTCGCCACAGTTGCCACTCGCCACTCACCACTTGCCAGTCAACATTGACAGTAGTTGATTAATCAAGGTGGAAGTTTTAAAACTAATTACTGATTTTATGTCGATAAGCTACCGGTAGGTATCCAGGTATGCTGTATATACAGGTGACATAATTTGCGATTAGCTCCTTAAACTAAAATAGTGTTTCTACGTGACTATGTGTGTGAGTGTTTCTCAAAAACCGGCCAAGTGCGAGTCGGACTCGAACACAAAGGGTTCTGTAGCACCAAAGAGTAATTGATAAAATAAAAAACCATTTAAAAGAAACTATACATTATCTTATTAATAATATATATGGTTTACTATTTAGTTTTAATGTTAGTGTTGTTTTTTATTTCTAATATGCTTAGTTTTAACTTTATGTATATATATGTGTATATGTGTCTTTGTGTATTAGTATTATTAGTTTGTTAGTATTATATTCCAGTTTTTATTAGTAAATTAGTCCGACCTCGTGCTTCATCTAGGTTCCACCTGTGTGAAGCGCGTACACTATTTAGTCTAAGCCCTGTACGGGTAAAGGCCTCCTGCAAAAATATGCCCATGTTTCTCTGTCTTGCGCCGTTTTGGTCCCCAACGGTCGAGCTATTTGCTGTCTTACTTCAACTTTCCAGCGTGTCAATGGTCTACCTATAGTGCGTTTACCTAGTAGACCGCTCCACGTTAAGTTCTAGCAGTCCATCTCTGATCAGTGAGTCTCGCCACGTGGCCTGCCCAAGTGGCCACTTCCATTTAAGTTTTTGGGCGTAGCATTAGTTTTTATATTATCTTAGTGTGTCTTATTTTGTCCAGTTTCTTTATGTCGAGCATGCTACGTTCTATTCCTCGTTGGCAGATGACGATTGTGTTTTTTGCTTCGACAGTGAGTTTCCATGTTTGGGAGCCATAATACAGGGTGTAAATGGACTATTCACGAAGCCGTCAACCAAGCATTATGTACATCAAACTATGTACCTTTACGCAAAAATGATAACTGGGAAACGGATTTTTTTTTTGGGGTGGAAAAACCCGTTTTACGGTAGGACTCAATGTAACGCACTCAAAACATTGTGCTGATGGATGGATTGAATAGTACGGGGGTCGTGGAGGTGTTTAAAGAAAAAATCTTACATTAAAAAAGTGTATGTAAAAAAATAATTGTGCATATGTTGGAACTTTGACCCCCAATATCTCCGTAACTAAAAGATTCCCAGGTATAGTCTAGAACAAATAAAATATCGCAACGATGGGGAGAATATGTGCCTTTCGGCTTCGTTAAGGGTCTTCCTTAGGGTCTCTCTTTTCTGTTAAACACGGTAAAAGGGTTGAGTTCATGACTTTTGTTTTGATGATTGTTGCTTTTAAATATTTCTTTCAGGTTTCAGTATTTGTTCCATGTGGATTGTACCCCTCTTTCGATTTCTACTTCGTTACTATTTTATCAAAATTGATTCTTCTGCCTAGGTATGTATATGTCGGGTATGTCAGGATTTATTTTGTTAGGTTCATATTCCTCTATTTTGTTGCCACAACTTCTCAATTCCGATGTACCTATTACATCACATTTTGTACTCTGTGGTCCGCGTACAACCCAGCCGGGCGGTGCGCGGCATCCCAAAAGAATTGGTCCGACGTGTAGACCCTGCCACATACTTGTTGCTTCATAACTAAATGCGGAGTGTGCCTGGCCTGGTCCTAGCGTTTTTAAAAACAGTTTACAAGCCTATTACGGTAGTAAGTAAGTTTGTAGGGATAAGCACGAGACTGACCCGCGATGAGGTTCCGCCAGCGGTCACCGTCGTCGGTGAGGGAGCGCGAGGGGCGAGCGGGATCCGTGGGAGCCGAACGGGTTTGCTGCGCCGCGTACGCCGCACCTGCAAACACACATCCAGGCTCAATCATTTCTGCGCGCGTCCTAACAGTCTAATAGGATTAACTTTACCTAATTTGCAGACCTAGTATTATATTCGAACCAGAAACGTATGGGAACGAACGACACGGATGCGGGAAATAAGTAATAATCAGTATATTACGTTCTCAGTATTTTCTCACTGCTGGAACACTATTATTATTTCTTTAGAGTGGGACTGACCCATCATTTTTCGTAGTAGAACATGCAATGAAAATATGTGGCAGCCAACCATAGGTCACACGACACCGCTAGTCCGCGCGGTAGGTGATGGCTAAGCGGATTTTGTAATGGAGCGCAGCGCAGGGGTTCTAAAATAGCCACTTTCAGCAATTCCTCTAAAAGTAATTCATTTTCCGAATTACCAGCAGATCATTAGCAATTCTTCTAATTCTCGTAAAATGGTGATACATATTAGCTGAATCATACTCAATTCATTTCATAGTATTATCAGAATCATATTTGTTGTAAATGTTGCCACGTAAAAAAAAAAGATTTACTGGTTATTTTTTCTCTTCAGATTTTAATAGTCAAATTTTATTTATTTATCATTTATTCTCTCTTCACAAAGCTGACTTGAAGTTAATGTGTACAAAAAAGTCTCAGCTGTGTTCAACCTTTGCGAGAGACTGGTGGTAGGTTTTTGGGAAAAACCTGTGATACAGGTCACCAGACCCCTTCCAGGCTAGAATTAGCTTGTACAGAGATTCCGTGTGCGAGAAAAAGTTAAACAATATGCATAACAAAATTAAAAGCACAGTAGAAGGTAAACAATATGAATAACAAAAACATAAGAAGAAGTAATAACAAAATAAAATAAAAAAAAAAGATCTTGCAGAGTTGTGGAGACATCTGTGTGAGTGAGTATCTAGTGTGAAGTGTTAGACTTGTAGAGTGATTCTGATGAGCAAAGTACAGTAAATTCGTTTTTTGTTAAACATTTCAGTGATTTAAACATTATTTCATTGAAAGACAATTATGGCACAGTTAAAAGACTGTAAATAAGGCATTAGAAAGGGAATTCGCAATGATAAAGTTGGACTTTTTTAGCCTAGCAACATGTGCATAAACGTATATCCTTGATGGAGATGATTTTTAGTTTTTGATGTAGGACATTAAAAGGTCATCAATAGTAGTTAGATAGTTTATCCTAGTAGGTATAGGTGACCTATACCTACTAGGATAAACTAGCATCCGAAAGCCTAGAGCACTGGGCTCGGTCTATGGCAATAGGCTCGCCGTCTATTAAAATAATGTAGGCAGTACTTGTAAGTACTGCCTACATTATTAATAAATATTAATATTATAAATTATAATTATATTTTTATAAATTAATATTATCCTCGATTCTTTTAAATTTTAACTTTATTCTAAAAGTGTTATGCAGATGTTTTTAATGTAACTCCACACAATGGCCAATCATTTCTGTCCTCTGCTTTGTTAGATTGCAAAACATTATCTTTACGTAAAATCTCGACCGTCGTTATTTATATTTGGGGACACAGTAATAAAATCAGTGCTTAGTAGGTGCGGCGCGGGCGACTCCGTCTCGTCAACATCAGCCCGGCTCAGCGGTATTGTGGTATTGTGTCTGCTGTTGCCATCTCAACAAAATTCTGCAGCTGCTTTCAGTTAACGACATCAACGGCGTCGGCTGATATATGATACCCTCCTGTTTTTTATTGATATTGCAAACGAAGTTGTTAACGATTGATGTTTGTTTTATATCGTCGTGATCCGAACGCAACTGATTCAGTTGTACAACTGAAGCACAATCACTTTTAGGTGTTTTATTGCATATTGCATCCAAATGATGTCTTTCTGTGATCTTGTTACGTCGATATGATCGAACGTAATTGGGGAGACGGTGCAATTCCGTTGTCACAAATACGGATTTTTTCAGAATCTACTCGCTTTAGTGTACTTATTATATTTTCAAGGTTACGTTGATTTATGCCGTTACCTTTTCGGGTAGTTTTCTTGATTGCAGACATCGAGTCAAATAACAATTTTTTTGGCCGCATCAACTTCTTTCTCCATGAAGGTCGTTGCACAAAGACGTATAATGTTTTCTTCATCCATTATTTCCATTTTTGATTGCATCAACGCTAAAACTTAATTAATCACTATATTGCAGTGAGAACATTTTACAGTATTTGATGACATTTTCGGTTACTACACAGCTACACACACAAAAGCGGAGCGCGTACGACTGAAAGTATGATGGTTTTCTTTCTTCTACGCCACAAATCTTCATTTGAATTAATTATTGCGGACTGCTGTTAACCTGAGTGGGCAGTACTATGTTTTGCCCTTGTTAGTCATGGTAGTTATAAACTAGCTTTTGCTCACTTTGACCGCGTGGAGGTCGGACATATTATGGGGATAAAAGTATCCTATGTGCCAAACCAGGTCATGGTCTACCCGTGCTTAACTACTGTCACGTGAAAAGGTAACGAACAGACACAGAGAGTAACGTTAGCATTTAATATCCGTACTAGCTCTAGCCCGCGACTTCATTCGCACAATCCGCACAAAATTATTCTATTTCAAAAATTCTAATTATAATAAGAATTTTTGAAATAGGATGTGTATACATAGTTTTACGCCACAACCCCTTGGGTAAAATGCTTTCGATCTGATTATCATCTAAATAAAACTAATTAAAACTGAAGAATACTTGTTACGGTTAGGTTGGTAGGTTACATCCGTAAATGCAGGCCGATAATGTTATGGTCGTAGTAACTAAGCTAAGGCACCCCGACCCGACATATGGGTTAGCTTAGAACCGTGCCCAAACTACATTCAAGTAGGTTGCATCAAATCGCCAGTAACAATCGTATTTTTAAGGCGCCGCGCGCCGTGAACTTTCTTAACTTTTAGCCCAAGGGCTGGGACTGAAGCTAATTTTAGTTGGCTAATATGTATTAACACTTTCGCTGTCCGCTAAGCAGACACAATATGTCAAAAGTCTCCGAGAACCGTATGTAGTTCACGGGGCAGAGGAAGGGTTAACTTCATTTTCACACCCATCTTTGGCAGTGACATACGAGATACATGACTTAACATTTTATTACTTAAATCGACAAAATAAGCAGGAGGTTGATGACATTAGTTTTGTTGTGACGCCCATACCTCATTACTTACAAGTTATATCTCCTGCATTGCTACACCGAATTGAATGATTCTTTTTATTTTAAATTGCATACTTTAAGGATGGTTCTTATTAATTTACTGAGTACTTGAACTTGGTAGATTGCGTTAAGATTTCCTCGATGTAAAAAAAATCAGAAAATACACGGCCGTAAACTTCTAACCAGAAACCTAAATGTTCAATTGTATGCCTTCACAACTTTCAAAATAATGGTTTTCTACGTTCGACCCCTTATTTAACCACCTTAGGGATGGTATTTCTAAATGTCTTTTCTTAATAGGTATCTACCGTACCGTACCGTATCAAGAACTTATTAGACAGGTTTTAAGTTTAATATTTCCTGAGTGAAAACTTGGCCTTTTATAATTATGTACTTCTTTTTCTTCTAGTGCCTGTCCAATAATTATAATCCAGTCACTTTGGTTAAAAAAGAAACGGATAAGGGCAGGAAAAAATGTTTCGAACAGAATTTGTAGCAAAAGGGTTTCATACTAGTTTCCAGGTTATCTCTCATTCCAAGGTGAAACCCCTAATATGATTGGACTCTTACTGAAGGTTAGCCATCAACTCCAAATATGTCTCCTTGCCTTTATATATTTTATGTTACAGTCAAACCTGTTAATTTTTTTTTTTTTTTTTTTCGAAACATCTTTAAACTGGTGCCAGTCAAAACCCTTATTAAATTAATAAGCATTTTTCAGTTTAAATTGTTGTTACAGAACGCCTGAGTTAGATATTATGTATATCATCTAGAATGACCTCAACACAATGTTACTCAAAGGGTCGCAAAAATAAACTTAATAATCTAATAACTTTCTAAGTAATTTTAGTTACTGTTACTGGTTACTGTTAAAAACATTCACTTTGTTTTTGATTTATAAAATACTAGCTGATCTACTAGCTGACCTTCGTTCGCGTGAAATTATTATAAAAATATAACTTCTTTAGTTGAATTGGATTTTGTTAAGAATTTGCACGAAACCCTAATCCTTTTTTAAAAAAACCTAAGTTGCTCCTTGTAACATCAGATATCTGCCTGTAAAAGTCCCGTCAAAATCGGTCCAGTCGTTTCAAAGATAATCCAGAACATTTATTCCACCGAACCAACCGAAATTTTTCATCGGTTATTAAAAAAAAACAGCTGTTTCCTACAAAAGTGCAATAACTACACAGCCAAAATGTATGGGACAACTGTTTTTTTTTTTAAATTACCGATGAAAAATGTATATGGGGGGCTCAGAATAATGTTCTGAATGGGTGGTAACCGTTTTAGCGTCGGTGTCCCTTCCAGCCCGTATACTTCCATATGTATTCAGTAAAAAGCTGTTATTTTTAAATTACAAAAAGACACTTTAATTTTGTTTATTTGTATAGATTACTAAGTAATTACATACATTAAAACCTAAACAACCAAAACTAAACACAAACTAAAATATACGCGACGTTCGTTTCCTGGCCCAAGGGCTGGCTTTTATTTTGGCCAGGGGCTAAGCATTGCCATGTCTCTTGAGCACATTACCGGTTGACAGAGTTCAAAAGGATTTTTTGACGCTATAGTGTAGTTTTGGGTTTGTTAAAATAGTTTTAACCGGTCAAAAGTGGTTTTAACTGATTAACAGTTTTGATTGTGACCTATGTAAAGATGAAAAAAAAAACCCTTATAACACGGGACGTACGTTGTTAACCCACAACACAGTTCCACTGCGAGCACTGCGACCAACTTGGATGTAGTTGATGCCTAGCTGCGTGCTTGTGCTTGCCACGGTCAGTCGGGGTGCCCTATTATCGTCTTTTGTGATGAATTTTCAGTTAGAATTTTGGTGGTAGTGTATATTATAAACTAATAACAATATAAAGTCCCACTAAAATGGACAAAATTTAACACAGCGTAAGTCTAACCAAAGATATTCAAGCAAAAAAACACTGATTAAATTTTATTTTGAGGTAAAATCATTGGGTAACCAACATTTTTAGTGTATTTTCTTTAGCCGATTTTTTTTCTGTAAAGGGTTTTCATTTCTTTTACCACTGTTATTTTGGTGGACTGAATGATTTCTAAAAGTTTGTCCATCTATTTTAATGGGACCTTATATATATTATGGAGTTCCGAACTTTCGAAGCTTGTTTTGATAGTCAAAGATTTTGTCCACGGTTTAGTCAAAGCTTGTAATACGTGTCGCGGCGACCCTCAGTGATATAGAACAAGATCAGGAAGCTGCTGCAGATAAATGTAATAGTAATAACTGTACCATTAGTTTAACATTACGATATTGACACTTTCAAATAATCATAATCATCATTTATTGCATTCATGTAGTTTACAAGTTGTTACAATTATTTGGGTTTCATGATGAACATACATAACGTAACGCATGTATTTCCGCTAAGGGTTAGGCAGAGGTGCACTGTAGTACATCCACATCGAAATATGCAAAAAAAAATCCAAAATATGCAACATAAAAAGACATTGTCAATTTTTGGTATCATTATTTGTTTTGCGGTGTTGAGCGGGTTGCACTTGCTAGTATTGTATGGCGCACGAGTGGTCGCACTCACCGACGCCGCAGAGCAGCAGCACCACCGTCCAGGCTCGCATGCTGCGCGCTGGTACACACACAAGACACGACACTACACTACACGACACGATACGACACGACACAGCACTCACGGTACAGACGCGGCTCAGTGTGCGTGCGCGCCGTAGTCTCCTCAGCACACGAGTGGCGCACGGCGCGCGCTCGCCCCGCGCGGAGGCTGCAGACCATCTTCATCTGCTCCCCCTCTACCGCGCCGGCTTCGTCGCCCCCCTCGCACCGTATCACTGCCGCGCTGATTGTCACCACCAGCCACCACCAGCCACCACTTGTCAGCCATTTGTGATGTAATCGTCATTATTTCCTGCGCTATGAATTGCATTATATCGGAAGCCATGATTACCGCGAACAGACGCCCCACGCCCCACTTGTTACTGAATGCACTTTTTTCCTCCGAATAAAATAAAATTCAGATATATCATATCCTTACATGATATGATAATAAGGAAAAATACAAAAAAAATGTTCAGCTATTGGAAAATCAGAAAAATGGTGTTCTTTTGAAAGGACGTTAGTAATATGCTACTAATGTAGTGTATATGAAAGAAAACAACGAAGTGTCTCTATTGCTTTTATTTCTACACAAAATGAAGTAAATAGTAATTACTCCTTGAAACAAAAGAAGTTTTAGTGTGACGTATGTGTGAGACTGCCTCGTTGGTCGAGTGATCGCAAGCGCGACTACTAAGCATGAGGTCCTGGGATCGATTCCAAGGTCGGGCAAAGTGTTAAAAAAATGTTTATTTCAATTACATAAAGTTATCACACACATGATCTGGAGATCACCTTTTAAGTAAGGAGATGCTTGTGTTAGGGGGCGTCCATAAATTCCGTGAGGCAATTTTGGCTATTTTTCGACTCCTCCTCTCCCCCCTTGGTGATATATATATATAAAAAAAAATCGTGATATTTGGCTTGACCCCCTCACCCCTCTCCTAATCTCATGTCAGATTTATAAAAATGCATAGTTTAGTATAAATACAGTAATCTATGCTTGATTGCGTTGAATTCATTTAAAAATAATAATTTCAATACTCAATACTTTATTGCATTCCATAATGTTAAATAAAACAGTTGGTATGTTAAAACATTGAATCAAATCAATTTGTTTAACTATTTCCATTTTTTTTCCATATTTGGCCATATTTTAGTAGAAAAACAGGTTTACTTATTTATACCCAGTTTTCTCACAATTTTATCATTTCTAGCGGGGAAAAAAAATTACGTGATATTTGCCGAAACCCCCCTTCTCCCTCATGAGATTGGGTGAGATTCGGCTCAACGCTCTCGTTTGAATTTAATTTAGTTGTATTTTCTGTTTGTTGTATGTATAATGTTTTTTGAACACTTTTAAGTTTTTTTTTGATCTTTTGGTGCTGCAACTCTTGTGGTATATCTAACAATTAATACAATTATGCTCCAGTTTACGTTAGACAAAATGAGCAACAACGCATGTGTGGCGAGCAACAGCGCATAATGCAAATGATAGATATAAGCCAAAAATATTTTAATGTCTTTGATAGAAACCTAACATTGTCCCAACTATTTTGGGGTCGGCTTCCAGTCTAACCGGATGCAGCTGATGGAACGACTGCTAATCTGACCTGCAGAGGTTTGAAAGGACACGGTTGGCGTAGTGGCTGAGCGATTGACTGCTGCGCTTCGTGTCGCGGGTTCGATTCCCGCACGGAACAATTATTTGTATGGCCTACAGGTAGTTGTTCCGGGTCTGGTTGTTTGTGTATGTGAATTTAAATGTTTGTAAACGTACCCACAATACAGGAGAAATTCCTAGTGTGAGGCAACGTTTTTTTTAATATTTTATACGCAAACCCTGCGTAGGGAACATAGCTGTTTTTGACATGGAAAGAAAAATCTTTCCATGTCAAAAACAGCTATGTTCCCTACGCAGGGTTTGCGTATAAAATATTAAAAATTAGTTTGGTATGGCGACTTCTATACAACATTGATTTGACTGCAATGTCAACGTGTTGGTTTAAGTTAGTTCGATGCTTTCTTAAATAGATGGCGCTAACGTCACCGTAAGACGTTGTTAATGGAACGAAAATTTCGAGAAACTGTGAGCGGGGTGCGATGGTCTAGTTGGTTAAGACATCCGGTGTACTGAATCGGAAGGTCGCAGGTTCAAACCCTGCTCGCACTCGAATTTTTCTTTCCATGTCAAAAACAACGTTTTTTTTTTTAAAATATAATAAATAAATAAATTACATAGGATGCGAAAGCGATTATATCCCCTCAAACCGGCCCTGTCATAAAATCTGTTCCTACCTGACATGTCGTAGTCTAGTCTTAACTATATTCTATATCTCTACCAATTTAAAAACTCAAGGATTTCATATAAACTTGCGAAAGCCCTTTCTCCAGGCTGTCACATAATTGTTTCTTAGTTAATGTCTCCTACTCATAAACTCTAGACTTTCTAAATTTAAGGTCGGTAGTGTACTACCGACCTTAAATTTAGAAAGTCTAGAGTTAACAAAAAACAGAACTTTTATACAAACTTGCGCGAGCCCTTAGACCTCCTTAATCCAGCCTGTCGCAAAATCCGTTCTTACCGTACATCTACTAGCTATTAACTACCTCCCGGCCAAATTTCAAGTTTGTAGCACACAAAATGAAGGACTTTCATACAAACTTGCGAGAGCCCTTAGACCTCCTTAATCCGGCCCTGTCGTAAAATGCGTTCTTAGCGGACGTCTACTAACTATAAACTACCTGCCTGCCAGATTTCATCGTTATACGTCAAGCGGTTTTTGATATTTCGTGATTATAAGTGAGCGAGTGTGTGACCTTTCGCTTTTATATACATTATTTCGATTCTAAAGTAGAGTTTGATAACCAAAACTGCGTGTGCATAATGTTACACTACAGTCGGATCATCGGATGTCACAAGTACACTTAGCACAGCGATGATTTTCGCGGTTGAGAAATTTTACACATTTGTGTTGGGGTCATTAAACAAATTTCACCAAATTATCGCAAATTTTGGATTATGTCTATTCACTTACTGACGAATAAGATGCATCGGTGTCGTTCACGGTCACAGTATACAAGGTGTAAACGGACCGTGCACGCAGCTTAACAATTGATTATTTTATTTAAACACTCTTGAACTTGCGTGAATTACTGTTTTCTTGCAAATTGTTTTAACGAAATAAACAAAACAAATTACTCCTTATAACTACTCTTTCGTAAAATATTGTGTGTTGGCACCGAGCGCACTGCTGCTGCGCTGCTGCAATGCTACACAGCGCGCCTGCGCTCGCTGGGGCTGACACGGTCACGTAGGCGTTCCTTAAGATTCCAAAATAAAAACAATTTCTACGTTAGTCAGTGCTTGGATTCTAGAATTTCATGTTTTTATCTTTTATTATTATGGATTGCCAGTAAAGTTGCACAGGACCTTACTTTAGTTAGGTCCGGTATGTACAAGCACAAAAGACATCAACGCGCTACTCCCTCAAGATTGACCAACTGATGCCAACTATAATATTGATAAGCTCCCGCAGACATGTCATGAGTACAGCGCAACTTGCACAGTGCGCCACATCCGAGTGCTACCTTCTCAGCCACACCGCTCTAGGGTAGTTATGTGTGAGCGCCACATGGGCTGCTGTGTATGTACCGCGTAATCAAATTAATGAACTACTTACTTAGTGCCTGCCGTAGTTTGCATTACTGTTCAAATTATATTGTTTTATTGCTACTAGAATATTATCTCCAGACAAGTTTGCGAAGTTTCACAAATTAATTTCACTTTTGTCTTGGTGAGTGTTTCAAGTAGGAGCAGCGATGGAGGGGTGATATCGGCCCCAAGCCGACGACGGGCTGTAGGTTGCGGGTTCAAAACGGTTGTGGTAAACATTTATAGGAACCCCGGCGGCCGGCAGGTATGTAATAGAACCCAAAAAAAAATACAAAGACAGGTGACATTCTACCAACTCACACTGAGCCCGTGTGGGTGGGTGATCACAGCTAGGGTTGCCAACCGAACTATAATATATAGTATTGTTCTATATTTCGGGCCTGCGTACTATAAAGAGTATAACTAGACCCTTAACGAAGCCGAAAGGCACTTGTTCTACCCGTAATTGCGATCAATTTTTTTTGTTTTAGACCATTAGCCGAGTGCAAATAGACAAAAAATACTCAAAAGGTGGAACGAGTGGAACGGTGGTCGGCTTTCCATGGGACTTTTTTTATTGAGTTCCTAAAGGAGCGGAGAAGAAATTTGAAAAAAAAAACTTTGCCGTTTTTTTTTTTTTTTTTTTCTATTTTCCTTTGGAATATTTTTTTTCGTTTATGAATAACTTCTAATTCGACGAATTTATGTTGTGGCGTAATAGTGTAACCTGCGTGCATCCATTAAACGCCAATTTGGTCTGTTTCTTTGTTCATTGTTGTCGATGTCATGCATATTTAAAGTATTTTTTGAAAATTTTCTATTTTCTTCAATTATTTCTAAAATATCTTGTTTTAGGAGTAATATTTCTTTTGAAATTATTAACTGATGCTTTTTCACAGATAACTGGATGAAAAAGTATTCAAGAAAACCACTTTTACGAGTGAAGTTACTAAAAATTGATTCACAATTATCAGGAAATCGTCTATGTAAAAGTTAAAGAAGGCCTTTTTTCTCAAAATATTTCTATGACGGTCAACGTAATTATTATCCTGAAAATGTCTTTATTATATCTGCTATCTACAGATAACAAAAACGAATAAAAAAAATTGGAGGTACTCGCTGACGAAGGTGGAAAGGGCCCGCAGATAAATTAAAAAAAATATCGTAATTCTAACGTAACCAATTCTCACGATTTCTATCTAAAATTAGTTGAAAGCTATGGTCTCTGGGCGCAATTTAAAATCAATACCGATACAGATACCGCAAAGAATTCTTAGCGATAAAGGCCTTTTATCATGTTTTACTTTTTCAGCAGTAACTAATGTTGAACAAGTATCCAATATTTTTCAAGTTTTTATACCTCATTAAATAGCTAATAAAATGAGGACTTGTACAATAATTTGCACATTGAGTTTCATAGAAAAAAATCGAAAAAAAATTGCCTTCATTAACATAGACGATTTTCTGACATTTGCGAATGAATTTTAAGTCACTACACTCATGAAAGTGGTTTTCTTGAACATTTTTACATCCAGTTATCTGTGAAAAAGCATCGTGTACGGTTTACGTACATTCCGTCAGGCTGCAAACGCAGCAACCTACTTTTCTCTTTGGTATTTAAAACAATGTTTAATATGATTTTAAGTTAGTTGACGAATTACATACTTACGCGAACACCGCGGATTAGCATCCAACCCACTTTTACTTTGTTGTGATCGGTACTCTAATAAACCTTTAGTGTTACCAAATCTGTGTGTGTTTACATCAACTCGCCTAACTCCAAGTACTGACTTACCACTTCTCACTTAAAGCTACAAGTGTAAGGTACCAACTACTACGGGACCTTACATTTAATGGTCCTTCGAGTATTTCACAGTTTGGGGTAATTGTATCTCTTGGAACGACAGCGAATCGGCTTGGCTGGCCTTCCACAAGCGGAGCTCACCAGTCAAGTTGAGAAAGCGCGCATATTCGTAAAAAGAGTACAAGAGCTCTGAGCAATCAACGAAGAGGGGATACTTTGGAACTTCTTCGTGAATCAAGCGGAAAAACAAGACTCAACTGCGGCAACAAGCCAACTACTACTACGACTACTGCTACTACAGCTTCCGGACTACAACGTGAACTGCGGGTAATACGAGGCCTACAAACTAGAAGACACCGAACTATGTGTTCTTCAATACCTACTTTACTACTACATCTTACTACTACTACTACTTTCGATTACCGAAACGACTACATCAAGATGAGCGAAATCACTGCACAAAACGAAGTCTTCGAGTCAATCAAACGTCTCTGTACTAACTACCAAAAGGACAGCGCGTCTCGGAAAGGAAAGGAGTACCTGACTCAAAGGTTAGTGTCATTGGAAAACCTCTGGCAAGACTTTGGCAATAGACACAATGTATTACTTGAACGAGAGGACAAAGAAATCCAATATTTTACTGGAAACATTTATGAAAAGACGAAACATATGTATGAATCCACCAGGATTGATATACTGCAGCGGTTGTTGGTCTGGGAAGGAAAACAGGCTGAAGTTGTCATTCCTCATCCTACGGGAGTAGATACCAAGACCAAGGAACTGCTTGATCGACAAGAATGTCACATTAAAGCACTAGAACGGGCGATGTCCAAAATAGAAATTGACTCCATAACTGAAAAATGGGAGTTAGAGGATCACCTGAGCGTCCTGAAAACCAAGTGGGACACTGTAGAGAAATGTCACTGGGAGCTAGAAGCTATTTTGAAAGGGTCAAACGAAATATACAACGACTTGTTCGCCAACAAAGAACGTCAGTACGATGTCATGAAAAGATCTCTCAACTCGAAACTATGGACAAGCGTAAACCACCAAAACTATGCACCGAGGATTCAACTACCGGAATTCACTGGAAACTACAGTCAGTGGATTACGTTCAAGGATATGTTTCTGGAGACAATCCACAACAATGCAAATTCTTCGAAAGCGCAGAAAATGCAACACTTAAAATCTAAGCTTAAAGGAGAGCCGGAACGATTAGTTCAACATTTGGTCGGCGCTGAAAACTATGAAACTTGTTGGGATATTCTTATTCAGCGATACGACAACAAGAGACTCCAATTTACGAACTTGATGAATACTTTGATGGAGTTACCATCCATCCAGCAGGTCAATGCTGCTGTCTTGAAGAGAATGCATGACGTAATCAACGAATGCATGAATGGCCTACAAAACATCGGTCTAAATACATCAAGCTGGGATCCAATAATCGTGTACTTGATGGCACAGAAGTTGGACTCAGCATCATATACTGAATACACTAGAGAATTAGAGCATCCAAAGCAAGTCCCGGAGCTGAGTGAATTTTTGGGGTTCTTGGAGACCAAATTCATGGCGTTGGAAGCAGCAAAGGGTTACCAAAAAGATGCATCTAACCAACATAAACAAATATTCAGCAACAAAACGAAATTTAACTCCAATAAACCATCATATGAACCACATAGAAAAGAAACATCAAGAATATACCATGCGTCATACGGTAAATGCCTTCTGTGCAGCGGTTTTCACGTGATCATGCAGTGTCCAAAGTTCATTGAAATGGACACACGGCAACGGAATGACACAGTAAGGAAATTACAAATATGCAAAAACTGTTTGTATAAGCATGGAGACACAGAATGCACGTCGAACAAAACTTGCAAAGAGTGCAATAAACCACATCATACGATGTTACACTATTCAGCGCAAAAACTGTCGCCAAGTTCCAATATGAACAATATGGGTCAACGTTCTCAACAACGGGAACATCAACCTTCAACATCAACAAACCAACATAGTTCGAACTATTTATCAAACAACTACATTATGGAAATATTACTTACTACAGTAGAACTTCAAGTAAAGACATCAACAGGAGACTTTATAACGTTACGAGCTTTACTGGACCAAGGATCTCAAGTAAACCTCATCACGGAGAACGCGGCTCAACGACTGAAACTACCTAGAAAAAGGATGAACGCTACAATTTCCGGCGTGGGTACGATTTCGGGAGATTGTAAAGGACGACTAGAATTAGAGTGTAAATCAAGATGCACTGACTTTGCATTTTCAGTCAGCACTCTAATAATGAAAAGGATCACGAACAACTTACCTAACAAAACATTTAAAAAAGAAAACTGGCCTCAGCTACAAGGTCTGAAACTAGCGGATCCTGACTTCAACTTATCAAGGAGCGTGGATTTGCTGCTGGGAGCGGATATCTATTCGCAAGTTATATTAGAGGGGGTCCTAAAGGGAGATGCCCAAACGCCGACAGCTCAGCAAACCCGTTTAGGATGGATTTTAAGCGGCAAGCTAGAAACTTTTAACTGCCATGTCGCTCTTGTCGACCTGAACGACTTAAAGAGATTCTGGGAGACAGAAGACATCATTCAGAATACTGAGGACACATCTAAAGACGACTGGTGCGAAAACTACTACAAAATGACTACTGAAAGAGATCGCGACGGAAAATACATTGTAAAGATGCCACTGATTCCTCGTTATGAAGAAAAATTGGGAAACTCAAAGTCGATCGCAATCTCTCAATTCTTACAACTGGAAAGAAAATTCGACAGAAACCCTAAACTTGCATCAATGTACAAAGATTTCATCCGCGAGTACATTGATTTAGGTCACATGAAGCTTTCAAACACGACACCCGCCAAAGATGCAATCTTCTTACCGCATCATGGAGTACTGAGAGAACAATCAACAACAACAAAACTACGAGCTGTTTTTAATGCTTCCCAGAAGACCATGGGTGGATGTAGCCTAAATGACGTAATGGAAAAAGGGCCTAATCTGCAAAAGGACATCCAAGCATTGATATTACAATGGCGTGGCTATAAATACGTCTACACAGCGGACATTGAAAAAATGTACCGTTCCATATGGTGTCATCCGGATCAACAACATCTACAGAAGATCCTATGGAGAAAGCAACCAAAAGACAATTTACAAGAATATCAACTGCAAACATTAACATATGGGACAAAAAGTGCTCCATGGCTAGCAATGCGAACACTCAAACAGCTTGCTATCGATGACGGCCACAAATACCCAAAGGCCGCTGAAATATTGCTAAATCAGTTCTACGTCGATGACCTAATCAGCGGCCACAACTCTACAAAACAAGCAAAGGAAATTCAAACATCGATCATAAAACTACTGAAGGGAGGCGGAATGAATCTGCGAAAATGGTCAAGCAACGATCCTGAGCTTCTACGACACTTAGACGAAGATCAAATATCGAAAAGTACATTTGATTTTAGAGGCGACGAATCAATGAAAACGTTGGGGTTGAGTTGGAATCCAAAAGATGACGTTTTCATATTCAACTGGTCCATAGACGACTACAACAACGAACCACTAACTAAAAGAAACCTGCTATCACAAATATCCAAACTATACGACCCCTTGGGTTGGCTGGCGCCTATAACTGTGTCAGCTAAACTACTATTCCAAAGGGTGTGGCTAACTAAAATAAACTGGGATGCTGAACTACCTACTGAGTTACAAGACGAATGGCGGCATCTAAACAAAGAACTACATCTAATTAAAAACATTAAAATAAACAGATGGATTGGCAGTACGCAGAAAAATATCCAACTACATGGATTTTGTGACGCAAGCGAAAAGGCATACGCTTGCGTCATATACAGCCGAGTAATCGACGAAAAGGGCGACCTAAGGATCACATTACTAGTATCAAAAACTAGGGTAGTGCCGATTACTCAAAAAACTTCATTGCCCAGACTTGAGCTATGCGGAGCACTACTACTCTCCCAACTCATGGAAAAAGTGAAGAAATCACTAACGGAGCATGAGATATCAGCTTATGGTTGGTGTGACTCCAAGGTGGTCCTAGCTTGGATTCAGGGAGACCTCTCAAGATGGGAAAGATACGTAGCTAACAGAGTGGGGAAAATAAAAGACGTAATTCCACCTCAACAATGGTGTTATGTACGATCGGAACTTAATCCAGCTGACTGCGCTTCGAGAGGCTTGCTACCGAGCAAAGTAGTCAAGTTCAACTTATGGTGGAACGGACCTATGTTTCTGAAAAACTTTGCAGAAACAGAAACACCTCATAATGTGAATTGCCACTTTACTACAAGCGAAGCAAACAGGGTCGAACCCAATGACGTCAGTTCGAAAAACTACAACACTGAAAATATTGTTTACAAGTTGTTGAAGAACCACAGTTCGCTGACTTCAGTAATAAGAATTACTGCTCGAATTGTGCGATATATTGCATCACTAAAGCAAAAATTACGACCAAGCGCTACTTACCTAACAACAACTGACCCCTTTGTTCTCATATTATTACATTCGCAAAATATTATATTCGCAAAATATTATATTCTCGAATTATTATATTCTCAAAATATTAGAAGTACAATCAAACACAGTGAAAAATAAAAATGAATTTATTTAAATCAAAATCTCTTTATTCCAATACCTAGGCATCTGGAAACACTTTCGAACGTAATACAATATTAAAATAAAAATTAATTGCAGTATCATACAGTATTGCAAAATTATTTGCATTTATCATTAATAAAATATAATTAATAATAACTGAAACTAAACAAATCCCGAGTGATCAAGTGCATACAAGTTTTCACAAGTGGCATCTGTTTCCAAGCACGACGATTGGTACAGCCGCTCAACAATAAAAATTGCAAAAGTATATAAGTACATCATGGAAAATTTATAGGAGCTTATTCAACGCCGCTAACATGGTTAAGCATTATATTGATTGAATTTGTTGGATAAGCAGTCTGTGATAATGCAATTAATTTTTCTATCATTTTCAATGTATTTTAAAGATCTTTTTTTATCGGGGCAGTGGAAAGCACTTTTTAGCAATCTTTTATTTTGATTTTGAGCTTCTACTTTTAATGCTACTAAAAATTGGAAAATGGTTGGTCGAGATGGAATTCGAGAGTTAATTCTTCTGTGCCATCCTTCCACTGCATTCGTAGTGCGGTTCTTTTCACCAAAACAGCTAAAAATATCTTTGGTAATGGTTTGTATCCACTGGTTATTAAAATAGTCTAGAAATTTCTGTGAAACTTCCGTCTCTGGTGCGATTTCATATATAGCAAGATATGCTTCTGGAATTAGATTGGATGGTAACAGAGCCAAACTTGTGCACAACTGTGTGATTTTGCGACCTAAGTGAGTTTCGTTGAAATTCAATTCATTCTAAACACAGCATTTAAAAAATGGTAATAATAGCCTTTTACTTTTATTTCTGGATATACCTCACGTATAGCATTAATTGCAGCAATTTCGTAATCGCATTTGTATGAACTAATATTCATACGAAATTGATTTCTAAGTACAGAAAAGAACCTTTTGTATGTATTTGTGTTCTTATTTGGTAATAAGCCATAGACAATAGGTACAAAACTAATTGTGTTTTGGTCTCGTGCGATATCAATATGTAAGGTGTACAATTGGTAAAAAGGCGACGGTGTCACCTTGAATGTACCATCTCCGTATACAATATCAATTGTCTGGAATAATTCTCGTAGCTTTTGAGCAGGTAACATCGAAAATATTATAATTCTATCATCCGTTTCACCATCATAATCATCAAATAAAAAAAAGTCTTGCACAATGTGGTGTGGCAATCTCACATTACTTGTAGTCTTTGATGTACCGACATTCAAAAAAATATTTCGTTTCCTGTACAGCGTATCCTTTTTGGACGTAAATGATGGGATCAGATACTCTTTATTTTGAAAAACTTTTCCCAAGAAGTGCTTTTCAAATATTTTTGGAATGGGTTCAAAATTTTTGCACACTTCTTGTTTGCACTCCTCCATTGCCATATCAATTATATTTCTTTCAAAATCAACGCTGCAACTATGTTTGGGCTGTCTAACGACTTTCTTATCCAAACTTAATGTAATCGAAGTTTTGCACTCCCTTTGGTTGCAACATCTCCAGTTGGTTGTACCATTTTTATTTTTCATGAAGAAGTTGTATTTGTAACCGTTATATAAAAAAACAGACTTGCCTTTTTGACTCTTTATAAACTTGGCTTCACTATCTTCAGACATTTTTATTTTAATATTTATTAATCAGAATGCAAAATTTATTCCCAATAAATATTTTTCACAATGTCACACTATACATCAAAAACAATTGATAAATAAAAACTGACACTAGTACAAACATAGGTTTTTCATTGTAATCTGACAGGAACTACTAGCAAAGAGTTTATCTATTAAAACTTCAATATAAATGCACATAATATTATATTAATGCATATCTTCAGGATTACCTACTACTGGGTGATATAAAATCATTAGTTAGATTTATTTTACAGAAGGTAGGTAAACCTCAAAAAAAGGGGTTGTAGGTTTGATTCCCATCCGAGACAAATATATGTGATGAATAACTTATGTGATGATGTCAAATATTTATTATTGTTTCCCTCAAATTAAAAACATTTTTCGCTGTGATTGTTCTTTGTGTAATATTTTGATAATATAATAATTCGAGAATATAATATTTTGCGAATATAATATTTTGCGAATGTAATAATATGAGAACAAAGGAACTGACCTACAATACGCAGCAGAATATATAATAAAATATGTTCAACAAAGCGAGTTTGCGCAAGAACACAAACAGTTGAAACAAAATAAAACTGTGTCACCAAAAAGCAACATTTACAAACTCAAACCTTATCTGGATAGCAAGGGAATCATTCGCGTAGGCGGAAGACTACAGCACTCTGATCTTCCTGCAAATATGAAGAATCCCGCAGTGGTACCCTACTCCAGCCGCTTCACTGAACTACTGATCGACCAAGCACATTCGATGACGCTTCATGGAGGAGCCCGTCTGACCCTTACTTACATACGGCAACGATACTGGATAGTCTCTGGAAATCGGGCGGTAAAGGGAAGAATACGACGCTGTGTGAAATGTCATCGTTACAATTCTACGGACAATGCTCAACTAATGGCCGATCTGCCAAAACAAAGAGTAACACCAAGCCGTCCATTCACTCACACTGGTGTTGACTTTACTGGTCACGTAGACGTGAAACTTAACAAAGGAAGAGGAGTGAAGACCTCAAAAGCATACATCGCGGTCTTCGTCTGTATGGCTACGAAAGCTGTACATATCGAATTAGTCTCAGAACTAAGCACGGAAGCGTTTATTGCGGCCCTTCAGAGAATGTGCGCGAGGCGCGGAACGCCTGCTCACATGTACTCAGACAACGGCACGAACTTCGTTGGAGCATCCAAAGTACTGAGAGAGGATTTCAGTAACTTCAAGAAGCTACTCTCTCCTGAGTTCTTTGACGAGATTGGGAAACTAGAAATTCATTGGCACTTCAACGCCCCTGCTTGGCCTAGTGCGGGGGGGATATTCGAAGCAGCCGTCAAATCATTAAAACACCACTTGAAGCGGGTTCTTGGGGATCAAAAACTGACCTGGGAAGAATTCACTACGTTACTAGCGAAAATAGAAGCCTGCCTAAACTCGAGGCCTCTATGTCAGCTAACAGAAGATCCGGAGGAATTTTACAGCACTCTCACTCCTGGCCACTTTCTAACTGGCAGTGCTACGTTGTCTCTACCTCAACCGGAGCCTGACAACAGAAAGATGGATCTGAGAAAACGTTGGCAACTAACGGAGCACATGCTGGATCAATTCTGGAAAGCTTGGTCCAATGACTACCTGAACACCTTACAGTCTAGAAGCAAGTGGAACAGAACTGTACAAAACCTCAAACTAAACGACGTGGTCCTAATCAAGGAAACAAACTTACCTCCTGGCAAATGGGCCATGGGACGAGTGATGGAAACTCATCCCGGTAAGGATGGTCTAGTACGAGTGGCCACCCTTAAAACAAAAACTGGAGTGATAAAACGACCCACTGTTAAACTAACTCCATTACCACAGCAAGAAACACTGCTACCTACCGAAGAAACAACAAATAACAAAAGAGAAGAAGATACAATAACTGAAAACCAAAGAAGAAAAAGGAGCACGCGAACCAACAAGTACAGTTTCCTGACTTTCGCTCTTATAACTATAATAGGAATGTTAGGAACTGCACAATCGTCACCAGTAACAAACAACTATAAGGTGACCTCTATACCCAACAATCAACCTATTTATTTCGATGAAGCCGGAAAACTGCAACTTATACATGATGAATGGACTCTACTGATCTATTACAACCTAACGTCCTACTGGCAAGCTGCGAATAACATGAACGACTACATAAACCAAATTGATAAACTCTGTCAAAGAATCGCGCACGAGTTTACACCATGCGAAGCAGTTGTCAGACACCTACGTCATGAAATGCATCACCTTGAGAATTATAACACTATGTTACTTTCTCAGCATTCGCGACAAAAACGAGGCTACTTTGATGGAATCGGAAAATTAGCCAGAACACTTTTCGGGGTTTTGGATGAAGACTTTGCGCAAAAGTACGAGAAGGATATCCAAAACTTGCAAATCAACGATAATTACTTGTTACAGTTGATGAAGAATCAAACTTTGATCATAGAGGCTGAAAACAATGTAATTAAAAACAATACGGAATTTATGGACAAACAATTTCACGCAATACAAACCTACATAAATCAGACTTGCAACATAATCACAAAAATTGAGAACAGAGCACAAATTTTATACACAGCAAATGACGTGAACTCTGCCGCTTTATCATCAACTTTAATTTTGAGCGACTTGCATAGAATTCAAGAAATGCTAATGAATGCTCTCGCCAACATTTATCGAGGTCATTTGGATACACACTTGTTTCCTGCATCTCAAATAATAGAACAGCTGAACATCATCTCTGGAAAACTTCCACAGGGACTAGCCTTACCGATAAAGGACATACAAAAAGATTTCCGTGACATCTACGAACTAATCCATGTCAAGGCTCGGATTACAAACAACTTTCTACTTTTCGAATTGCATATTCCACTTTTGAGCGATGAGGACTACAAAATATACCGGGTAATACCTATACCATTCCAGAAACAAGGACAATTGAGAATCGTGCAGCCTTTCTCCAATTATATCGCCATAAACTTCGTGAAAAATTCGTACATCACTATGGAAGAGCAAGACATGCGCCAATGCACGCCATACGGAGAAGACGAGTACACATGCATTTCACGTCAGCCGGTATTTAGCTTACAAGACCTTGCGAGGCCAAGGTATTCAGTCAACAAACTTCATTATCCTGTGTCATCAATGATGTAACTTGCAAAGAAACTTGGATCCAATTACATAAACCTAACTGGTGGTTGTTTACATTATGCGACAGACAGCTGATGCGCGTCATATGTAGCGATCAAGTTACGCCAGCAGTCATCAACGGTACTGGGGTGATTGCCTTGAAACCAAAATGCATACTACAAAAGAAAGATGCGACAATATTCACCTATAACCACTTAGGAAGCAAATTTCACATGGAGGCGGATATTGAAGTACCTACACTTCAACTACAACAATTTATTTGATCTAAGTTGGAAAAACGCACAGCTGAATATGACAGAACTGGATACATCTGCAATAAATATCAGAAACATAGATAAGCAAATAATTCAGCAGAAAGAGCAGGAAAGACTACCACAAGGGATAGATATATCGAGTCACGACATATATCTCTACTCTGTGACTTCTCTGCTGTTGGGAGGAGCTGCTTCGTTTGCTGTCTACATTTGGATTAGGAGACTATGGCATAAGAAAACTAAAAGGCCACCTACAAGACAACCTACAGGAATCGACAACAAAGTCGAAATCGAGATGCAAGAAATACGCCATTCGACACCGCCGGAGCCACTATACAGCGACGCGAGGCCGAAACAACTGTTTCACTTTGAGGAGCAGTAAAGCTTATTGTTTTTATGTGTACATGTTTAATTTTACTTACTTACTAATGTTTACTTTACTGTCTTTACTTTTTATTGTGACGTTCTGGGATGTCTTACTTTTATATTTTTACTTACTTAACCTACTTTTATACGGTCTATACTTTTTTATTATTGCGTTTTGGAATTTTTACTTTAAAACGTTTTATGTACTGGATGCTCATCCCGCCTTTTCCCTCGGGAGCATGTACGGTTTACGTACATTCCGTCAGGCTGCAAACGCAGCAACCTACTTTTCTCTTTGGTATTTAAAACAATGTTTAATATGATTTTAAGTTAGTTGACGAATTACATACTTACGCGAACACCGCGGATTAGCATCCAACCCACTTTTACTTTGTTGTGATCGGTACTCTAATAAACCTTTAGTGTTACCAAATCTGTGTGTGTTTACATCAACTCGCCTAACTCCAAGTACTGACTTACCACTTCTCACTTAAAGCTACAAGTGTAAGGTACCAACTACTACGGGACCTTACACATCGGTAACCAATTTTAAAAGAAATCTTAGTCATCCATGAAAATCCGACCACTATAAACTTCGTTCCACCTTATTGTCTAATTGCACTCGACTACATACCTTCTAGTTGCGGAGATATTGGAGTCAAAGTTCCTACTTTTTCACAAGTTTTTTTTTTAAATACAAGGTTTTAATGTTGTAACTTTACTTTAAATAGGCCCCCGTACTATTTAAGGCATCCACAAAGAAAATGCCTTGAGTGCGTTACATTGAGTTTTACATTTTTGCATTAACATCAGCGTCACGGCACAACCTGCGAACACAATCAGCTGATCGAATAACATTCTTGCAATTGAATGTCGATAAAGTTACATTCTTATCAAAAAACCTTTGTAAAAACAAGCTTTTTGAATCGTTGCCCAGTAGTCTCGTGCACCTAAACCAGGTTATTTTAATAGAATGTCAGTCGCCGTTGACGCGTGCAAGTACATGGAAGGTAGCAGGTGTTGGGCGTGTGGGACGTGTGGTACAGCACGCACATTGAGACCGAGCGCCCGCCATCGCCACCGCTGCGCTCATAGTAGGCGTCTGGAGCGCTGTACACACACGCCGTGCGGCGCCCCTGACCTTGGCATGCCGCGGTCACCACTCACGACTAAACACCTCATCAATACTTAATAATGTCCACGACACAGCTTGTAGCAATCACTACCGCGCAGATCGATTCACCTGTCATACTGGCTGGAGGTCAACCTTTGTTTACTAATCAAGGCCCTTCCAGGCTTCATAATTCCGACAGAAATTAAAGAGTAATTCCGACTATTATGCTATTAGCGCATAACTAGGTCAGCTAGTAGCTAGTAGTTCGTCGCCAAACGTGATATTCTGAGAATCAGCAACATCGAGATAGGCTTAATAATAAGTTTTCCCTTAATGTAAAATTGTACGTTATTTTTATTCAACCTTGTTAGACCTAGAAACACTAACCATAATCCCACTGCTGGGATACAGGAATCTTCGCTACAAGAAGAAGTGGGCTGTGATTAGGATTGCCAACATTTCTTCGGTGAAATAATATTCTTAGAGACCACAAGCGAAATGGAAAGTTATGTTTCTTACAATTTGTCTTTGATCAACAACTAGCACATAAGTAAATAATAAGTACATCAGAATTATATAACACGACCCGAACTAAAATTATCACCTCCCCTGGCATCTGTCAGTTGCCCACAGTTGCCTACTACCGAAAACCAAAGAGAACCAAAAAGCACAGAATATTATCCAAAGAGGCCGTGTACAACGCGCCATGCCTTTTTATACCCTTCCACTCGGACCGGGTAGGTTGGAAAGGGAAATTATCTAAGAATATATTATTTTTCAAAATAAGTTATACAAATTGTATTATTGCGTACTATATATGTATATTTCTTCAACACTATACAGGGTAAATTTTTGAAGTGGGGGTGCATGGCTGGTGAAACTATGAGGAATAGCGAAAAATACTTAAAGGCGTCTCGAGCCGATTTTGGTGATAACTAAAACTGCACGGGTTCGACTCCTGGCTATGGATATTGATTTTCCAAATATCCAATAAAGTAGTTTTAGTATTCATCAAAATTGAGCTCGAGACTCCTTTGAGTTTTTTTCGCTATTCCTCAAACAGTTCTTCAGTTTCGGATTTGGCCATCCACACCCACTTGAAAAATTCACCGTATACAAGGTGTAAACGATCCCTTCACGAAGCCATCAACCAAGCATGCTGTACGTCAAACTAAGAAACCCTACGCAAAAATTATTGCTGGGAAATGACTGTTTTTTTGGGGTGAAAAATCACGTTGAGACTTGGCTTTTACCCCATGATGTGCCTTATCTCGGTAGCATTGATGATGGTTTCGTGTCTGCGGGCTAGTACGCCGTCGACACGTCTGCCGGAGTTCTTATAAAATTTTCCTATCGATATTCTCAGTGTATATCCCGACCAACTCGCCTAATAATCTAATTTAGTTTACGGAATGCTTAAGTGAAATTATTGCTATAACTTCTTCTTCTTCTTATCGTATCGATGTTCCTTCCATATTAGACGATTTGTGCCCAGTAGGTTGCTATAACTGAGAACAGTAATGTTGAATCAGTATTTATATTGGGTGATCTTAACGCACATCCAAGTGAGCGCTTTTCAAAAATAAAACGAAAACATTAAAAAAAAAATCAACATTATATAAATAATCTGATTAATTTCGTTGCGGGATCCAAGACAGTTAAATTGTTTCTCTGGGTGTTAGTTCGTCGAGCTTTATTGTCTCGGCGCTTTTCTGGTGGTCGCCACAGCTGATGAAAAAAAGAAAAAATATTTTTATTTTCACAAAAAGCTTCATATTCAATGAATTGTGTTCTAGACTCCGCTCATATTGCTCCGCTCCGCTTTCTTGTATCATAGATATAGTGATACATTCAAATATATTGTTTATCGAAATTCTACCATTTTGATATGTATCATGTGGTAAGCGTGGTGTTCTTTAGTTTGGTGTGGTGTGTGTGGCGTGTGTGTAAGATGTAGTGTGGTTTGATGTGATCTGATGTGATGTGGTGCGGTGTATGGTGTGGTTTGGTAAAGCGTGGTGTAGCGTGGTGTGGTGTGGTGACTGTGGTGTGGTGGGGTGTAGCGTGGTGTGGTGTGGTGTGGTGGGGTGTAGCGTGGTGTGGTGTGGTGTGGTGTGGTGGGGTGTAGCGTGGTGTGGTGTACAGTAGTGTAGTGTGTGGAGTATAGTGAGGTGTGTGACGTTATGGTGTGTGTGTGTGTGTGATTATATTACTCATGACACACCAGAAGAGCTTCCGTATTGTGACTGTCTGTCACGTACGCCTAATTATTAAGTAAATATTTTAGTCTTGATTGTTATTTCAAATCATCACAAGGTATGGGCCACTTAAAAACACATTAAACTTCTATTTAATGGCTTGACATACTGACAAGTTACCGTAATTAATAACGAAATGTCCTTTCTTCCTTTGAATTGTAAAGCAATATTGCATCATTTGGAAACGCATAAATTCTTTACATGGGAAAGGCACTAGAGATAAAAAAAAAACTAACTGACAGGCAGAATGTAATAATTCAACAAATTCTTAAGAAAAGATAAAAATATCTGGTTTCTAAACGCATTTCTGAATGCTAGTGCGACATGTGGTTGCGATCTACTCCGGTCTTGGGCTCTCAGAGCGACCCTTGAAACAATTGAGACGGTTGCACAAAAAGAGCGATAAACCAATTCTGTCAAAAGTATGGGAACAAGCCAACCGTGCTGTTTTTAGAAAAAGCCAAGGGCTGAAGAAGGGTGATGGACTCGAGGCAGTCGGGCTGAGACCGCGATAGGATCTGGGCGAGATAAGCTAGAATAGTTAAGTTAGGAGACGTTGTGAATACCGAGAGTCTATGTCCAATTTAGTTGTCGCAAGAGTGCGATAATTATGGAATAAGTTAAATACAGTCGGGTTAACAGCCCTGTTTATATTAATCTAGTGTGTGTGTGTGTGTTTGTTGGTGAGCGACTGGGTGAGTCCTTTATTACAATAATTATCCTAGGCTGATGTTGTAATTAAAGTTCTTAAAACTACACAGACAGAAACGTGTTGCTGGGGAGTTTGTTGTGCCACTTCTTCTGCTCAGCTCCAACACTAGGAAGTGGTGAAAGGTGGGAGCTTTTGGGGCTGTCTTTAGGGTTTCAATAGAGTTGATCTCCAACTCTATTGCAAATGATTCTTGAGTTTTGATTATTAACTCTGCTATCAGGTAATTCTTGAATTATGTATTCATTAGCTCTAACCATCAGTTCAGCCAATTTGGCATTTGAGTTTTGATTCTTAATCCTTTTTGTGACCAACCATAACCGGTCAGGCTGACACGAACACGTGTCTTCCAGATACGCTAGTTGTACGAACAGAGCACATGATCCATGGGGAGGGATTGGAATGGTTTTCTATTAAATAACCAGTCTAAGGAATGTTAGGGATCATGTCTACTAGTTAGCATGATGATCGACGTTCCGCCGCTGAAAAACCGCCTTTGTCACGTTCTCCAGTTCGAAAGAACTGCTAGGGACATTTGTATAATAACCTTACCAGACAATACAGAACTACCCTCTTTGGGAAAAGTGTGCGTGCTATGGCAAAGATCTACAATAAGATTCCTAATAACATAAAATAATGTAGCAATATTAAGGTCTTTAAAAATAAATTGTTTCAATTTCTTATAGAAAACTGTTACTCAATCAAAAAATCAAAATCAAAGCATTTATTTCAAGTAGGCCAGTTACAGGCACTTTTGAATTGTCGAAACAAAGACAATAGTAAAATATAGCTACAGTCCCAGTCACAAGGCACAAAAACTGTGAAAGTACTGTAGTTGCCCATTTCCTAACGTAGATCTCTATGGAGAAGAAGGGCAAGAAACTCCATGGACACTCTTTTAAATCAGAATACTTTAACAAAACCTTGGTTACATCATTCATGTTGAGATGGTACATTATGTGAGAACGATGCAACAAGATGTGTACGTTAAAAGTGTCCATAGTAAAAACAATTCAAAAATAAAATAATTAATTCAAATAAGCCTTGGCAAATAAGAGATGACCAGTCACAACTGACAGCGCCCGTTCACGAACATGACGCATGTATCAGCAGTTCAGCACCATTCAACTCAACCATTTTGAAGGAAACTAAATGATCCGACACACGTGCCACCATCAGCGAGACATTTGAGTGAATATGGCATACTCCTAACCGACAATACTCCTTACTACTCTGTTGCTGAATTTTTAGCTACTAGAACTTTTTAAATGTTTTATATCCGCTTGACTTTAATTTATTGTTGTTTTTGTCTTGTGTCTGTAGTGATATAATTTATATTTGAACAAAAATTGAATTTAAATCAAATAATTGTAATTTTAGACTCATATTTTCAATATATTATTTAATAATTTGTATGCCCAAGTGACTGATCATGGAATGAACATTATTATTATATAAATATGTAATAAACACCTGCATGTTACCCATGTATCACCAATAAAAGATTTGATTTGATTTGATTTGACAATGCTCACTAGGAGCATAATGTCGACGCATTGTTACTGAAAAGCCGCCTACGTCACTTATGGAAGTGTTGCTCTGGGTGCTCCAGGTGTAGATGTGAAGTATCGTGTGAGTCACGACTGACCAATTTCCTATTACGCTAGCGTAAGGGTTATTTTCAAGAACTATTGGTTGCGATATAAATATACTTTGTATCTCCCAGTTATGTTTTACCCTTTTGAAATCACTTTCAATATATTTCATCAACTATGAGTTCCCTTATTTGATTTACTATATCTTTCAATCCTTTCCTTGTTCTAATAATGATACGAGGCATTGAACTTCTTCATGTTAAGGAATTCAGTTCTCTTAGTCGGTGGAAAGATGATCAGTCTGGAGGCGAATCTTACAGGGCTGTGCAGATGGCGGGGCCCGGCCTTTTCCCCTTAGGGGGAAACCGACATTAACACTAATATCTACTTGATTTAGGAAAAACGAAAATTTTATCAGCCTAGGGTAATTTACGAACAGTCACAGTTTCATCATAAGTAAGAGACTTAATCCGGTTTGTTATCATTTTTACAGTCGTAATGGGTTCTATTGTGTATATATGTGTTTTTATTAATCCTATTGTATATTTGAGCTGAGAGATGGTAAAATTGCCTGCTTGCAAATTTTGATTTTACCTTAGGGAACTTCTGCAATTATATTCTTTCTCATTTTAAGTTTCTTGTTCACGTGATATGGGAGGCTTTTATGATTTTTAGAACCGTTTGGGTTATATACAGTTTTCTGACTGAGAGTAAATTACTGATTTCGTAAAGATTTTTAGTAGACTATCTTTTATTTTAAAATACATTACTATTATAAGTGCTCGTTGTGCACGTTGCACGTCCATAAATCTAGTCTTAGCTGTGCCACCCCAAGTGGGGATACAATACAGAAGGACGGACTGTTCTAGAGCAATATAGATTTCGTTAGGGAGGTTTACAGGTCGCTTATTACTGCTCAGCATTTTAGTCGGGGCCACATGTCTTAATGTTTTGAAAATCCAAGTAAGCTTTCTAACCCTGCCAAACAAATGCTCAAGGTGAGGATACCAGGATAGAAACTGATCAACCATCACGCCTAAGTATTTCATCTTAGAGACTCTGTTTAGGCATGGACAGTTAGTTAGTTAGTTATGCGCAAACAAACAGCATAATTATGCAGTTTGTTTGCGCCACACTTACGCCTGATGGTTTTGTCACAGTATATACAGTATTGTGACTCGGCCCTGTCCTTGAAATAATTACTTGCAGCCGGGCGGTGCGTTCGCAAGCGATAGGGCTGTCGTGCCTACAGTTTCTTAATTTCATGTAGGTACTTCGTTGAGTTTCTTTTTAATTTTGTGATGGTAAATATTTTATTTTTTGTTAAAAAAAATGAAGTTAGTTGTGAATGAAATAAGAAATGTTCAATAAAAAATACAAGTAGTCTTTTGATTAGTAGATTCCATAAAAAATCAATTCGAGACTTTTTTTTAACGCGAGCTTAGGTACCTAAATAACTCGTATGTAACTTTTTTCACCCTATCCACTTATTTATTAATTAAACCAGGTATTTTACTTGGTGGAAAAAGCGAAATACAGACCTATTAAAAAATAAACAAATTACGCATCTACTAGTAGGTAAATATAAATTATTTTATAGTCTTACCTTTCGGTATTTTTTTTATTACAAAATAGGCCTTGTCTTGACCTCGATCACGTCTGATGGAAAGCAATAGTTTCCAGATAATTTAAAAAATGTTATCTCTGGATGCGTTATTGATGAATTCAAGCAACCAAAGCCAGCAAAATATATTCTATTATAACTCTTTTTTGTATTTAGTGAATACTTGTTCTTATTTCAATCAAATATTGACAAATCGCACGCTTACTTCTTACAAAACCATCACAACGTTCGTTCGTCAGTGCGGCGCATTCGTGTCTTCTTGGGTACCAAGTGTCGGACCGCGAGTCTGATGTCCACTATCAGACACGTATATCTTCCACATGTGTGTACTTTCAAATTAAGGGCTTCATTGGGCTGTGTCCGGTTACTAACACTAAAACATATGTAGTTAGTCTTGTTGGTGTTTAGTGTTAGTAAATTTTTTTCAGCCATTCAGCTATGTGGTTAATCCCTACCTCTGCACCCAGGAAATTATTGTATCTATTTCCGAAATTCCAAGCTGTTTTGTGAAGAAACTGAGGTTTTTATTATAAACTTCCAAAATGTCCACTATCTGACATTAATTGGCGACCGTGACAGGACGAATTTGTAAAATTCGGATCGAGTACCTACGAAGACAAAGAATTCTCATCAAAAGGAAATCTACCAAAGATTCATCGTGGAGAACTACAGCCGCAAGAACACTATATTAAAAGACCACTAAGCCTGCCAGGTCGGTCAGCATAATGCGCCGCGCCCAGCCTTAGCTTCACGACGTCGAGGTTAACGTCAGCCTGCCACACCAGTTCGATGGTACCGTCAACATCTGCGAACAGCTCGTGTACCACAGCCGCCAGCAAGGACCAGTGTAGTCAGAAGCAACAGTCTCGCCTATCAGTTAAGTACCTTTCCTATAGTTTACTCTACTTAAACCTATTTTCCTATCAAAAGGCATTTACGTATTTCATTAGTTGAACGAAGTACTTGTCTAGCTATTTTAAAGGTTATTTCAAGTATAAAACCAGTAAATTTTCTAAAATAGTAAAATTAAAATCCATTGTTCAGTGAAAACTACCTACGTAATCATTTGTAAAATTGTAAAGTCGTTGAAAATAATAGTTAGTAATATATATATATTTATATATATTACCTTTATTTTCGACAGTTAGATAGTTTGTCCGATCTCTCTGCTCTAAGCGATTTCAATAAGTTCCTAACTGCTCGCGCTGATGTGTTACAAACTAAGTGTAAAACAACTGTGATATACCTAAGGCAACACAATCACGCCAAAATATTAATAATAATTCTCGTAGTACTAAATCCTTTTCATCTACAGTTCAGCACACCGGCCCTGTCGCTAAGCAGTGCGTCGTCTGTAAAGGTGAACACAATTTCGAGAGCGTGCTTTATTAGACTGTGGTAATCAGTCCATATTCATTAACCAATCACTCATGAACAAGTTAGGGTACACTACATAAATACGAAAAACTTTATTCCGGTAGTCACAAATCCGAGTTTTAAAATACAGATTTTCATAATTCCGAACGGTTAAAAATTCCGAATATAACAACTCCGATTTATCACATATCATATTTTTAAAATTCCGTAATTTCAATATTCCTAACCTTCATAATTACTATTCTCAAAATACCGAGTTTCAATAGATCGAATAACAAAACCTCCGACTTAATGATAATACGAAATATCAAAAATACGAATTCCGATTATTATAATACCGATTAATTAGAATTCCGAAATAAATACGGCTCGTAAAACTGAATATCAAGACAAATAAACACATAAAAGACTTTTTTTTCTTTTTTTGAACTTCTCTCAGGCGTTAAGTAGATACGAGTTATATGGCAGCGGACAATGTTTTTTCTTCTACCGACTTGTTTTGAGATAGTTCACTCTTATTGTGTAGTTTTGTTTGAAGTAGCAGGATAAAGACGTTTGACGTCAGTTGCATTCAAACATGCATACACCATGCATGCAGCAAGCATGCAGCATGCATACATGTAAACAATAATACACCATGCATGCAGCAAGCATGCAAGCGAGCATGCATGCAACATGCAGCAGGCATGGTTTCTGTCACGGCTCCGGCGCTGTGGGGCTCCGGCGGTCCCACGCGAGCTTATCGTCGCAGATGTGTTTTACGCTCACCACCACAGTTTCGGCTTGCTGGCCGGCCACGTCGGCCAGCTTCAGCTGTGGCGGCGAGCGTTAAAACCAACTGCTCCTCAGCACGCGGGCCGCCTCGCCCCTCCGCGCCTACGCGGGCTTAAATTACACTCTAGGGGTAGGGGTCTGCGTGGTTGAATTTACAGCGATTCGTTTCTGTCACTAAAACCTCATTTTTATTAAATGTTTTAGGACTAACGATTTTAGGAGAAGAAAGGAAGTACCAATTGAATCACAATCAGACACCCTAAGTTTAGCAGTTCATTCGAAGTATAGAAAATCGGAATGTCGTTTTTCTGACCGACAACCCATCGAGCATTTGATTCTTTGGACATATGAAAATCGGAAAACAAAAAAATCGGATTTACGACTTTCGTTAAAATTAATTTCGTGATTTTTAATAATAGACATTATAATTCTTAGGACTAAATAAATAAGTAGATGATAGATTTCGAATTTGACTAGTAACTGTCTCTCGACGCATTTCTATGCTTTCGGGTCGATGGCCACATACTAATTGTAACAGGTCTGAAGAGATTTTATGCAAATCACCTTTTGAAATAATTCTTCAACCTTCCCGCTTAAATTATCAAAATTAACTTCTGTTTTTAAGCCCACAAAAGGAGAATCAAATCAAACCAACATATTTTTATTTCACATAGGCCTAGATGGGCACTTATAAAACGTCGACAAAAAGGTGCACGGTTCGGGTTGGTCGTTTCCTATGGAGAAGAACCGGCAAGAAACTCCATGGTTACTCTTTTCAAATCATTTGGAGATAACGAATAGCTTCTTGTAGCACTGTTTTTCAATATTATGTTGGTCATATAGTTCCCACTGACTCCAGAACAAACTGATACCCCATCATGGCAAGCATTATGCATATTATTTGCAAAAAATTGTTGGCGTAGCTCATTGACTTCGTTTATAAGCTTGTCCAATGTCGGGTTAGACTGTTGGGCGCGCTTACTCTTTTTGCGGCGTGCGCGGCGCGACCGCTTGCCATGTTTTGGAGAAGACGAGCTTGAAGAGCTGCTGCTCGTCGTGCTGCTGCTAGAGCAGCTAACTTTCCTTTTTCGGATCCTTCCGCTCGGGCCGGCCACAACTTGTGGCTCGGCAGCCGAAACATTTACGTCATTCATTACGCGAAGCACAATGTTTTAATTGTTTCTATAATTACCGGCCATACGAGTGGTTAATATTGATTTTCTTAAAGGGTAATTTACAAGATAGTAATCCGAACGGAAAAACGGTTAAAAGTATGTTTACGTTATTTTCTATGAAATATATTACAATTTAAAAATGATTATAGTGTAATTTTTAGCGCACAAGTTGCTTCGACGGAGAACAAAACGCCGAAACGCCAATGAACAAAAAGTAGCTCGTACATTTTACGAAACTAAAATGGCAAGCTAAGACCAGATGGCGCCACTGAGTAATTTAATAAAGTACTAGAACAGATAAGAAATCGCCGGAAACGAATATGCCTCTCAATGCAAAGCTTCCAGTGACGGTCAAGTAGTTTAATATTATTATAAGAAAAAAAAAGAGGGCCTTGAGTGCAGTGAAATGAAGTACAACAGTAACTCCTTAGATTTAAAAGTCCACTTGAGCTTACGAAATATAAAATTATAAAAATAAAACAATATTACTTTTATTTTACTAACTAATTACGACGTTGATGACGAGTGATGGTTTACATAGCATAAGCATAGCATAATCAGCCTATTAATGTTCCCACTGCTAGGACGCAGGCCTCCTCTCTATGAGACGGAATGGACTATATCCACCACGCGGGCTCAGTGCGGGTTGGTAGATGTCACATGTCTTCGAATGTTTGGTTCTAGGACATGCCGGTTTCCTCACGATGTTTCCCTTCACCGTTTTTGAAAGCAGTGGTGATGAAATAACTTACACAAAGAAATGCGCCTGGCTTCGTTCGAACCCACGACTTACTGCTCGTAAGTCGGGGTCTCCACTGCTGGGCCACCGCTGCTCTCGATGGTTTACAGGTCATCAATAAATAAAATGTAGCAGTTCGACGCTATCAATGTTAATGACAGGTGTTTAGTGAGTGCGGCGTGTGTGCGGTCGATGAAGCGCTGGGAGCGCGGCCAGCCACACGGGCCGGACGTGTTCCCTGCACCCGTACCAGAGCGCTACGCTGGATATGCCTACACCTACATTTCGCTGCCCAACCACCTAATTACTATTATCATAAGCAGGATCTCGTATGCAACCAATCGAGAATACATATAAATAAATGTACAATAATTTATTTATTTAATCATTTTTGTTTTTAGACTAATTTTAAATAATTTTTATTTAAGACTAGCTGTTGCCCCCCTTCGTCCGCGTGAAATTTATCTTATATATATAAATATTACTTTAATTTGAATCGTATTTTTCAACCATTTCAAGGGTTTTTTTTTCATCGAACCCTAATCCTTTTTCTAAAATAGAAACCAAGTTATTCTTTATAACATCAGCTATCTGCCAGTAAAAGTTGCGTCAAAATTGGTCCAGCCGTTTCGGAGATTAACAGGAAAAAACACACAGACAGACAAAAATGTAAAGCCAAGTGCGAGTCGTACTCACACGCACACAGGGTTCCGTAGAACCAAAAATATAATAAAACTATTTTGGAGGCTCATTCATATTGTTGTATTACATTCAACAGCAAAGCTAAATTTGTTTTTCATAGTACGTTAATGAAAATCTAAGTTAGGTACTGCTGCAGTTGGATGAAAAAGTCCCATATCTCAAAAACTAAACATCAAATCTTATTCAAACTAATTTCATTGGAAGTTTTTTTTTACCTTCTATAATCTTAAATTTTTTCAGAATTTTCCTCTTCTTACTTTAGTAATTAGAGGGGGGAGAACACACATTTTACTACTTTGGAAGTGTCTATCTTTCAAACGATTTAGTTTGAGAAAAAATGGTTTTAGGAACCTCAATGCAATTTTTAAAGACCTAATTATAAACACCCCGCACGTATAGGTTTGATGAAAAAAAAAATAGTTTCAGTTCCATGTATGGAAAGCCCCCTTAATCTTTATTTTTTTTGTACTTTTGTATAGATCCACTAATCCTTAATCTTTTATTTTTACTTTTGTTTAAAATCGTATTATATTTTATTTTTTACAGAGTACATCTACCTACCGAATTTCAACTGTGTAGTCCTAATACTTTCAGAATAAAGTGGCTGTGACATACGGACGGACAGACAGACAGACACACTTCAATTTTATTTATTTGTATAGTTACAGGAACTTTGTTCCGTCGCAATACTTTTACTCAATTTGATTTCAAAGGTACGATGACCTACTGCTTTATTTTATTACTATATTCTTTATTACTAACTATTTAGAGTATGTGAATAATAAATGAATGTAGTACGTAGTATGAGTGTATCGCGGCAGCAGACGTAGTACGCGCGTGTGTCCCTGACGAGGCGGGTGTCACCGGTCACGCGACAGTGGCATCGATTACCAATACGACGCGTGCCGGACGCCGAGGTCGCGCACACCGCCGCACATCACTCTCCGCTCCACATCATTCACTGGTCATGCCACCTGGCACACCACTCACGCCCACTACTCATTCTGAACGCTTCAAGTTTAATAATGACTAATATCGAGTTCTGGAAATGTTAGAGTCTTGACCATGATTCAGTGTATATCCAACGAGAAATCCTGAACGCAAAAACTCCAGCAAGAGTGGTGTAACACAGAAAAGCTATGGAAGAGATCGAGGAGCCGACGCTTATGCAGACGCTGCGCGCGCACCGCACCGAGGTAACGTGTGCAGACGCCAGCGGCGCCGCGCTCGTGACCGGCAGTGGCGACCGCACGCTGCGGCTGTGGCACTGGCGCGCCGGCGCTGGTTGGGAGGAGCAGGCGCGCGCCGACACGGCGCACCGACACGGCGTCACGGCGGTGCGCTGGGCCGCGTCGAGCGCGCTGCTGGCGTCAGCTGGCGTGGACGGTGCCGTTCGCGTGTGGAGCCGCAGTCTGGCACCGCGCCGCCTGCTAGCCGCTCCCGGCGCCGCCGCCGCGCGCGCTGTTTGTTGGGCGGCACGCGCGCGTCTGCTCTGCGGGCACGACGACGGCGTGTTGTGCGTGTGGCATGTTCCACGTGCGCAGCTGCTGGCGCGCCTGCACGCTCACGAGGGCGCGTTGCACGCTGTTGCGTCACCCGCGCGCGGCGCCATGCTATTCACCGCGTGTACGCACGGCGTGCTCAAGGTTTTTGATCTCGCAGGTATAATCTATTTCCTGGGTAACGATAACAACATTTGGGCATTTTTTACTCTATTTATTATGTTCAGAGGTATGTCGAAGTGGGATGAGTGGAAGGGCGATGCCGGTGGCACTCGCGTGGATTGACAACGTGCACGACCTGGGCGCGCTGTGTGCTGACGCGACGGAGGACGGGCAGCTGTGCGCCACGGGGGGACAGGACGCGCTGGTGCGGCTGTGGCACACGCGCGCGGCGGAAGGCTGGCCGTGTGGGCTGCTGGCGGGAGGGGCGCGAGTGCGCGGCCACGCGGCTGCGGTTACGGCGCTGCGCTGGAGCGGATGGGGCGCGCGAGCGCGGCTAGCGAGCGCGTCTCTTGACCGTACGGCGCGCGTGTGGCTGCTGGATGGACCAGGGCTGCGCTGCGTGCGCGTCGTGCACGCGCACTCGCGGTACCTCACTTGCGTTGTGCTCGCACACGACATGCGGTACATGCTCACCGGTGAGCACCTGCCGTTATTTGTAAACCACGGTGGTGTCTCTTGCTAACACAGCATGATAGATGTTGCTTTCAATTACAGGCTCGAACGACAGGTCCCTTCGGATGTGGTCGCTAGGCTCCCTCACGCTCGAAGACGAGCTGGACATCCCGTGCGAAGCACTAGCTCACTTCGGTCTCGGCGATCTTAAAGTCAGTCATTGCAATTATGACTTTTTATTAGTGTAGTGTATAGAGCACACAGTTAGCATAATATATTATACAGGGCATCGGACCAGTCGACGAGGAACCGGTAGACCAGCCTGAGGCGCTGCCGCAGACGGAGCTGGTTGGTCGCGAAGACACGTGCTTGCGCTGGGCCGACGTGGTGCACGCGGGTGCCATCAACTACATAGCCACGCACAAGGAGCTGGTGGCCACTGCATCCAGGTATGAGACACCGCAGCCTAGAGCGGGGGACGCGGAGAGGGCGTGCGGTGGAGTCACGTGTGATGTGTTGCAGTGACGGCGTGGCGCGCCTGTTCCGCTGGAGCGCGGCGGCGAGTGCGATGGAGGCGCTGCATGCTCTGCACGCACACCAGTACCCCGTAATGGCCGCCGATTTTGCCGCCAACGGCCGCGCACTGCTCACCGCCGGGCTCGACGGACGCGCCTGCATCTGGGACGTGGAGGTAACTACGCTTCTACAATTCTGTGAGAACCCGGATGTGAGAGAGAGGTTATAAGATGAATATCCACATAATTATAATAACACCGATGCAGGACGCCGGTGTAACCTTGATTAAGTTTAAACCGTTACAGTAGAAGTGGTAAAGATAGATTACATCGAAAATCAGTAAAAAAATGGTATTCCACGCAAAAAACAATTGTGACTTCCTACCTTTGTTGCCACTAGCCCTGCTCTCTTGCCTAACACAAGCACAACAGAGACTGCCACTCACATAACCTCACGCTTATGTTCTTCGTCGGTGTCTGGATATTTACACAAAACACCGGCGCGTCACTTCATCGGTGTGGTGAAGTGACACATGCGTCATGTGTGTTGTGGTTGCAGTCGGGCGTGCAGCTGCGCTCGCTGAGCGTGCCGGCGTGCGAAGGAGGCGCGGAGAGCGCGGAAGGCGAGCCGGGGGGCGGCGGGGTGCGGGCGGCACGCGCCTCGCGCGGCTGCCCAGCGCTGCTGCTGCTGGCCACGGACGACGGGCTAGCGCCGCTGTGGAGCCTGGACGACAACGACCCCAAGCCGCTGTAGTGAGTGTACTTCTACCGCGCTCATATACGCGTGGCGATCCGTATTAATTTGTTCAAGACTGTCGATGTCGAATAGGTAGAATCGGTTACCTATCATAACGCTCCCCCCACCGAATAGTATGGTAATCAACAATTCTAAATTGTTCAGGAGAAATTAAAAACTGTTTTATGCATATATCTCAGCACGGGTGGATCCTATGATAGCCATTTATACATCAAAACAAAGCTTATTTTTTACAGCCTTTTTTATTTTATGTTTCTTTTTTGTAATAGTTTAACAACATAAAGTTTTTGACGAAAATAATGGAATATAACATGACAATAATATTCGTCGATCTGTAGTGTCAAAAGATTAACAGTAACATAATGTTGCAAATACTATGTTTTATTAAATAGTCAGTAAGTACCTATTATTTGATTTGGCAAAAACATAACAATATTAGAGGAAGTTGATTTTAATACTGGATAATTTATATTTTTTATTTTATTGAGTTTGGGTAGCTTATAGCAAACAATATAAAGAAATTATAATGAGACAATCAACGAGAAGCCATTTACAAGCGTCCACAAATTAAGTACCTGCACAAGCAGGAAAGCAGGCGCAACCACTATTAAAATTAATCAGAAACAATGCAGCTTTTGGACAAGCCAGTACAAATTTTAATAACAGTAGAATCCTCAATCGATTTGTTTGCAAACAAATCGATTGAGGATACTACTGTATAATATATACATCATCTCAAATTTGTGTAAAATTATGGAGACTACTCGTTGACGTGCGTGAACTGATAAACGAAAAGAACGCGGCCATCCTTGCCTAGAGCAAGTTTCCCTGCGACGCGAACAAGGCTCACATGCGCAACTCACAGCATGCTGGAAGGAAGCGCATAAGCGAGCATCGTTGCATTCGCTGGGACAAGAAGCTCAGTGAATTCGGGCCCACCCACCAAGCTTTGTGACAATTGCAAAGAAAGATGCGTGCAACCGACGAGGCTTCGATGCCTCCTCTCACCCGCCCCGACAAGAGCGTCGCATTCGAAAACTCTGAAAAGGCAGTATGCCTAGCCGACAGCTTGAAGTTTCAGTGCTCTTCCAGCTCTCAACCAGTAGACAAACGTCACCTCGACATGGTGAATGGTGAAGTCGAAGGTAAAGCCGCCCTCCCTCCCGTTGAAGACCCCGATGATTCTCTGCATCCAGTCACACCCGACGAAGTGGATGACATCATAAAAAAGCTTCAGTCGCGGAAAGCACCCGGCTCTAATAGAATTACCAATAAGTTGCTCAAACTCCTCCCCGCCCAGCTAATAGTGTTAATGGCAGCCATCTTCAAAGGCGCCTTGAGCAACAACTTCTGCCCCCCGGGTATGGAAAGAGGCCTCTGTTATCGGTATCCCCAAACCCGGTAAACCCAAGGAGGAGCCTTCGAGTTACCGGGCTATCAGTCTTCTGAATGCGCTCGGCAAAATCTACGAGAGACTAATTTATAAGCGACTCAAAGACTATGCCGAAGCTAAGAGTCTCGTTCCCAATGAGCAATTCGGCTTCAAGGCTGTAAACTCGTGCATCCAGCATGAAGCGATGACGGGCGTGTTGTTCTTCGATATAGCGACATCCTTCGACAAAGTCTGACACAACGGCTTATTACACAAGCTGTACCATCTGGGAGTGCCAGACCGTCTCTTGCTTATCTTATGAGACTGTCTGATCGCACCTTCCACTATCACATCGGAGAAGCTCTCTCCTCCCCTCACCCCATTCGAGCCGGAGTCCCTCAGGTCTCCGTCGTCTCTCCACTTATATTCACGCTGTTGACTAGCGATATTCCCAAGAGCAAAAAGGCTCAGTTAACCCTATTCGCAGACGACACGGCCATCTACCACACTGGTCGTTGTAAGAACGCTGTCGGCAAAACTCCCAAACCTTAGCCGACGTCGTATGCGCTTGGTTCCGGAAGTGGAGAATCGATTAACCCCGATAAGAATCAGGCGGTTCTTAATACTAAACCGCGTATCAATTCCATCTCCCCCAGCTCGATCACTATGTACGGTAAGCCTATCCCTTGGGAGAAGCAAACCAGATCCCTAGGAGTCATACTCAACCACCCTGCACCCTTCGGGACGCATATCATTGCAGCTCCTGACCGAGCCGCCTTTGCTATGGGTTGGTAGATGTCAAAATCAAAATCAAAATCAAAGCATTTATTTCAAGTAGGCCAGTTACAGGCACTTTTGAATTGTCGAAACAAAGACAACAGTAAAATATAGCTACAGTCCCAGTCACAAGGCACAAAAACTGTGAAAGTACTGTAGTTGCCCATTCCCTAACGTAGATCTCTATGGAGAAGAAGGGCAAGAAACTCCATGGACACTCTTTTAAATCAGAATACTTTAACAAAACCTTGGTTACATCATTCATTTTGAGATGGTACATTATGTGAGAACGATGCAGCAAGATGTGTACGTTAAAAGTGTCCATAGTAAAAACAATTCAAAAATAATATAATTAATTCAAATAAGCCGTGGCAAATAAGAGATGACCAGTCACAACTGACAGCGCCCGTTCACGAACATGACGCATGTATCAGCAGTTCATCACCATTCAACTCAACCATTTTGAAGGAAACTAAATGATCCGACACACGTGCTACCATCAGCGAGACATTTGAGTGAGCATGACATACTCCTAACCGCCAGGGCACATTAATGTCAAGAAAAAACGCAGGTTTCCAGCGAATGACAGCTTTCTAGTACATAGTACTCACACAATATGGGCTAGACGGCTATATAATACTAAAGAGATTGAATTTATACAATGCATAGATAGTTATACAATCTTCAGCAGCTCCAACAATACTATTTAATGCTATCAATTTAGGCGCCCCTGTTCTTGTGGAGCAGGACCGGCATTGAGCCATGCATTTTTATCAGTGATATAATCGTCCAACGTGTGATATGCTTTCTTACATAGTGTGCGTTTTGTCTTGTTTCTAGACCGTCATGTCCTAGAACCGGCATGTCCTGGTTCTAGGACATGACGGTTTTCTCACGATGTTTTCCTTCACTGTTTTGAGAGCAGTGGTGATGAAATAACTTATACAAAGTAATGCACCTGGCTAAGTTCGAACCCACGACTTACTGCTCGTAAGTCGAGGTCTGCGCCACTGGGCCACCGCAGCTCTCAAAAGGTTTTATGGTTTTTCCTTGGAATTTGTTGACCGTCATTGTAAAAGCCAATTTTAAGGGAAATTGCTACTTCTTAAATTGAAATGGCAAGTTATTTGGAATAATGGATATGCGGGGAATTAAACTGCTCTTTCCTTTAGCCACTTCTGAAATAATGGTGGCTATACTCCTGCCCAGCTCTGTGATACGAAGCCTGGTTCCATTACACGGTCTGGATGCATCAAAATTTCATTTTTTATATTAACCTCCAAATTGGGAAAAACGTGCATGATTGTGATGAGGTGGATGTGCGTGCATCCTCTGTAGCCACTGGATGGGAAAATTCTTCGGAAAATAGAATTTTCCCTTCTGCGCCCGATTCCAGACGACCCATTCCCATTTGCAGCAGCATATTCGCAAAGACACCTACTTCGTGGTCGTTGTACAGTTGGACGCACATGTTGCAGCTAAGACGGAACTTTTCGATCATAGACAACAGTGGTGACGCCTTGAGACATGCGTTTATTTCATCAGCGGTTGAGCCCGGCCTCTCAGTAACTTGTAGTATCTGTCTAAAGTCGCCTACGACCAACACGACAACACCACCCACCAGCGCCCGGTTGCCGCGGATGTCCTGCAAGCTGTGGTTCAACGCCTCTAATGCACTTTAAACTTACACTGCTGCAAAAGGACTCCCCAGCCGCTGTTTTGATGATGTTGCATGTTGAGGTATCTTCACTTGCAAGAATCAGCGGCAATGTGAAAACGGAATGTGCAGTCCGGCCACCGTTAAGCAAAGTTGCAGCAATGTCCGAGGGAGCCACAGCCACAGCTATATACGCAGTGGCTGAGCGAATGGCTGCTGCGCTGCGTGTTGCGGGTTCGATTCCCGCACGGAACAAATTAACAACGTCGTTGGTTGTAACTAATTTTAATTTTTGTTTTTATTTTAAAGTTTTTAGTGATTTTTTTTCGGCCAGTGAAAATTGGTCATTAATTTGTTAATTTATGATTACCCAACTGTCTTTTGAATGGTTAAAAAAACAAAAACAAAAATCATAAAGCATTAGAATAAAACAAAATATCTAGTTACAAAAAGTGAAAACCGGCTGGGGATCGAACTCGCCAACCATGTTTATTATTTTGGACATCTTAAAGCATAAAAAAAGAAATCACAAATAGTGGAAACTGGCTGCGACTCGAAATTGTGAACCCTGGTTTACAGGGAGGTCTGTGAACCGTCAACCTACCTCGCTTTGCTTCGATGACAAATGGGCTTAAATAGCCGCTATACTCCAATGCATGTTATGACAGTTGTCAGTTGTAAAACAGTTGCGGAATATGGACATAATGCAATATTGCTCATCCACCTAAGTTACACGAAAATATATCTCTGTACCAAATTGCATGTACATCCGTTCAGCCGTTCTGGCGTGATTGAGTAACAAACATCCATCCTTTCATCCAAACTTTCGCATTTATAATAGTAGTAAGATACAAAAGATAGATATTGTGATAAAGATACTTAAATATTTTTCAAGTTACGAATTACGTGCTTTTTTATCAATCAAGACGTATCAGAAATCATACATTACAATCATCAACCCTTCGACAAAGACAACAAAATCGAATTTATTTTTGGGACCTAACAATGCAGAGTAACAACCTAGACCTATTATAGTTGTGCAAAACTAAAAACAGCGACACAACAAAATAGTTTCAAATTAATTTCAATAACTGCTATTATTTTTATTGGGAGCGACAGGTGAAATTCAAAACATCGAGTCTGACAGTACCTGTGGCAGCCCGCAACCATGGTATAATAATATACTTCGCCTGGTATTCTCTTCCCACGATGGCCCAAGACTACGTCACGATAAGTGTTACCATTGATTGTCCTTTTCAGTAAATTTAGGAACTTTCTCATTTAGTGAACGAAAATAAAATAAATTACTAACTAGTTTAACTATTTAGTAACTCGTGTGATTCATCTATTTAGTTTAAAATTAATTCTCATTTTGAATTATTAGTTCATTATTGCTTTGTTACGTTAAAAAATGCATTTTGCTCGGGTAATCCAATCACACACCGTGGCAACACATCAATTGACAAATGTCATACCGACAGCGCGCCATTTCATCGCTATCGTCGTGTCGCTCATATCTATAGCGTTGTTTCGCTCGTTGAGCTTACTGTGAGTCAAATTTCTGAAAATGAATTTTTCATCGTGCAATGATTCACCGTGGTATTTATTAAATTCTCTCTCCATTACATCAGCAACCCTGATCAATTCTTTGCAAGGGTAAATTAGTTTTCCCCTCGACACAAAAAAAAATCCAATCACAGGCTACGCTACCTGGTTCAATCTTTCGTGTCTCGTCTCCAAGATGTTGATATTTTCGTAAAAACCTGAAAGCGACGTAACCGCTTATATATTTTAGACCTTGATCTCTGATTTCTTCAGCAGCTATTTGCGTTTCGATATTTTTAAGTACCTAATATGTTTTCTTCATTAGCAAGCTACGTCAACATCACTTAAAAAAAAAATATCTGACTTTGCTGTATGGGCTAAGATCCCTTTGCCTGTCCTTAATTAGGACAAAAAAAAAAACAATAAAAAATCACTACAAAACAAATGTTGTAAAACAAAGTCACCCGCCGCGTCTGTCTGTCTGTCTGAACGTGATAAAATGGACCAACATAATTTAGTTCACGACGAAAACCTAATAGAACGCAATTAACTCGACTTGACTGAAATAAGTCAAAAACTAGTTAGATAAGATTATGTTCGGCCGTACAGCCGAATTGGCACAACTATACCTTATAATATGAAATTTACAACGCTTAGATACATATGCAGTATCGTTCATACCAGTTTTTGTAGATGTTTTCCGTTTACAATATTGAAACCACGCATTTGCTAACATCTCTTCTATGGGAAAAGAAAAAACCTTATTACACCGCCTTTTTTGCTTCTGTTTTACAGCATATTATGGAACAATTAACCATATTTCTTGTGTATGTTCACAGTTTTCACAGTACCTAAAAAATGTTTTGGCACCACAGTAATTTGCTCAACGAGCGAAACAACGCTATAGATATGAGCGACACGACGATAGCGATGAAATGGCGCGCTGTCAGTATGACATTTGTCAATTGATGTATTGCCACGGTGTGTGATTGGATTACCCGAGCAAAATGCATTTTTAACGTAACAAAGCAATAATGAACTAATAATTCAAAATAAGAATTAATTTAAAACTAAATAGATGAATCACACGAGTTACTAAATAGTTAAGCTAGTTAGTAATTTATTTTATTTTCGTTCACTAAATGAGAAAGTCCCTAAATTTACTGAAAAGGACAATCAATGGTAACACTTATCGTGACGTAGTCTTGGGCCATCGTGGGAAGAGAATACCAGGCGAAGTATATTATTATACCATGTATTATACCATGCACACAACAACGTTGTCAGTTCAGAACACCATCGAACGGCCAGATTCAAGCATGAGGAAAGAGATTTTATCAATGATATAACTTTATTCATTAGAATTTATTATACAACATGTTCCAAAATTCAACGATAAGCCAGCACCGGAGGATAGACCTGCCCATGACTACTTGGGGAAAAAAAGAAAAAAAAATATATCTCTTTTTTTTGAAGTTATAAAAAAAAAAGAAATTCTTAAAAAAGTGAGACCTTTTATGATATTTTTCACTACCATGACCACACTTTTTTAAATATTTCTGTTATTTTTTTTATAGGCAACCTGAATAGCACTGCTATCTACCACAATTCTTAAAAAATCCAGAATACTTCTAGTTTTTTCACGTAAATTAATGAAACTTAATTTATTCCCTAAATTTTTTGAAGATTTTTACTTTTAATCAACTTTAACTCATCGTGGTGTAAAAAAAAGTATGAACACTACTATGGCAAGTTTTTTTATAAATTGACGCAACTAATCAAGATTCCAAAATGGTATAATACTCTTTGAAAATCAACCACAAAAAAATAATATCTATACTAGTTCAAAACAAGAAACCAAATTCCTTAAATTATAGTTGACAGTAATCACTTTCACTGAGTGCCCAAAATGGGTTCTTGTTACAATTTCTAGGAATTTGAGTGGGGCATACATACCTTAGAAGTTAGAGAGAGATAGATAGATAGAGATATTAACGTTAAAAAGAGACAACAACAGGGCAGGTAGTGGGTTCTTGTTACAATTTCTAGGAATTTGAATGGGGCATACATACCTTAGAAGTTAGATAGAGATATTTGCGTTAAAAAGAGACAACAACAGGGCAGGTAGAGAAGCTGTTATTATTCTCAGAGCAAGTCAGTTCAGTACGCTCTGCTCCTTTGTTTACTGCGCACCGTTCCGTATTCAACTGACGTGGCTCTCGTACGTACTAACGACTTTTGGCTTGGCTTTTTGGACTGGAATCGATCTGTAAACTGAACTGACCTGGCATTATCTTGGACTACGATTGTGTGTTTTGTGACTGCGATTGTGTGTTTTGTGATTTAGAGTTCAGGCGCATTTTGGACTGTTTAACGATCAACATGCCGCAACCATACACACCACAGGAATACGCAAATATGCACCTCATCTATGGAGAAACCCGATGCAATGCTAACGCTGCTCACTTTTTTAAGAATTTCTTTTTTTTTATAACTTCAAAAAAAAGAGATATATATTTTATTTCTTTTTTTCCCGGAGTAGTCATGGGCAGGTCTATCCTCTGGTGCTGGCTTATCGTTGAATTTTGGGACATGTTGTATAAGGTCTAACTATTCATACAGAAATATGTTCAGAGAATCATCTAACGGCTATAACGAAGCCATTTCAAGGGCAATTTTTTTTTATCAAAGTATATTTTTATAAAAAATAAATAAATAAAAATTACTTGACCCACAAAATAAATACTTGTTCCTTATTTTGTAACATCCATTATGCTAGTTTACTACTTCGTATTTACCTACTATCATTGATGCGGGCGGCGCGCGGCGTCAAAGGAATGCGCGCGGCGCGAATAAGTCAAAGGAGCGCGCGCGGCGCGGTTAGATCAAAGTCGCGCTCGCGGCTTACCGCGCTCCTCCCCCCGCGCCTCTTTAGTCCCGCTCGATACGTCTGACGCGCCGCACGCGCCATATGCTAACAAACGATCGGTCGCGAAATAATTGTAACAATGCCGAACTAAAGGTATACGAACTAGGAGTATCAGAACATGGTGATGTGCTACAGGGAATGTGGAAATGTTTTTCTCAGAGCACAAGCCCTCTTCCTGGAGCGTTATAGGAGAAAACCATCTTTGCAGACTATCCTAGGTGCTGTACAGCGGCACCAAGAGTCAGGGCTATGGGGTCTACATGCCACCAGCTGCAGACGGAGGCAGGCAACGAGTGTCAGCAAGAATTGAGAATGACATCGTCGATTCAACATCATTGAACTACGGATCTATTGTTAACAGTGTTATGTGTTGTGTTTGTTGTGTTGTGTTATCGGGAGCTCAAAATAATGAACAATCACGGAAGATATTCCGTGAGTGACAGTATAAGGTTAGTGTTATTTACCTACAAAAAGACTAGTTTTCTGTAGGTAAGGAAATTCTCAGAAACAGCGTGTATCTGCAACAGTTAAGTAGGTAGGTATGCCACGTCTGCTTATCTCTAGTACGATTGTCCAATTTAAGCCGCACTATGCACTGACAGTTCACATCTGTCGTACGAGTAGGTACAACAAAAAAACAGCTGACGGATATTCGAATTTCGATGTTACAAAATTTTTCGAGTATTCTACAAACATTTTCAAATTCGAGTTGCACACATCAGCTGTTTATTAGTTTACAGATGTGTAGGTAGGTAGACTACCATTCTTGCGCGGTCGCACGGTGTCATGACGTGCGAACACAACCTCTCACGCTGCCCAGCATAGAATAAACAAGATGCATGTTATGCATGCTGCCCATCGCCGCGTCGCGGGTGCGGAGCGCGTCTCATTCATAGAATAGGTTTTATGCAAAATGTTTCAAGAAATTTTAGAATTATAATAATATCGTAAAAACAAAAATATTTAGATAAAATTTATTTTTTCGTTGGGATGGCCTCTTTACTACTTATAGAAGCTACTATTAAAATATTTCGTGTATGAAAAGATAGACCTTATATACATAAAAAAAAGAAAAAAAAAATCTAAAAAAAAATACAACCAATTACAAAAAGTATATAATTTTACTGGGGATCGAACTTGCGCCGTGATCACGTAAAGCGCGAAACCCCGCGTTCAATACAATAACGCGCTGAGGGCGCTGCTGTGGCTGCCTCGCTTCTACAGTGCATCTGGTATGTTCGCAAGCGCCCGCATTGACTGTTTTTATGCCAGCATGCGCAAGAGGGCGACTTCGATAGCGAGTAGAGTGCGGGGCAGCGGCAACAGTCTTCTTAAAGTTGTTGCCAACAGGTTGGACGGACCTTTCATGAGGCGCTGGCAGGTTTTGCATACACCTGTGTATCGGACCTGGAGCAGGTAAAAAAAATGCAACACACCACATAATTTTAAAATGCTTTGTGATTTTATGTTGATTAGTTATTATGTACGGACTTTTTACATTGTATATTTTTTTTTTGACGAAAAATGATTGTAATTTTATTTTGTGTACCTGTATTTTATAGTTATAATATTATTGTGTGGTGTGTATTTGTCTTTGATTATTTGTTCTAAAACTAACATAATTTTTAAGTGTACTTACTAACTAAATTATGGATCGTTGTGTCTGATGCAAATAAATAAATAAATAAATAAATAAAGCGGTCATGAAACCGTTTCTCTATTTGTTTCGCTGACATATAATTTGAAATAGACGTTGTTACGCATATCATGACTGAAACGGAAAACAAATGAATAATACGGACATAACGCAATATTGCTCACACCCTTAAGCAATTGATAATATATAGCCTAACATTTGAAGAAGCCTTTTACGAATATTTGTGCAAAATTTGAAATGGATCTATGCAGTAGTTTTTGCACCAATTCGGAACATGGATTTGGATTTTTACGATTTTGTTATATGTATAGATTATGATACAGTGAACGGACATTACGATTTTGCATAACGTCCATCATGTTTTGTAAAACGACATTACCAAATCCTGTAAATAAAAATAATACACGAATATAATTGTTTTATACTTTACGTGGAACAAAATATGCGTTTCTTACGCGAATAAAATGGTAATAGTCGCTTACAGAAAAAGCCAAGATTGCATAATCTGTAATAACTTGTTACGATACTATTCGTGCAAAAAGTGTGTTGAGATTTTTAGGGAAGATTATTGTTATATTCATTATGATACCATATAAATAATTGTACTTCTATAAATAAGCATAGAAAAAATACGAAAAAAAATTACAAGATGTAATTAATGCTCTGAACATCGAATATGCAATAAAACGAAAACCATCGTAGTACCACATTACCATATTATTTGGTGGGGGGAGCGATAAGTTCGAAAAATATTTGACCGAATTTCATTTCACCTAAAACTTTTTAACTATTATTGATATGTATGCGACTGTAGGGACAAGTGAAACGTCGGTAAGCAGGTAGCACACTGACTTTATTTGACAAGTGACATGGGTTATATAGGATAGTTTGCAGCCACCCACATATTCACAAATAACTACATAGCAATTATTATTTTGTTTTTTTTTACTCCATCGAAGTCACGTCTGCCATTGTATCAGTTGACCTATTATTATCAATTCGATTTTTTTCAATACTCCGACGTTTTGGTCGAAATTTTTTTTAACGACGTTACACTTAGCTGAAATAACATTTGTTCGAAGTATTATGTTTCCGAACATTCGAAAGGCGGGAGCGTTATAGAATAAGGCAACAGGAGCTAATTTCAGATTAGATTAACCTACTATTTTGTTTAATTGAATATTTAAATGGAATAGCACTTAATAAAACAGTTGATTCTGAACAAAAGTAGTTTTAAGTGGTCACAGTGAAAAGCGTGCAAACAAGCATGCAAGATGCAGCAAGCATTGTTTCTGTCACGGCTCCGGCGCTGCGGGATTTGGGTGGGCCCACGCGAGCTTATCATCGCAGACGGTTTTTATGCTCACCACCGCAGCTTTAGCTTGCGCCGGCCAGGTTCGGCCGCGGCGGGGAGCCTTCAAACTAACCCCCACGCGGGCCCCCACACCCCTCCGCGCCTACACGGGTTTAAATTACACTCTAGGGGTAGGGCAGACAAGATTGTGTGAAGTCGGTTTTGCAGCGATTCGTTTCTGTCACTAAACTTTGTAGCATAACATATTGACTTTTTATGACACTATTTTAATGTAATATTGCAAATGCTACCAAGTAACCGGCTATATATTTGTGACCAAATAATATTCCGTAAAATGTAGGTTGGTTGTTTCGGTGCGGTGAAAATATGGCAAATAAATCATTTAGCAAATTAAAAAAGTTCAAAAAAGGTTTCGGCCAATTAGCCGAGTGCAATTAGACAAAAAATACTCAAAAGGTGAAACGAAGTTTATAGTGATCGGATTTTCATGGAACTTTTTTATTGAGTTCCTTGAGGTGTAGAGAAGAAAGTTAAAAAAAATATCTAATTTTTTTCAATTATTTCTTAGTTACCGAATTTAAGACTAAGATTACTTTTGAAATTGATAACAGATACATTTTTACAGATAAGTGGACAAGAAAATGTTCAAATAAACCATATTAATGAGTTTAGTGACAAAATTCATTAGCAAAAATCAGAAAATCGTCTATGTTAATGAAGGTATTTTTTTTCGAAATTTTTCTATGTAACTGTGCATAATTAACAATGTGCATAATTATTTTCCAAAACCTCATTTCAGTAGCTATCTAATAAGGTATAATAACTAGAAAAATATTCAAGGATACTCGTTAAATAACTTCGTTCCATCTTATAGTCTAATTCCACTCGACTAAATAGTAAAATAATACCGAAGTATCACATGTCTTATCACATGATACTTCGGTGATCTAAAAATATGTCAAAAAATGCATATAGCAAAAAAGAGGTCGGTTAATAGTTTTCGGTAAAATGAAATTCGAACAAAAAAATTTCGGAAAAGTGATCGGTTTCCGGTAGAATCGCATACAACTTTACGTTGAGCATGACTGGGCTATTTGACGTTGTTATAACTATGGCGTGGTGTGTGGTAGCGTATTCACGGGACACTCAGCGGCGGTGACGTGCTGCGCGTGGGCGAGCGACGCGCGCGTGGCGGCCACGGGCAGCGCGGCGGGTGAGCTGCGTCTGCACGCTCCGCCGCCGCACGCGCGGCTGCTACACTACGAGCCGCACGCTCACGACCTGGGTCAGTCTTTCATCCTACACTAAACTTACATAATATGTAAAAATAAAAATCTTCTGTCTCTGCATAAGCAAAGTTCGTAAATATATAATTTGAACAGAAAAAATAATTTAATTTAAAGCTACTTAGTTTCCCATTTAACTTTTGTGCAGAAATGGGCAAGTAAAAATTAAAATAATCTTTCTACAAAGACATGTTTTGATGTTGCATTAGAGATGCTTAGTATATCTGTAAACAAAGTTCACACTTCATTCAGTTAGAATTATCCGCGCATATTATCTTACTTATGAGCTATGAATACATAATATGTATAATATTGAACTATCTAGGTATGACTGGATTATAATCATTCCGTCTCTTTTTAGTATTGTCAGCGTTGTATGTACGTGAGCTTGGTGTTCTATTTTAATACTAAGTGCGTAATGAGAAGCTGGCGAACAGTCAGCACGTCGCAGGATTTTTATAGGAGATCTGTGGTAATGAAAAATGTATGGACGTATGCTACTGTAGTGTATCGATATAATCGACCAGAATGAGTCTATGGTATCGATGACACATTCTGTCGTCCCTGGTTAGACACTGCGCGGGAAAGTGCTTTGTAGACTAGAGGTATGAGACACGGTGCATATTACACGAGAGCTGATATTATTATAATATACACAAAGGTATACTACAGCTACCTTTAATTGCTCTCTAAGATCTTTTAAGAGCAAGTGAGATAGTTTTTGGTATGCCACCTTATGAAGGGTTTTCTTAAGATTACGATTAGTGCCAGTGATCTTTGCTCATTCATTCATGTTAATATTACCACTACGGAGTTCATGCTTATCGTTAGATTGGGTTCACTTTGCATGTTGTTTTTTATGAGCAAGTAGCAAGTGTAACACCTTATATACTCACCAGAGGGCGTGCAGAGCTGCGACTTCGCTCACTCGCCGAGCGCGCTGGGGCTCCCGGATGAAACGTACCTGCTCGCGACGGCCGGCTGCGACTCGCTCATCAAAATATGGAGCATACATTATAAAGAGGTAGTCTCGGTGCGGACGTGATCTATTTATGGGTTTGTCTCCACCGATCACGTTATCAGATTGAGTTTGCCACGGATCACGGCGAATTGTATCGACTAATACCGTGATCTGAAAAATGAATTTGTCGGATTTGTCAGGATTTATTCCGTTAGGCTCCTACATCATGTGGGCAGACAATGGGTATCGTGCTATTAAAACACACTAGGTGCGATACACTGTTTATAATAAACTAACAAATTACTTGACTTTACAAGTTAATATAATAACACGGGGCATTATGAATCGGGTACAGTTCCAAGACGTCTCAACTCCGCTGCGATCAGACGCTCAATGTCGTCCTCGCCTCGAGCTGTAAACATCAGGGCTCTGTAGAAGCCACGCTGTGGGGTGGGTAGACTTGTAAGTAGGTCACGTGACGTCATCACCAGCGGACTTGCGATTCATTTTATGTCCGTACTAATGACCGGTTCCGACACGGCCATCCTGCTTGCACACGTCCTCGTGTGATGGTTACCGAACTGCGAACAAACAAACTCCACGACAGAATTTTGTCCCACTCGGTCACTCCTGACCAAACTCAACATACATCGGGTTGTCACCGACCCGATAAGTAAGGAAATTTTAGAACTCTACTGTTTTATTTTAACCAAATTCTACTCTTTGATTAAATCATTGGGAATAATCGGTCCCTCATGTCTGAGGATCGTGGTCAGCAACAGAGTTGCATCTGGAGCGGATGATCTGCCTCCACCGGTTTCTGTCCAGCGCGTCTCTTACAACCGTGTAAAATTTAGATGCAGAGTCTTTAATTTGGTCGGTCCATCTTGTTGGTGAAAGACCACGCGATCTTTTGCCTGCGGTGTTCCCAACCGCAATCAGTTTTTCCAAACTTTTGTCGCCACTGCGCACTGTGTGACCGAAGTACGAAATAATACGTTGTCGGCATAAGGTGGCAAGCGAAAAGTGGCGTACCCATGTATCGTATTGAACAAAGACAAGACCTTCGGCTGTAGACTCTTGCATATTTCAAGTGCTCAATGCTGAGTCCATCATGATCTGGAGACTTGCAAAATCAAAATCAAAATCAAAGCATTTATTTCAAGTAGGCCAGTTACAGGCACTTTTGAATTGTCGAAACAAAGATAACAGTAAAATATAGCTACAGTCCCAGTCACAAGGCACAAAAACTGTGAAAGTACTGTAGTTGCCCATTCCATAACGTAGATCTCTATGGAGAAGAACGCGCAAGAAACTCCATGGACACTCTTTTAAATCAGAATACTTTAAAAAAACCTTGGTTACATCATTCATGTTGAAATGGTACATTATGTGAGAACGATGCAGACAGATGTGTACGTTAAAAGTGTCCATAGTAAAAACAATTCAAAAATAAAATAATTAATTCAAATAAGCCGTGGCAAATAAGAGATGACCAGTCACAACTGACAGCGCCCGTTCACGAACATCACGCATGTATCAGCAGTTCAGCGCCATTCAACTCAACCGTTTTGAAGGAAACTAAATGATCCGACACACGTGCCACCATCAGCGAGACATTTGAGTGAGCATGACATACTCCTAACCGCCAGGGCACATTCAAGTCAAGAAAAAACACAGGTTTCCAGCGAATGACAGCTTTTTAGTACATAGTACTCACACAATATGGGCTAGACGGCTATATAATACTAAAGAGATTGAATTTATACAATGCAAAGATAGTTATACAATCTTCAGCAGCTCCAACAATACTATTTAATGCTATCAATTTAGGCGTCCCTGTTCTTGTGGAGCAGGACCAACATTGAGCCAAGCATTTTTATCAGTGATATAATCGTCCAACTTGTAATATGCTTTCTTACATAGTGTGCGTTTAATGCATGTTTTAAATTTCGTTTCATTCAGTTCAAGAATACTTTGAGGAATTGTATTATCGCATCTCAAACAGTAACCCATGAAAGATGAGTCTACTTTAGCGGGTCTGAAGCCCGGCTGAATTACTTGCCTCTGCACATTCCCTGTATGACTCGGTTGACTTGCTTGGCAGAGAATTGCATACATGGCTCCTTTTCCTGACAATAATACTCGGTATTTGCAGGCATTTGCACCAAGGGCCATTGCATCTGGAAATGTTTCATAAATAGGTTTGCAATATCCCCATCATCACTCTTCCTTCCCCACTCACCGCAAGGCCAGGCTTAACGTTCAACTTACTTGTAGATTTTCAGAATTTACCAAAGTTCTTAGTAGCTCGTTGTTCTGCTAGTATGTCCATTTTGATAATTATGTTCTTGATTATTTTGGCACCGACAAGCGACTTTTGAAAACTTTGCGAACCTCTCGCATTTGTTATTTGTTATTCTATCGAAGTTTTTTCAGTCCTAGCCTCGCTGTGAGCATCACGTACATGTTTATTCCAGTCACACATAAATTTTCTGTGACACCTATAGTCACTCGTCTCTTTAGATTGCTCAGCTGCCTTACTGACACCGTTCACAATCAGATCATACAACTTTTATTATTTTATTAGCCTATTCTGTCCCACTGCTGGGCAAAGGCCTACCCCATTCCTTTTCAAATCTCACGGTGTTTTGGTTGCTCTGGTCGGTCAGTCAGGAAAGAGTCCAAATTGTCATGCCTGCGTTCCTTGGGCCTGCCTTGGTGACGACGACTGTCTTCATACAACTAATCTTATATAATTTTATGTTGAAACTGTATGACTGCACTCCGTAAATTGTTGGGGGAAATCGATATCTCGCAATTTACTATTGCATAAAAGCGGTATCTTTCAGAGCAGTTTCTTTCATCACATATTCCCCAAACTAAAACTAGATTTGCATGCAGGCAATTAAATAAGCGCTCTGTTCAACTGTACAACAAAATTAATGGGCATGTGTATGTATATAATAAAAATTAAACTGACTGCAAAAAAGTTTAGTTGACTGGGTACAACCTCTTATCTATGAGGAAACCGAGGAACTTCTGGAAAACGTTCAGTAGCCAAAACAAATAATTTACCATAACCTGAAGCACCACATCCCACACACCACGCACATCACTCTACACCACACATCTTTTCACACTCACTACACTACACCACACCACACCACACACCTCATCAGTCATCACACAGCACACGACAACACCTACCTCACTACAATCCACACATAACAACACACTACACCCCACCACACCATACATTATACACACCGCACCACATTGTATATACCAATTTTTTAAATTCACCTACCTATATTATTATTTTACAAATAAAAAGTGTACCCACATCGTACGTGTACCCCTAATGTCACAGTACACTATTTTTTCTAACTCACAGTTAGTATAAGTATACGACAATGATATGGAAGCGCGGAGTCTCTTAATACAGGCACTGTTTCGCTTAAAAGGAGGCTCGAAACACGTTTAAATGTAATGATTATGCCAATTGTAACATCTTCAAATTCATCTCCAAAACCTCCTAAAGCTCCACGCTTGGTTCGTCTTCCCATACTTTCACAGGATTGTTTTATTGCCGTTTTTGTACAAACGTCTCAATTGTTTTAAGGATGCATTTGGGTACTCGTGACCGTGGTCTATTGCAACCAGATGTGGTTCTGCCATTGTGAGTTGCGCTTAGAATTCGGATATTTTAGCGTTTATTAAGAATTCGTTGAAACAACGAATACGTTACATATGTATTTTGGTATGTCGGCTTCTAGTCCGTTGAAATAAAAAAATATGCTTTCCCAAGTGGTCCAATATTGTTTTACAATTCAAAGGAAAAAAGAATGTTTGACGGTAAACTGTCAGGCTGTCAAGCCATAAATAGAAGCCATGGACTTAGTGTACTAAGTCAATGGCTAATATTTAGAGGTTTAATGTGTTTGTGACTGTCCAGATACCGTGTGATGATTTTGAAATAAGAATGAAGACTAACCAATAACATAATCTATACTATTTATAGGGTGAATGTCCTGCCATGGTGTCCCACTGCTGGGCAAAGGCCTCCCCTTCCTCCTTGCAAACCTCTCTATCTTGTGCAATATCTGGCCATGTTCGCCCCGCAAACAAGATCATATCGGCACACCACCTTCGCCGCGGTCTACTTCGCAATAAATAAAAAATATATACATCCTGCCGAATAGGTGATAGGCATTTATTCATAATGCCCGGACAATTTAATTATTTTAACAGTTATAATCAATCTGTCCTGTAGGCACAAATTATGAATAATAACCAATTAATCATTTGGTAAAATAGCATTAAACATTATGTAATGATGCGACTAATGCGCCCGCTAGAGCTAGCTCGACCATCTATGTCTGACAGGAGGAGGCGGCGGCGAGCATGCGTGAGGTGCTGACGCTGCCGCTACACGGCGCCGGTGCGTCGGCGCTGCGCTGGGGTGGCGCGCTGCTGGCGGCGGCCAGCGCGGACTGCATGCTGCGCGTGTGGCGTGTTGCGGCACTTGGCAGCGGCGCGCGCCTACTGGTCGTGCTCAGCGCGCGCAGTCTAGCCGTGGCGCTGGCGCCTGGACCGCTGCTGCTGAGCGGCTCACTGGCGGGCGAGCTGGCGGTGTGGGCGGTGCCGGCTGAGCTGCCGGACGACGAGGACGACGAGGAAGGCACGCCGCCGAGCTTGTGGAGCCGCGAGGGCGTGCGCCGATGGCTCCGGGAATGTATTGTGTGCGTCCCCGGTCAGTCAAAATGGTTATATAAGTAGAGTATTATTGAATGTGTCCAGGACCTCTCCGGGTGACCTGGGAGTCCGAATATAGTAAAGTAGTTGTTATGGTATATTGTTAGATGCTCTATTCACAGAATTATTGATTTCCGTGACAGGTTCGGAACTGAGTCCCGAAGAAGAGAAATTTCTCAATCAGAGAGCCGTAGAAGCAGGCATCACAGGCTCTAAACTACTATTCAGTCCGATCGATACATTACTACAGGATTTTGGATACGGTATGCTTTTGATAATATTCTGTTTTAATCTTATGTGTTATCTCGTATACTGAAAAGCCTGAAATACTAGCGTATAGAAATTGTAATATTGAGAGTACATACTTGTATTAATGTTTTAACTTAACTAGCGAAAAACATGAAAAAATCCTCTACATCGCTGTCGACTGGCGGTATTGCCATGTTGTATGGCAATGTTGGTAATGCTTAGCATCTAGCAAAAGCTAAGTTGGGTTCCGGTAAGTGACCTTGGTAACATTGGAAGAAGTTTGGCTCCCTGACGTTTCGGGCGATGCAGGTGCTCCCGAGGCTCAACCGGGATTTCTACCTCGAAAAAAAAAACGGCAAGTGTCAACTAACTGTTTCGAGATGAATTGAAATTGTCTTTACTTTCCTCACTGCTTTATACAACGCAATTCTCTCAAAGGGGTATGTACCATCTCAATGTAAAGTAGCTCAAATTAATATGATAGCTAAGCCTGGAAAGTGCCTTGGGGACGTGAAGTGCTACCGGCTCATTAGCTTGTTGTCTATTCCTTCAAAACTACTAGAGACATTGTTCATGAAAAGACTAAGACCACTGATAGACCAAAACTCTTTGTTACCTGACCACCAATTCGGGTTTAGACAAAGTCATGGAACCATAGAACAAATACATCGGCGGGTCGAAAAAAATCATGTAACATTTATGAAGAAAAAAAATACTGCTCAGCTGCTTTTCTAGACATATATATGTTACGAAAGGGAACGGATTAGAAGAAACACTAATCCCAAATATCGACGCCATCCGCCAGCCGCCATATTGTCTTCGCGTCTTTAACCGTGGGACACGACTCTTCTTTGTTTTTGTTGTTAGATAGGTAGATGGGTAGTTTAAATCACACACAATACTTGACTCAAACTTCAAACGTTTATTTCTATTAAACCAAATACAAGTTGAGCCACCGGTTCGCGAACATGGTTGTTTATAAGGAGAAGAACGGGCTAAGAAACTCCTTACACACTCTTTTAAATCGTGTTACAGTTCTCATTTATACAACTTAATATTATTCACTTGAAAAACCACTTTCAATTACATGCTTCAATTGTTTTCCAATAGCGAGCTACTAACTCGACCTTTCTTTCTACCTACGTGTGTTCTCTGTCTGGGCGGAAGTGCCACACACCCAGTACAGTAATTTATTACATAGTAAGTTCATTAAAACTTACAAACAATACTAGAATACTTCACAATTAATTACTCTAATAATTAAACAATGCCAATATTCATAAATGCAAAGGCGTTATTGAGTTAAAATTAATTAGTGGCTTCATGAATTTTTATAACAAGGGGATCTTGCTTAAAACCATTTCCGGCAGATCAAAGGATTTAATACAAACAGGTCTTTCACTAATACATTGCTCTGTAAAATAATCTTGTTACTTTTTAGTTTGTAATTAGTTACAGAAACTGATTTAGTTGTAGTTTCAAATTATAAATTGAGATATTGATCATTAAAATCGTATTCGGCGCCATCTTCCACAATACTGTGGAATGTTGCCTCAAAACAAATCTTAGTGTTAAATGAGCAATTGTTAAAATCCCAATTGTCAAATATTTGCTTATCTTAATTTTAACTATAGTTCTAGCTAAAGACTTTTGTTTAATAAATAAATCTTCAGAAGATCTAGTCACGAACTATCTCAGTACTATTTAATACAGAGACTATTAGATGGCGCTTATCGCTTCTGTCAATCGATACAGACCATTGTAATAGTTGTACTTGCAACCCACAGGTGGCAGGATCAATATTATATATAAGTTGGTTATTAATTAGATTAACTAATATTCTTAACAGATAGGACACTCTTGCGGCGACATATATATATACACAAGCTTTCGATCGAGTTTGGCACGAGGGCCTTTTATATAAAATTAAAAAACACTTCCAATAAATTACTACATTTTTAATTAATCTCACTTAGAAAAGAGGTATTTCTTTGTAAAACAAGGCAATGAAATAACTGGACTACACGAAATTCGGACAGGAGTTCCTCAGGGCAGTGTGATGGGTCCCACTCTTTACCTTCTTTGATGTCAGAAGGAGTAGTCTTAGGCACGTTTGCCGATGACACTGCTACACTAGCTGTGCATGAAGACATCTAAGATACTACAAACAAGGTTAGATGAAACGAAAATTCGAAAATTTCGAGAGCTGTGAGCAGGGTGCGATGGTCTAATTGGTTAAGACATCCGGTGTACTGAATCGGAAGGTCGCAGGTTCAAACCCTGCTCGCACTAGAATTTTTCTTTCCATGTCAAAACAAGCTTAGATGAAATTTCGAACTGGCTATGAAAATGGAGAATAAAGGCAAATGAAACCAAATCTGTACATGTGACGTTCACAACAAGAAGAGATACATGCCTGTACGACTAAATAATGTTGTGATACCCGAAGCCTAAAAAAAAACGGAAGAAGCTAAATACCTTGGAATGTACTTACACCGGCGACTAACCTGGCGAAAACATTCACGAAGCGTTAAGCATTGAGCCTACAACTAAGAAAACACTATCGGCTACTATAAAAAAAAACAAGCTCTCTCTGGAAAATAAGCTCAGGATTTAAAAGTGCTAGGATTGCCAATCTTTTTATACCAGCAGTCTATGGGTCGACTACACGCAAAAGGCTTACAGCGCCTTACGCGTCCAGTACAATATACAGGGCGTTGTTGGGGTTGCCACGACACTGTAGCGCATCAGGGATGTGCGCAGAGGCATGTATAGACAACTTTTACGCAATCATGCGAAAGCGTGTCACCTCCTTGATGCGACGGGTGCGGGACAGCGCCAATAGCCTCGTGGCCGTTAGGGCGGAAGGTCTAAATCTCAGGCACTGGACCACAACACAAGTACTACCTTCAAATCGTGCCTTGAAGTAATGTTTCTTTTAATTATTGCATATATTTGATATTACATATAATTTACATTTTTAAATATTTCTATACAAAGTAATATTAAAAAAAAACATTTCAAAATATAAAAAATAGTAGCCCACCGGTATCGGGAACAGGGTCCGAGATACCGGTGGTCAAGGCTCTTGAGAGAGGAACCTCCTAACGATACGCACCGTATCCAGAAGTACTGCTTTCTGAATCAAGACCTTGATCCAGCTGCCAAGTGAGAGCCTTCTCAGATGTTGGTCGAGGCTATTGGCTATTAAGTCATTGGCCGACACGACTATCGGCACAATGACAGCCAAGATACGGACGCTAAGAAGTCTACATCGGGTCCATGTAGGGCCGGGTAAAAGCGTCCGTGAAGCTCCTTGCCCTGCCATACCTCCTTGCGATCATTAGTGTCTAATACTCTAGGTTGGCGCCAGTTCTCGTAAGCCAGAGAGAGCGGGGTGAGGCCCTTGTCCACTGAGAACACATCTCGGTGCATCCCCTCGTCGACTTCTAGGAAGTATTCCCTGAGGCTGCATACCTCATGGTTGTGCAGGGTCTTAGCATTTAAGAAGCCACGACCCCCGCACTTCCGCGGGATATACAGTCTCATCACCGACGACCGCGGGTGATGCATTCGATTTGTGGTCAGCAGTGCGCGGACCCTCCTATCCAGGGCATCAAGTTCCGTCTGAGTCCATTTGAGTATGCCGAAAGAATACATCAAAACCGGCATGTTCCAATCCAATGGTTGGGCCATTGAAGGCGCGCACCTTGTTTCCACCTGATAAAAGACTGCTTAGTAATTTATTCAGGCGGCCAAAGAAGCGGTCCCTCAATGATTGTTTCATGTCGGCAGTATTGATACCTAATGCTGCCGACATACCCAAATACTTGTAGGTTTCTGTTGAGGAGAGGGATCTAAGGTGTATGGAATCCGAGAGTTGAGTTCCCACGGATTCCATAATCTTCCCTCGCCTCACATGCATGACTGCACATTTGTCCACACCAAATTCCATCCTGATGGCGCTACTGAAAGTTTCCGTTACCTTCAGTAGCTTCATCAGTTGCAAGTTGTTGGGGGCAAAGAGTTTCAGATCATCCATGTAAAGAAGGTGAGATATGACCTGACCACCTCTCCTCAACCGATAGCCTAGACCTGAACCCTCCAACAGTGCGCTGAGAGGGTTCAAGGCTAAACAAAACCACAATGGACTCAGACTATCACCCTGGAATATACCGCGCTCAATCTTTATCGGTTCGCTGTTCCCCTGGATCTGTCGACATCCTGGATAGCGAAGGACCGTTCTCCAGAGCCCCATACATGACATCAGGAAGGTACACAGAGTTGCATCAACTTTATACAACTCCAGCACCTTCATGAGCCATGTATGAGGCACAGAATCATAGGCCTTCTTGTAATCTATCCAACATGTAGACAGATCCTTTCGGGAGCGGCGAACGTGTTGGCTAATGGCCATATCAATAAGGAGCAGCTCCTTAGTACCGCGGGACCCATTCCTACATCCATTCTGAGAGGCAGACATGATAGAATTACTATCAATATGATGGTTGATTTTAGCACTCAAAATGGATGTAAGAACTTTATAGACCGTTGGTAAACAAGTGATTGGTCTATAATTTTTTGGCTCCGCTGTACTACCTGATTTATGAAGCAGGTGGGTAATTCCTGTCGTCAAGAACTGGGGCAGCGACGCTGACTCTAAGGCTGACTAAAACTGGGATGCCAAGCGAACGTGTGATCTCTGGAACCATTTAATCCAGAAGTTGTGCATTCCATCCGGCCCTGGAGATTTCCAGTTAGGCAACGGACGGACTGCACGAGCTACATCTTGGGAGCTGATGATGATTGCCCCCATTTCAGGTATCGGATCACACGCTCGTTCAACCTCCCGGGTCCAATCACCCTCAGTGTGACTGACAGGCACCGACCAGATGTTGCGCCAGAACGAACACATGGCGTCATCATCCGGTAGACGCGTATCAGTCACACCTTGGTCCGGTCGTTCCCAAGCCCTGTATACCCACCTTTCATCACTTCGGAATGTGCGATTCTCAGTGTAACACTCCACTCGCCGCTTGTACCAACGAATACGGCTTGCCCATGCACAGATCTTCTGCTTCAGGAAGTCGATACGCACTGTGACGCGGGCCAAGTAGTCTCGAAAACTAACATCAGTTCCCGAAAACACCCGCTTCACAAAGCGCATCACTCTAGGTCGAGTTTTGCCCTCCCTGAAGCAGATTAACTTGCCGATGAGACCTCTAGCCTCACTGATACGCCGCTCAATCCTGCACTGCCAAGCTGGAACAGCAAATTTTGGTCGTGTAGCTCTGTCGTTGTTGGGAAATTTGACGTGAGCTACACGACATGCCGCTACAGCTCCACAGTACAACATTGAGTGGGTATCGGTGAGGTCTTTGCTGCTGTCAAAGCAGTTTGACAGCTGCGAATCTAGAGCACACACCAGCACCTTGTTTTTCTTGTACATAGGTAAACGACGTGGCCTAAGTTCAGGCGGTGTGGATCGGTATTCCCGGAATGCACCCTCCAAAGCGCTCCTCAATTATGCGTTGCACTGGGTACTCACGGATATAACTTCGTCATCATCCTCTTTACCATCGTGTTCGGATCGCGGTGGAGCACTGGATACATTTTGCAGCTGTACCGCAATCATTGGCGAAGCAGGTATAACTAGGTTACTCCGTGAATCGAAGCGTAGTCGCTCAAGTACGGTGTCATCCAACATGTGGTTACGCTGGATGAACCGCACTTGATCCTACAGCCGTTGCGCCGACACGCTGACACCTGGCTCAAGCACCTGAAACAGAGAGAGCATCCGACCACGGTACGCAGTCAAGTTGCTTCCCCCCTCAGTAGCCCCATAATATGCGCGCATGACGTTCTCATTAATGGACTGAGTCCATCGCATGCGCGACACATTTCCACCGGCAGCGGGGACCTTGTTCGGGGCCTGTTGGCCTCGAGGTCCCAAGCTCGCTGGTGGCCGTCCTCTTCCTCGTCGTGGTGGTGATGGGGTCGACGGCGGGGAGAAAAACTCGTCGCTCGAGCTCGACGCAACTGCAGCGATCGGAGACACAGCACTCACGATTGAGGCGCGTCCCGGCGGCTGCGAGGCGGAGCTGAGCGACGAGTCCGGAGATGGTGGGTGTGCCTGATGTTTTGCCCAGCTTCTTGTCAGCATATTTTCAAGTATATTCCAAAAATTTAGGGTCCGGTTTTGTAAAATAGGTTTTCTGTTCTTTTTTTTTTTAATAATTATTATTCATGTAATTAATATATTATTGTTTAAATATAGAATAAAAACCTTAAATTAAAATTCAGTATCATAAAAATTCGTGCTGTCAATTTGACACTCGGGCCACAGATTGATGTTATTATTATTAATTATTTTGACATTATTAGTAACTATAACAAAAATTTCCAATTATAAAGTATAATTATATACTAACACTAGTTTTTAAGATGTGTATGTATTATTACTAACGGATTGGAAGACCTGTTGATAAATGATTTGATTGGTAAGACCGTTGAAGCTACTGAGAGAATATGCAAAAATGTGAATATGTTCAAAACTCCTATTGTAGGCATTTATCATTCTGCAAACAGGTGAGCGCAAACCAGTGTTAGAATGGCAGGAACGTGTCGAAAATAGTCTGCCAGCGCGCACCTTTCGCTTGTACACTGTGCTAGGGACAACATAGCATAACATTGTTAGTAATACTAACAATGTTACAGAGATTCATCCAGCGGATCCCTGCAACCTTTACCAGGTCATCGGTCCACCTAGTGGAAGGCCTTCCATCGCAACGTCTTCCAGATCGCGGTCGCCACTCCAGAACTTTCCGGCCCCATCGGCCATCCGTTCTGCGAGCAATGTGCCCTGCCCACTGCCACTTAAGTTTGGCTATTCTTCGGGCTACGTCGGTAACCTTGGTTCTCTTCCGGATTTCCTCATTTCTGATTTGATCACGCAAGGAAACTCCGAGCAAAGCCCTCTCCATTGCCCTTTGGATGACTTTAAGCCTTCTGATGAGGCCCATTTTGAGCGACCACGTTTCGGTCCCGTATGTAATCACTGGCAACACACACTGGTCATAGACTTTCATCTTGAGACACTGCGGTAAGTTGGACGAGAAGATACCACGCAACTTCCCGAACGCTGCCCAGCCGAGTCGGATTCGACGATTAACCTCTTTCTCGAACTTAGACCTACCTAACTGGACCGTTTGTCCCAGGTAGACATAATTGTCTACATCTTCGAGTGTAGAGTCTCCGATCTTGATAGGAGTGGGTGTTACATGGGCATTGAACATGACTTTGGTTTTGTCCATGTTCATTTTAAGACCAACTCTTTCGGAAGCTCTAATGAGGTCATCGAGCATTGTACTGAGGTCCTCCATGGTCTCAGCCATGACCACTATATCGTCGGAAAACCGAAGGTGAGAGATGTACTCGCCATTGACGTTGATACCTAGCCCTCTCCAGTCCAGAACCTTGAAGACATCCGCCAGTGCAGCGGTGAACAGTTTCGGAGATATGACGTCTCCCTGTCTCACACCTCGCTGCAGAAAAATAGGTTCCGAGGTCTGTTCCTGAAGTCGGACTGACATGGTGGCGTTTTTGTACAAACACTTCAACACCTCGATGTACCGATAGTCAATTTGGCACCGTTAGAGAAACTGCAGTACAGCCCAAGTCTCGATCGAATCGAAGGCTTGATTGAAGGTTGTGAGTTTGTACTTATTAAATAAACCCTGATAGTGAAAGTAATATCCGAAGCATCTAAAATGCATAGCACGTGGGAATGTCTGTTGAAAACTCTCAATCGCCTCAATGTATTTTTATAATATAGACTCCAGACGGACACGGCATACTCCAGTTGCGCGCGTACGTGAGACTTTTAAAGGCAAATATAATGAAGAACGCTTCTTAAAATCTAATGTCGAGCGCATAACAAATCCATAAAGTTGGCACGCTTTATTAACTATTATGCTAATATGCAAGTCTAAGCAAAGCTTGGAGTGAAGGATAATGCCGAGATCACGGACAGAGTCCACTTTTGTTAGGAGAACATCACACAGAGTGTATGTATATGTTACGATGTTTTTTTTTTGTGAAGTTTAGAAGATTACATTTAGGTAAACTAACCTGTAACTTATTTACGCGACAGTAGTTTGACAGTTTATCCAAGTCTTGTTGTAACATAAGGCAGTCATTTACATCGCGAATTGTTCTGTATACTTAAGGTTGTCGACGTATAAGAGGAATTTGGAATTTGGTATTAAGAAAACGCTGATGTCGTTAATATACAAAACAAATAAAAGGGGACCAAGAATAGAACCTTGTGGTACACCAGAGGTGACCTGCACGATATAAGAAGAATGACCATTTGACTACTCAATAATAATATTTAAATCAAAACGTCTGTAGGGAATATATCTTTTTTTCGTAATATTTTACATTAAGACTCTCGAAGTTAGACATATTCCCTAACTTCGGTAACGATCTAAGTATCTACTACCAAAACAGAGGAATACGCACAGAACTAAATACTGTTCAGGTTCACAGGAGTATTGTCTCTAATTGTTATGATATAATAGTTTTAACTGAGACAAGGCTAATCCCTTCTATTAGTAATAGAGAATTTATTGATGATCGTTATGTTGTGTTTCGTTGTTATCGTAATAGATCTGTAACCAATAAATCAAACGGCGGAGGTGTGCTGGTTGCTGTGTTACGGGAATCCAACCCTGTCTGTATTTCTCTACCTAAATATAGTGCATTTGACAAACATTATGAACATATTATTGTTGTCGCAATTCCTAACAGCAACAAGACTTCACTAAGTATCGTTAGCGCAGCCTATATACCTAATAATTCACCATTTGGGGTCTACAATTTGCCTTTCGAAATCATGGATAGTATTGTAAACTCGACAAATGTTGATGGGTTGCTGCTGCTAGGAGATTATAACATTCTTATGACCCAATGGACAAAAATTGATCCCTCTCTGGAATCCTTAAGCTGCCTAGGCACGTCTTCTGTATGTCAACGGTTAAGATACTTCCAGACTGTTCACAACTTGAAGCAATATAATCACCTTACTAACACAAATGGGCGTATCCTTGATCTACTCCTCTATAATAATGTATGCGTGTTTAAAAACCCAACCAAGACCTGCTTCGAGCTGACAATTATCATCCTCCATTTTTCACCTTACTCTAGTTCATTATTAACATCAACTCAATACCAACACAACATATCAAAAGATACAATTTTCGTAAGGCTGACTATCAGCTAATTAACGAAGATCTTAATGAAATTGACTGGGACTCGGTGTTAGAAGAAAGCAAGCAAAGTAAGACAAGACTGAAGAGGCTGAAGCAAGTGTGGATATTTTCTACAACTACGTATATGGCATAATAAAAACTCTTGTTCCTCTATCGAAGCATAAAAACGTTTGGTTCACTAAATCTCTCATTCGTAAAGTCAATTTTAAAAAGAAAGTCTGGTGTAAGTAGAAAAAAGTACGAAAACTTATCCGTCTACGAAGTACTTTCTTCTTATAGAGTGCCCGACACCTGATCAATCTAAACTCCCTCCATAGCTTTAATTTCAGCGACCCTTTGGTTCGCAAACAGTTACAGCTGTTGGACATTTCTAAAGGTCCAGGGCCTGACGGGATAGGTACCTCCGTGCTTTCTAAAGTGGAGTTCTGATACCATTTCTAAACTTGTAACGATTATTTTAAACAAGTGTATTCAGGATGGTACATTTCCCTCAGTCTGGAAAAATGCAAATTTAGTTCTTGTCTACAAAAGTGGCTCTAGGCAAAATTTTGAAAATATAGATCTACTTTGTGCTTTAGCTAAACTCTTCGAAAAATTTGTACACATCAAAATTTACCCTATCATTCTATAACAATTGGTTCCTCAACAACAAGTTTTGTCAAAAATAAATCTACTGCTGCAGCAGTGCTATTAACTTAATGATATTTACGAATTATCTAAAAATATAGATGTAAGAGCTCAAACTGACGGCGTGTACACAGACTTTAAAAAAGCTTTCGATAGAGTTGATCACGAAATATTAATGAACAAAATTGCATTCAACGGCATTACAGGCAATTTGCTGCGCAGGTTTCAGTCTTATATCAGTAACTGTATTCAAACTGTTGTGAGTAATAGGTATCATTCTGACACCTTTCTGGCCACCTCCGGGGTCCTTTAGGGATCAATTCTAGGCCCCTTATTGTTTTTACTGTAAATAAATGACATCGGATATTGCATTTTTGCTGTATGCTGACGACCCCAAAATCTTCAGGAAAATCTTAACAATCAATTAATGCCATCTCTTACAATATGATCTGAATAGGTCATCTGACTATTTTAAATTGAATAAACTACTACTAAGTGTACCTACGTGAAGGTACGTGAATTTCACTAAGAATAAAAACATCGTTGGTTTTAATTATTCTCTATGCAATGAACTACTTCTTAGAGAGACTCAGATCAGTAACCTGAGTGTCTTATTGGACTGTAAACTACGCCTAAATTTACACATTGATAAGATAAGTGCCAAAGCATTAATTTCCAATGTATCATCTTGTAATGAGATTATCGATAGATTTAACATTAATTTAAATCTATTGGCCTGGACCTTAACCCCTTTTTTTTTGTGTCAAATCATCAATGACCCCCCCCACTCTGGGCGGAGCGGAAGAGAGTGTCAGACTTGTACTGACTAAAAACCATCCATGTTCCTTCTTTGCCCTTTGTGTTCCAGGGCCACGGTATCTCTTTCGAACAGTCCCGCAGCCCTGGCAGGCATCGGCCCATGCGGACCCCTACTTGGTTGCTGACATCTCTTTGAGGCGCGCGTGGAACACGAACGCGCCGTCGACACGGCCAATCGTCATAAGACGGCCGGATGGCGAGCTAGCCCATAACTCGCCGTCCACAGGCCTGCGCCTACGGTGGCCAGGAGCCACCACGTGACCCCCGACGCCCAGGGCGTCTCCCGCGGCGGCTGGTACGTGAGCTTCTTTCCCTCTCACGTCTCGCCACCTCCTTCACTAGCATGACTGCTTCACAGAAGGAGGTGACGGCTTCCCATTCAATCTCGCTCCGGACCATGGCTTGAACCAGGACCGGACGCGAGAGATCGCCGCCGCCAATCGCCGCTACGAGGACACGGCGGTGCTCCGCGAAATTGTATTCCGCGCATTCCGAGGCCCATAAAAACACATGGCCTCAGACTTGTGCAATGCCACCTCGAGACCCAATTGCCGGATCCTCTCCACGACTATCGCAACCCCGCGTATCATGTTTTCGGCCGCCGTGTCATGCGACCTCCCTTGTGCCAGTACCAGCGTGTCGTCAGCGTAGCAAACTACGCTGACGCTGGTAGGGAGGTCGGCGCGCAGCACCCAGTCGTAACCGATGTTCCACAAGGCCGGCCCCAGAACCGATCCTTGTGGAACACCGCACGACATCTCTCGCCGGTTCCATTCTCCGCTACGACCGGGGTAGATGACGGCCGTATCCGTCAGGTAGTCCCCGACCACACGACGAAGGTAGATCGGCACCCGGTGATACCGGAGTGCCTCCCCAATGCAGCTCCAGGGCATGGAGTTAAAGGCGTTGGCGGTCTCTCATGCGCATGATGGCGTCTACCGTCGAGCGCCCCTTGCGAAAACCAAACTGGTATTCCGCAAGATTCGGCCCCGTCTCCGCAAGGTGCCCGGCGAGGCGGTTGGCAATGACTCTTTCAAAGAGCTTGCCCACCTGGTCGAGCAACACGATGGGCCGGTTTGCCTATGGAGAGTTCGCAGGGCGCCTTGGCTTCCGGATGAGGACCAGCTTTCCCGTCTTCCAACGAAGCGGGAACTGGCCTCTCTCTTTAAGCATGCGCTTAGGAGCCCTTCCAGTCGGGGTCCGAGAGCCTCAGAGGCCAGGACCCAGGCTTTGCCAGGCAAGCCATCGGGTCCCGGGGTGGCGGAGCAATAAGCGGGGAAGGATGCTCCCCTCGCGAAGGGAACAGAGCGCTCACCACGTCCTCCACGAGCTCAGGCCGTAGACTCTGCGTCAGCGGGGGTGCCGGTTGCGGAGTTTGTCCCGCACCATCTTGTAAGGGCGCCCCCACGGATCTCCGTTCAGAGACTCCAGCATCTCTTCGCGGGCCAGATTCTTGGCTCGCCGGACAGCCTCTTGGAGGGCGGTCTTCGCTGCTCTGTACCCCTCGTACAGCTCCGCCTCAATGGCTGCCGCATCCGGAGGGCGGATGCAGAGCCTGCGATGCCTGGCGTACAAGTGCCGCGCGGCAACGCACGCCTCGCGCAGAGACGTCAGCTCTCGCGACCACCAGGACACCTGACGCCGGGCGCTTCCTGGCTGAACTCGGAGCATTGCCACGTCACAAATCTCGGACATGGCCTCCTGGAACCAACCCGCCTCATTGTTGAGGTCGGCAGGCCTGACCGGTGATGACACCCAGGCCTGCACGATCGAGGCTTCCAGGAGGAGCTCCCGGTCCAGCTGCCTCAGCGTCCATCGCGGACCACTCGGGGCCTGTAGGACCGGCGCGCTTGAGGTCTGGGTGGTGACGACGAACCGGATGTACCGGTGGTTGAAATAGGTCTCCACCCCCTCGCGCCAGTCAACGACACGCGGCGACAGAGCGGGCCTGGCAAACGAGATGTCCACCAGTGACTCGCCCCGCATCCGCACGCTCGTGGGGACAGAACCCCGATTTAGGACAACCAGGCCTGTCTCCAGAGCCCAGTCCTCCACCATCCTACCCCGCACGTCCGTGTAACGAGAACCCCAAGCCAAGTTCTTGGCATTGAAGTCCCCGAGCACAAGCACGGTGAGGGAATGGCTTCCGATGACGACACTCAACTACGTGAGGGTTGTGGAACTCGGCGAGAGTTCGGCTCGGGGAGAAGTAGACTCCCACTACAACGATCTCCCCGAACCGTGATGCTACGCACCCCTGACCCTTCCTGACACTCTCAAGGGTCGGGGTACCGGCGGCGGCCGACGCAATTATGGTCACTGAGCCGCTAAGGTCCTCCACCCAGTCATCCCTGGGCGGGACCTCCATTTCAGCCCCCTCCCGGCCCTAGCGAGCACGTCGCGGTAGTTCACGCCCTTCTTTTCCGGGTCCGGCTGTAGTGTAATCACTACAGCTGCGGTCTTCGGGGCGCTGAGCCTAACCGCGACGTCCCGCATTTTTGCCGGCGCTTCGCTCCCTCGTTTTTTCTCCGGCCAGCTTCCACCCGGTCTCGGCCGCGGAAGGCTTAGGGGGCGGGGGCGGGCGGCGATAGCGGCTGTCTCGCGGCTGGCGCTGGCACATTCGCCGCCTTGCCCTTCTTTTGGGCCGCCACCTTGCTTTGTTTCAGGGTCCCGGCCTTCCTAACCGGAGCTGGTTTCGCCGGGGCCGGCTTTTCGGGGGCCGACGTAACCCTGCCGGAGGGCTGGCTGGACGGCCCCGGTGCAGAGGCCGCAGCAGCTGCATATGAGGCTGCCCTCGGGCGCCTTGTTTGCCGCCAAGGAGGGGCGCAGGAAAATGCCCTCCAGGACCGGAGAACCGCGCCTGGAAGGCAGCCAGCTCCTCCTTAGAACCAGATTCAGGACCTGGTTCTCCACCAGCACGGGCTGGCTTGGACGCTGCTGCCCCCCATTTTGGGGCGCCTCGCGAGAGCCGGTCTCGCGCAGACTGGCCAGGTCTGCTCGGAGCTTCTCCTCTTTGAGAAGCTCCGTGGCGACCATCAGTCGAGTGACCTCCGCCCGCAGTTTGGCCACGCCGTCTGGCGGGGGCCCCGCAAATCTGACCTCCGTTGCCGCCATAATGGAGGCGACCGCTGCAGGTATAGCCCTGTGCCTGGTGGAGGGCTTTTGTTTGAAGCACAAAGTCCTCAGCGCCGCCTCCACCTCCTTCGCAAGCCTGGCCTTACGCTCCGCATCGGAGCCGCCATCTGCGCCCGCCTCGTCGCCAGAGGAGCCCAAACGGGCCACCCCGTGACCGGCGGCCACCTCCGGGTGGCGCCCCTCCTCGGCAAGCCGCGCGGACCTCTCGGTGGCAGAGAGGCCTCTCCCCTTGCCGCGGATCCCGCCGCGCTTGCTGGTGGGGATCTTGCGAGCCGAAGCCAGCTCCCGATCTGACGACGACTCTCGGTCACCTACCGGCCTGGATCGCTTGCGTAGGAACTCCCTGTTCCCCGCAGCAGCCCCGGGCCTCCCGCGCTGGGAGCTCACTGAGCCCCCCGCACTCACCTCGCTGGATGCGGCGCCGGACTCCGACCCCGCATCCCTTTCCTCCCTTCCTTCACCGTTATCGGCCGTTTTTTGGGTTGTATTTCTTTTGTTCATACTGTTCCCACGAGTATGGGGGAAATAAAAAGTCCATCTGGGCAGTGCCCCCTGTACCCAGATAAGCCATAGCCAGGCCCGGCAGTGGTTCGCACTAGAGACTGATTTTCCAAACCCGTCAGCCATACATCTCCTGGCGGTGCGCCTCCGCTTGAGATTCGGGGTGACTTTTTATAGAGGTTTCCTACCTCGTGGTCCGGGCGGTTAAGCCAAGACCCTCGGTCCTAATCGAAGCCGCGAGACACTTCGACGGTGGGATTACGATATCGACGGGGAGACTGGGCTCGGAGGTAGGGTAAGTGCACACCGAGCCCGCCCTTACTCCTCCGCTGTACCCTCTGCTTTTTAGAGGGTCACGCGGAGCAAGGCCCCCTTGGTCCATGATGGACCCCCCCATGTCAGAATATTAGACATGGACAGTATCATTCCCCGAGGAATAAGAATCTCTTTCCATTCCTCGGGGAAGGATACTGCCCACGCCCAGGGTGCACCGGCCCAGCAGCTGCTATTCCCTCCAGACGTATCGAGAAGGACCGGCAGCCATCAGGCTCACGAGGAGGGATTCTGACAACGCACCCCGACCTTAACCCCTCAAAGTGCGAAATTTACCTCTCTGACATTACCGACAGACAATCGACTATAGATAAATTTAATACAAAAGCCCCAAAAATCAAAAAGTTTAGAAAAAAGTTCCCTGCACACTTTCTTCTAAAATAGGGGAACCTAGGAGGTTCCACTATTTTAGAAGAAAGTTTTTCATCTCTCATCGGTGACAAAATCATGAGACAATCATTTTAATGATATTTCGGATAGACTCTCCGAAATTAATTTACATTCGGCATTCACATTTATCAGATATTGTTTTGTAGATTGTTTTGGGTCGAAATTTTATGTATTTTCTCCGTTGTTCTCCTCTTTGGAAGAAACTACAACTTTTGGACAAAATTGACCAAATTATTCGCAACATCTCCATTCTTAATGTGGCCCTGGATGACTGAGCGTGACTGCAGTCCACCCTACCAATTCGTTTTGGTTTCCTGGGCGTCCACAAAAAAACTAGTGTAAGCTTCCTGTCCTCTGTCCACAGCACTGAAAAGCTAACCAGGAAAATTTTAACTCTCTCTCTGGTTGACTTGGAAGTGCCGTGCTTGACCGACGCAGAGGACGCCTGGAAAGTGGCTTGCCCGGATACGGATCTGCCCGAGAACCCGTTTAACCAGAGACATTGGGATGAGCCGCTCTGCATTATAATTAAAGTTCTGATTAGAAAAGTGTAAATAGTGGTGCGACGAGTGTAAGGATTATCAGTCTCACGTGACATTATTTGTGTCGACTTACGACAAGTGTTTTAACAAATACGAAGCCATAAAGACGTGACTATATGTCAGTGCTAAAAGGACTACGTAAACAATAAATCTGGGTTCAAAATACTATAATAACACTAAGACGACAAATGTTATTGATAAATAATGCCCACCAGTGCCGTTTTATAAGATTTAAACAAATCCTTTAAAAAACAACAATAATAAGAACCGTTTATTACAAAAACAACAAATTATGGACTTTGGACTCAAAATGACAATTTAGCAAAACCAGATAATCCGCAATCTTTAAATTAATCAGAGAAAATTTGAAAAAGCTCTTTCTTCTGTCATGAATATGACTAGTAATGATAATTAGCGAATAATTCATTACGCTCATCTTGTGCAACTTTTCGCGATTTTGACCGGAAATGTACAAGAACTACTAAGTGAAATTCATAGAATAAATTAGCCTTTAGTCGAGATAAATCAGTTCATCATTCCATACTTTCTGTCAAAGATCTTAAAAATATGATAAACCAACTAAAGCGTATAGTTCCGATGAAATCATTGACTTTGATATAAGAAATTATTACGAGATCCTTAACTTAGCTTCATTTTTACCGAGTCCATAGTTGTAGTAGTCATAAAGTTTCCTGTTACATTTACTACTGAGTATCAGTTATATGAATTGTGCCCCGTTCCAAAAAACAATAGCGTTATTATAGTACCACCTGCACCCCAATTATAGCATTCAATTCTTAGGAATTTGTGTATTTAGAGGATGAATGCCCGAAGGTCAACTCTTGGCACCTATGTGAGCAGAGGGTCGTCCACCAGATTACCGTATGTCAAAAACAGACTGTATTCAAAAACTCATATAATCTCAGAAGAGAGATGTAACGTGCAAAACCACGCCTATCTCTCTGAACAAGGAAGCTCTGATTGAGCTAGACAGCTACCTCTACTTAATTGCTTTCCCCAACACTACAAAAGTAAAACTATCCTGTTTACTGACATATGCGTGCATCTTATTTCATCAGAGTCACCTCAGACATTTACATAAGTGATTCTATAATGTTTATAGATTTGTGAAACGCCATGTCTTACGTTGCGTGAAAGTGAATTGATCCTCAGCTTTTGTTTGGAGTTTAGCTTTCCTTCCTGAGCAATGAGACAGACTTCATTCAGCCATTTGTACGCTGTTCTACTTCTTTAAATCTTCGCTCGTAACGAGGTGTGTTTTCATTATTTCACGTATCTACTTCGTTCTTAGATTATACCGACTATATAACGACTTGTTATTCAATTCGCAAAAATGCGATTCGGTATCTAGGTCACAGATCGCTTCGAATATTATTTTTACGTCATATAATAAATAAAATCGCGAATACACACGTCCACTCTACTTGAGTGCTAGTAGAGCTGGAAGCTGGAGCTTTGAAGAGACTGCGTCTCTTTGAGAATCTAAATGGCTCGAAAATATTACTAGCGATACCGATAAGATAATGCTACTAGATCTACAATGTTTTTGAAAAAAATTAGATATTTATTTCCTTGTACGGGTATTGCCTCATGAATCGTCACAATGTGTTCAGAGCTCGGCGGCACTGCAGATGGAGACGACGGAGAGGAAGCCGAGGCAGGCGAGGGGGGAGCGGGCGCGTGGGGGGCGCGCATGCGTGACGAGCTGGCCTGGTTGCACGCCGCGCCGCCTTCCTACGACCAGGTCAGCACACTCAACACACATTTACACAACATTTTAAATGATATGAGCTCTGTATATACAAGGTGGCGACGACAATACGACAAAAAAGAAAGCACTGGTACCTATTACCAGTTCATAGGAACATGTTTAAACTATCAAATAAATTCTAACATCCAAATAAAAAAAAAAATAACATAAGACCGTTATTAACGAAATAAATCACCATTTATAAATATTAGTTTACTATCCTTAGGTGTAATTTGCACTAATTCGCGTCTGGAAATAATATTTTGGCAAAGGTTTTTGAAGTAGCGAGATGGCAAGGTGTGTTTACTGTTTATACTGATGAGGGTGTCGTTAACCTGTCGGAGCTAGCCTATTAATCTACATCATGTAGAAAATGAAAAACCATGTCCTGTGAGTATACTATTGAATATAATTATTCAAATTCATTTATTTCGTGAACACAGGGTATATACAGAAGATGTTATAAATAAATGAGAACCGAGCAGTGCCCCGCCAAAAGGCATACTAAATATCAAAGGTTTTTGGTTCTTAAACAAATACATTTTAGAAATTTAAATGTAAGGTTACACAATAATTATAAATCATGTCAAAATTAGATAAAATTTAAAATAAAATAAAGTAAAAAGAACTAAAAAATACAAAATTTAAAATAATAATGTCACTAATTCATTAATACACAATAATCAAAAATTATTTAGTATCTCACATAACAAAAACAAATTCGATTCAGTTAAAACGGAATTAAAATTTACTATTTAAATATTCGTCAACAGAATAATACATCTTGTTATTTAATTAATTGAACAGATTTCTTTTAAATTCGTTAATGTTGATACTTGAAATAACTTGTCTTGGTCGTTTATTATATAGCTTTTGAGCCATTGCATAAAAGCTTTTGCTATGAAACTTTATTTTTCTTGCTAACACCGACAACTTTTTTGAGCGTCGTTTACTTTTTACAATCTGTATAAATTCATGTTGTGTTTTATAAAAATACAGGCTTCATAAATATAGAGTAACGGAGTAATTAATATTTTTTAGCTTATGAAAATGTGGTTTGCATAGTTCTGTTTGTTTTATTTACAAATACCGCGGATACATTTTTTCTGTGCTATAAATACTTCTTGAATCTTAGGGGCATTACCCCAGAATATGAGGCCATACCGCAGAGCCGAGGCAACATAACCATGATAGGCTGCTAGTAGGGCGGTTTTTTCGCAATTTTACCCAGCATATAAAGAGCATTCGATTGAATTTCTGTATGGAAACTGGGAACGTCATGAGGTATATGCAGTTTAATTTATTGCCGTATTGTCGGCGCCACCCTTATGTCCATTGGGATTAATTCTATATTTTATCATGTTGTTATTTTTAAATGACTATTCACTTGACAGCTACAGGGAAGTTATTTAAATAAATCCCTCACGAGTTCAGTACATGATTCTGAACTTTAAAAAAATTCTATGTGGAGACATAGTTAATCTGTAAAAAAACTGTTGATGCCTACAAAAGACAGTTGGTTTTACATCGGTGAAGGGTTCGGACGTTTAGGCTAGTCGAACTAAGTCAGGTCGAGCGGTCTAAGACCGTCAACGCACTAGGACGTCCTAGGTTAGGATAGTAAAGTTAACCTAGTCTTTTTACCAAGATGGAGATGTCCCAGAGGACTGTCGCAAGAGAACCATTAATATTTTAATTTGTTAAATACATAATAATATTTATTATTTAATTTATTTATTTAACACTTCAACCACAAAAGTACAGAGGCGGACTTAATGTCATAGGCATTTTCTACCAGTCAACCTTTGGGTGATGCAGAGACAAGCAGTGGTAGGTGTATATCTGAAAATAATTTAATTGATACTAAGATTAGCTACAAGGATATATAACATTCTATAAATATACAACGTGTAACAGATTAAGCGCAATACCTTAGACACCCCAATTAGAATATTAAATTAAAAGACTAAAACAACATCCGTAATTAAATAAATTTAAACCAAACCTAGTCTTTTTATAAAATAGTTATCCTTACTAAACGCAAAACGTATGTACATCAACATCCCTGCACACACACTCATGCAATGTTAGCGGCCGACGCGACACGCAAACTCTAGCGCCCGCCAGCTGACCATAGCTGTAGGCATTAGATGTGCTTTAGTTCAATGAACGAATTTTACATACCTAAACACTCACAGGCTGATATTATGAATAACTTTTGATACTAAATTGAGTTTACCGTGTAATGATTGATAATTTTAAGTGAAATTATCAACACGAATCTTACACTTTAGGCTTGGTAACGGGGATGCATTTAAAACAGCGACTTTTTACCCGAACTACGAAACTAACGAAGGGCGAAGCGCCCGGACTCCGTGCGGCACACGCGGGTATAAAATGTATCTCAGGTGCGTAACTTTCGCCATATCAACTAACCCGGATAAGTCGGGTTTAGGTACAGTTTATTGTTTGTACTACAAAAATATTCAAAGAGCCGCGTTTTTAAAAGTTTTGAATCATAATATTTACAGTGATAAGAATACAATCGTACTGATAGGAAGAAGTAGGTACTTACAGAACTGGACTATTTACACTTTACACTTAGGTTATTAATTTGCACTATTTCTACGATCCACTTTCATACACTGCGAGAACTGCCAATAATGATCGCCTGACATTTATTAGGATTTACTGCGACACCAAATTTATCGGACCAGGTTTTTATTGCTATCATATCCCGATTTAAATTGTCGATCAGATCTTGAATTTCGTCAACCCTCCCCTGACAGTATAACTGCAAGTCATCGGCATACAGATGATACGCACACTGAAGCTCAGAAGTAAGAAGATTAATAAAAATAGAAAACAGAAGAGAAGAAAGAATACCGCCTTGAGGAACACCAGTTTCCAAATCACACCAATATGATGAGGAATTCCCAACATGAACTGACTGCTGGCGTTCCTGAAGGTAAGAGGAGAACCATTTCAGTGCTCCGGGAGAGACCATAACATGGGATAAAATGGCTAAAAGGATGTCGTGACTAACGGTATTGAAGGCATTCATTAAATATAAGTAGTAGTAGTATCTCGAGTTAAAGTGAGTGTCGAGACGCGGAAGGGGACAAGCTGTGGCGGAGGTAAAACTGATAATGTATGCAGTACCCTGTAAGTTAGTTGTAGACTAATCTTCTTAAATGAACACGTGGTAAGTGTTAACTAATAATTAACTCCTAGCTTAAGTAGCAATTTGGCGGTATCGCAGAGGAGTTGTTAATAGCCAGTTATTTTAGCATGACGGAGCAGGTTCTTTATATTATCAATGTTGCGCTCATGTAATGTTGGGTGGAGAGGGTTCGCTGGCGGGATGTCGACTGGAGAGAGTGCGGTGGTGGAGTAATAATAACACTAGTCTTCAGAACTTCTTATTTATTCTTGTTGCTTCTTCAAGTTCTTCATAATACTGCTGGATTCGGAATGCCTGATCACGGAAAAATGCTCCTTTTTATAGGCAGCTCTGACCAATCACAGTCTCTCAGTTTTGCACACGGCACTAATCTCCGCCCTTCGACCAATCAGAGCGCAGGTGGCTTTTCTATAGAAATCTTGAACTATGTTGTTTCTCGTGATCAGACATCCCTTACAATATTCCCTTACTTTCCTGACCTCAGGATGAGTTTAATTTCCTTAAATTAATAAAAAACAATACAATATTCTCTCATTTAACACCTTAAAATAACAAAAATGTGAAACGGCTCTCGTTACGGTAAAGTTTTCAGGTACTTAAGCCTTTTAATACAAGTAGCGCCGCCAGGTGGCAGGAATGCGCAACACTTAAACTACTAATTAGAAAAAATCAACACTTATCATCCTACTGGACTAACGTCTTATTAGATTAATATCACAATAAAATAGGAACTAATTAGAGATCACTTTATTTACTCGTATCGTCGCTAACATTCTCCCCCACGGTGCGCAGCACTTCATCCTCTGGAGGCGACGATGCGGCAGGAACCAGCACGACGATCCGTCGAGTAGGGCGGCAAAGTACTCCTCCCGATGTCCGCACGTCCAGCACTCTGGTTCTTCCGTCTGGCCCAGGATACGTCTTGATGACTTCTCCGCGAGGCCACGAATTTCGTGGTAATGTGGCGTCCACTATTAGCACGATATCTCCCTCCTTAGGGTCTTTGGTTTCTTTCCCTTTGAGCTTCCTCGGCATTAGGAGGGGAAGGTACTCTTTGATCCATCTTTTCCAGAAATGATCTGCAAGTCTTTGGGTGGTTCTCCAGTTTGCTTTCCCAATTAACTCTGTATCGTCGAATTCTCCCGGTGCCATATAAGCTCCGCAGGATCTCCCCAGTAGGAAGTGGTTCGGGGTCAGACCCTCTTCGTCTTTGGGGTCCATGATAACTGAGGTGAGAGGTCTAGAATTGACAATGTGTTCGACCTCGGTCATTAACGTGTGGAGTACTTCTTCGGGTGGGTTTCTTTCGTTGAGAACCACTGATAGTGCGGTCTTGACTGTTCGCACAAGTCTTTCCCAAGCGCCTCCCATATTCGGAGCTCCCGGGGGAATAAACTTCCACTTGATGCCCTTCTCTTGCGCTGCCTCTTCCAATTCCCTTTTGGCCCCGACGAAGTTGGTCCCGTTATCGCTGAATATGGTTTTCGGGGTTCCTCTTCTGGCTGCCATTCGTCGAAGTGCCATAATCATCGAGCTCGTGCTAAGTGAGGGCACTAACTCTAGATGTACGGCTCTTGTGGTGAGGCAAGTAAACAATGCCCCCCAGCGCTTCTCGGTTCTTCTCCCAATAGTGACTTGCATTGGCCCAAAGTAATCTACGGCCGTGCAAGAGAACGGGAACTGATGATGCTGTAGTCTCTCGCTCGGTAGGTCCCCCGTCGGGGGTATTTCTGGTAAACTCTTCCTTGTCTTGCACCATTGACAGCTGTGTGCGACCGCCTTTAAAGTCGCTCTTAAACTCAGGATCCAATACTTTTGTCGAATCTCGTTCATTACTGTAGCTGTATTTACGTGAAGAAACTTCTTGTGGTAATGTTGTATGAGAAGACGCGTTATCTTCTGTTTTCCATCTAGTATGATGGGGTTCATTCTTCTTTCAATGTTATCGTGGAACTTTGATGTCCTACTTCTTAACTTGATGATTCCGTCGTCTCCTATATAAACGTCGATCTTTTTGAGCCGACTTGAGGTTTCTAAGGATTTTTCCGCTTTCAAACTCTTCATTTCTGTTGCGAAACTATCGTTCTGGCTCATCTTCAGTAATAACTCTTCGGCCTTCTTTAAGTGGTCTTCTTCCAGGGGTAGGTACAGCCGCTTGTTTTCATTTTTGTTGGCGGATCGATGTAAGGTTCTCGTGTCTTTCTTCTGGGTTTTTCTTTGAGGTTTCCAGGGTTCTTCCTTCTGGCGCGCAGCGGTGGCGGTTGCTTTGCGGGTCTTTTTCAATAAGTGGTGTGCGAAGGTAACCACTCTGGCCGTTGTGCGCAGTAGTCGCTCCCAGTTTGAGAACCTCTCTAGGTCCAGAAGCGTGTCTTCAGCAGCCTTAATCGCCATCACCTTTTGCTTGTTCTTCTCTTCTTGCATGATACCCTCTGGTTTGAAGTCGTGAAACGGCCACTCTTCTTCTGGATGACGGAGAAATGACGGACCTTTGAACCATCTAGCGTTGTGGTCAAACTCGATTGGAGTTCCCCTCGTGGCGTCGTCTGCTGGATTTTCTTTAGTTGGTACCCATCTCCAGTCTTCTGGTTTAGACTTTTCTTCAATTTCTGCTAGTCGATTGGCCACGAAAGTTTTAAACTTCCTTGGTTCCGCCTTTATCCACTGCAGTACTGTGCTAGAGTCTGTCCAGTAGGTCTTCTTTGATATTTCGAGCTCAGACTCTTCTTCGATCGTGGCTGCTAGTCTGCTGCCGAGTAACGCCGCTTGTAGCTCCAACCTCGGAATCGAAACTGGTTTCGTTGGCGTTACTCTTGCTTTGCCGGCGATCATGGAGACGTGGACTTTTCCTCCGGGCTCGACTGTCCTCCAGTAGACTACTGCTGCGTAGGCTTCTTCACTCGCGTCGGTGAATGTGTGCAGTTGTCCTTTTCTGCCGCGGGGTGAGACGCACCTTGGAATCTTCAGTTTTGCTAACGCCAATACTTCTTCTAGGTAGTTCATCCAGGCTTCTTTTTGTGGTTCGTTGATTAATTCGTCCCAGTCTATCTTCGTTCGCCAAATGTCTTGAATTAATTTCTTCCCTTGTATCAAGACTGGTGTTGCAAAACCCATCGGATCAAAGGTAGACATCACTGCGCTCGTGACTTCTCTCTTCGTTGGAGTTCTTCTACCATTTTGCAGGTCCTTTGACGTGTTACGCAGTCCAACATTGAAGGCTAGTGTATCTTCTTTTACCAGCCATCTTAGCCCCAGAATCTTCTCTTCTTTCGTTAGTTGCAAAGAATCTTCTTTATTGGTGTCTTCTACTTCCGATAGTACCCCCGAAATATTACTGGCCCACCCCTTCAGATGAAAGTTTGCTCTTGCGTGAATATCTTTTACTTCTTTTGATATCTTCTTTGCTTCAGCTGCAGACGCGAAGCTCTGTAGATAGTCGTCCATGTAATGGTTTCTGTTTATTGCTTTTACTGCTTCGGGATGAGTGTTCTTGAATTCTTCTGCGTTCTTGTTTATCACATAAATAGCTGTTGCTGGTGATGACGCTGCTCCAAAGATGATTGACGACATTCTATACTCTTCGGGCTTGCCAGTTCTTCGGTTTCCGCGCCACAGGAACCTGAGGCTGTCTCGGTCATCTTCTCTTACTTTGACCCGAAGGAACATATCTTGGATGTCGGCCATGACAGCCACTGGTCCTTCCCTGAAGCGTAGCAGTACGCCAAATAGTGACTGCAATAGGTCTGGGCCCGTGAGCAAGGCGTCGTTGAGGCTCTTCCCTTCAAACTTGGCAGCTGCGTCGAACACTATCCTCAGCTTCTTCTTAACTGGACGTACAACGGCGAAGTGGGGTAAGTAGAATATTCTGCCTTTGCTTGAGGTTTTTGGAGCTTTTTCTGCGTATTCTTTTTCAATTAGATTCTGGATCTGCTTCTCGTAGTGCTCTTTAGCTTCTTGGTCTTGATCCAACTTCTTTTCAATGTTGACCAGGCGTCGGATGGCTTGACTGTAATTGTTGGGTAGAATTTCGTCTTCTTTCTTCCACAGGAGTCCTGTTTCGTATTGACCGCTTGACAGTTTCTTTGTAGTCTTCTCGAGGGTTTCTAGTGCTCTTCTATCGCTGTCATTGGTTGGCGACCGATTCTGAATCCCGAGAGATTCCAACTGAAAGTGTTCTCGGACGATTTCTTCTATGCTTTCTTCGTCAGTGGACGATCTGCCGTAGTGGGTGAAGTTTACTAAGGCAGTCGCCCCTGTTTCGCATCCGTGTAACACCCACCCTAGGTTGGTGAGGGAGGCTACAGGATCGGATGGTTTGCCCTTCTTCAGTCTTCTTGTTACTATCAGCCCCCAATTGTCTTGACCTATCAGCAGCTTGGGCCTTTCGGTGACGTAGAGGAGTTGACTTTCAATTGCCCTTAGATGCTGGCAGTTTCTCACGGTGTCCTTGTTGATGCATTGCTTGGACAGCTTCAGGTCGTCGATGGTTCTTGCAATGATAGTTCTCTTTTCCCTTTTATGAGCCCCTTTTATCTTGAACTCGATCTTCTGTGAACTATCTTTTCTTAGCACCTTCCCGCCGACTGTTTCAATTATGAGTTTTTCTTGCTTCCCTTCGACTCCAATCTTCTCAGCAACTGATGCGTCTAGGTGTGTGACTGTTGACCCTTCGTCCAACAATGCTAGCACGCGGACTTGGCCTTTTGGACCATAAAGGTCCACTGGGATGATCTTCAGGTATGCCTTCTCTTCTCCTTTTGCGTTGTGGATTGAGGCGACCTTTTCTTCTGACGTGCTTCCTGTGTCTTCTTTCTTCGCTTCTTTTTCTACTGGTACTGGTGGCTTGTCAGAATGCAGGATGGTATGATGCCATCTTTTACACTGCTTGCAGACTGGAGCTTTACAGTTGATTCTTGAGTGCTTGAAACGAAGGCACTTGAAGCATATTTTTGCCTTCTTGATCATATCCCATTTTTCATTTAGGTTAGCTTCTTTAAACTTCTTGCATTCTATTGCGAAATGCTCTTCTTCACAGAATGGACATGACTTCTTGTATTTCTCTTGCGACGCTTCTTGTACCATATTATGTACAGGTCTTCTTATTTGCTTCTTTTGCTCCGATGGCACTTCAGGTGGAGCAAAGTCCCCACACATGTCGGCTTCTGTTTCTAAAAACGCTTCGACGAGTAATAGTTCTTGGATTTCTTCATCTCTTCTGCTTCGGTGGTAGGCGAACCAGCGAAACTTCATGGATGTTGGCATCTTGTCTACTATAATTCTCAGTGTTTCAGGAGAACTGAGGTACTGTGGTTTCTTCAAGGCTTTGATTGTCTCAACGGCGTTCTTCACTTTGCTTGCAAATACGCATATGTCGCTTGGGTTCTCGCCGACTTTTGACAGGTTCTTAATTTTTTCTAGTTCTGCTAATGCCAGCGCTCCAGGTCTTCCGAATCTTGCTTCAAGTCCCTTGATTACTTCGCGTGGATCTTCAGCAGTGAACAACAAGCTTTGGACGGCTTCTCTAGCTTTTCCTTGGATTGCTATTCTAATTGTTACTGCGCTAGGTTCTGATTGTTACTGAAGGAAGCGGCCATATCTTCGTATGATCTCTTGAACGCCAACCATTCTTCACAGGTTCCGTTGAAGTGAGGGAGTTCGATGTGCTTCGATGAAACGGGGTCACGTGACTTCTCGGATAACTTGAGTATGACTGAAGCCAATTCCTGGATGTCGCTCTTCTTTTCTTCTGTCTCGATCGGCCTCTGACCCTTGTTAGGCCTGTCTCCGGTCGTTATGAACCACTGCTCGACCTCTTGAGTTCGTTCGTACAGCTCTTCTCCGGCACCATCTTCTTCTTCTGACTCTGCTGCTAGAAGTTCCAGTTCAGCTTGAGCCACTTTCGATCGTGCTTCTGCCAGTTCTAATTCCCTTAGTGCTACAGTCATTTTTGCTTGCGCTTCTGCTCTCTTCCTATGCGACGAGCGAACAGAATGTGTGTCTGGATCGCGGGTCGTCTTCTTAGGGTGAGGCCGCTGCAGACTCTCTTCTCTGGACGTTGGTGTGCTTCCATCGTTCAGACGCGTTTTCACTGCGACACTTCTTTCTTGAATCTGCGGCGTTGGATGACTCTCTTCTTGGCGGACGGGAATCGACGCTTCGACGGTGCGGGTCGGGGGGATGGTACGAGTCACTTCCCCCGGTGTTGATTCTTCTCCAGTAGTATTTTTGGGATGATGTACGGGTTGCTGACGTTCTTGTACGCTGCCCGGCGGCGATCTTCTTGTAAGTGTCGATCGGTTTGAAATCGACGTGTTCGTAGTCGTCGCGCTTGTAGGTTCACTCAGCGTATTCATACTCCAAACCGTCGTACCGGTACCCGTAGTCCCAGTAGTAGCGTTACTTTCACTCGTAGTTGTAGTCTTCGACTGCACTGATCTTGATCTCGTATTCACAGGCATCTTCCTAGTTTCTTGAACCCAATCCGGCTCGAAGGACCAAATGTTGCGCTCATGTAATGTTGGGTGGAGAGGGTTCGCTGGCGGGATGTCGACTGGAGAGAGTGCGGTGGTGGAGTAATAATAACACTAGTCTTCAGAACTTCTTATTTATTCTTGTTGCTTCTTCAAGTTCTTCATAATACTGCTGGATTCGGAATGCCTGATCACGGAAAAATGCTCCTTTTTATAGGCAGCTCTGACCAATCACAGTCTCTCAGTTTTGCACACGGCACTAATCTCCGCCCTTCGACCAATCAGAGCGCAGGTGGCTTTTCTATAGAAATCTTGAACTATGTTGTTTCTCGTGATCAGACATCCCTTACAATATTCCCTTACTTTCCTGACCTCAGGATGAGTTTAATTTCCTTAAATTAATAAAAAACAATACAATATTCTCTCATTTAACACCTTAAAATAACAAAAATGTGAAACGGCTCTCGTTACGGTAAAGTTTTCAGGTACTTAAGCCTTTTAATACAAGTAGCGCCGCCAGGTGGCAGGAATGCGCAACACTTAAACTACTAATTAGAAAAAATCAACACTTATCATCCTACTGGACTAACGTCTTATTAGATTAATATCACAATAAAATAGGAACTAATTAGAGATCACGTTATTTACTCGTATCGTCGCTAACAATCAACATCTTTCTTCTTACAATGTTTCTTCTTCTGTTTCTTCATATTATTATCTCATGTGTTATGTGTCCACCTCCTATTCCATACCTTGGCAAATATTTGTCATCTTCGTTTGGTTTTAGGGCCGGCACTCACTGCCGGCACGGCACGGCGTGTCATGGCAAAGAATTTTATTACTAATCAAGTTATTTTGAATCTTATTGCAATGATTTAGAATTCATGTTACTTTATTTCGATACCACTATGCCGCGAAATGATGCGACGTGCCGCGGGATGCTGCGGCGTGACGTGTCATGATGTGTCATGCCGCTTCATTCCACGGGTTGCCACGCGCGCTATTACATCTCGCGAGACGAATGGGTCACTCTGTGTAGAGGAATTATGATTGCTAAGCTAATTGAAATAAGGTTCAAATTTCGAACTTCTAACTTCGAATCCGCGCGGAGCAAAGCTGATTGATGCCAGACTGTCTGAGCTTTCAGCAGGATGCCACCGGACGCCGCGGGATGCCGCAGCACAACCTGCCGTGCCACGCCGTCAGTGAGCGCCGGCCCTTAGGGAGACGAGAAAAGCCTCCGCTACACATAACATACACCTCATGCATACGATATGTACACTGTAAAAAAATAAAATAAAAATAAAAATATTTTATTGTCAGTCATCAAGGCTCATAGGGTGTTAGTATTACATCTTACTTAAAAACTATATTAGTAACATGCAGGAACACTAAAATATAAAAAGAAAGAAAGTCACAGGAAGGTTTAACAAGCTTTTTTGCCAACATGTAGCTTGGTAAACCTCCCCATTGTAGGCCCATCCAGCCTCTCTGCAAACACCTTCAGAATGCTGTTGTTGCTTCCCTTCACTCGGGATATAACTGAGGCAACTTTGTTCCGCATTATTGCAAAGTATTCGTCAGTGTGCGCATCAGCGAACATACCTGACGCACTACAGTGAGGTGGCAGCCTCAACAGCGTTTTAGCCCGTGCTGTTCGGCATATCGTTCACAAATTGATTCTAATTCCACTGATAGTAGGGCTCAGCAGCACCTGGTCGTCTGCATAACTTAGGTTATTTAAACATACTCCATCTATATGGCATCCGACATGAGTGCTGCTGAGCTCAACAAGCAGTTTATTGACATAAATATTAAAAAGCCTCAGGGAAATAAGACCTCACTGCTTAATTCCGCACTCGAGTTTAGACGGGTCAGACAAAGCATTAGACCATTTGACGAAGTTCCTCTGCTTGTCATACCAAAAAGATAATGTAGACACTAATGCAGTAGGAACGCCCGCCTCCAGAAGCTTCTCCCATAGGACATTATAAGAAACCAGGTCGAAGGCCTTAGAAAGGTCCAGGAAACACACATACGCAGGAGCTTTCCTGTCAGTATAATATTTGACAGTATGCTTCAACGCAAGTATAGCACTTTCAGTAGATAGCCCAGCACGAAAACCAAACTGTGTGTCGTGTAATTGGGTGTATCTACCGAGACGTAAGTCGAGCACACTGTCAAACACTTTGGCTATCACAGTTGCCAGTGAAATAGGTCTGTAGTTACCTTTGTCTGCTATGTCCCCTGTCCGATTCTTCTCAATAGGTACAATAATTGTATCCAGTAAATCCTGAGGTAAGTAAGAAATTGAATAACATTGTCAACACTCTTGGCAGATGTATACCAGCATTTTGAAGGTGCTCGATGCTAAGCCCATCATGACCAGCTGATTTACCCCACACTGTACAGTTGTACACTAATACATCCGACTATAATATTAACTTTTATCTGGCTGACCATAAATGGAAGGCATAACCGTAATATTCGCAATTTGATAAGAACAAACTATATTTTTTTGTGGTGAAGGCAGAACCGTAATATTCACGGTTTGATTAAAACAAATTATATTGTTCAGTAATATAATGCGACGTGTACTTGTCGCACAAATCAACCAAACATTGCTGATGAATACTGCTTCCTGTAAAGGTCTAGCTTAGAAACATTGCGTAGAGATTGTTGTCGCACATTTCCGGGAAGGCGGTAGGCTTCACTAAGTATTCCCAACTGAATTGATAGGCACGTTCCAAGAAACACTAGGGACTGTGTCTCGTTAAAATCAACCCAGGCCGTTATTGTAGGCCGTATTCTGAATCGACAAGCTAAACCGTTACAGATTTTACACAAATGTGCTTCAAAGGCACACAGCTCACCAGTATACTCATTCAGACCCTTTCAAATAGCTTTTTTTTTTAAATAGTTTTTGGTCAAATATAACCTCAAAGTAGTAATTTCATTTTTGTGAATATCTCGGAAATGCCATTGTGGTTTGTGTTAAATATTTTGAGGTGGTATTTAGACATGCCATCGAGTTTTTAAAGATGATCTGATGAAGACACAACAATGTTGAATAGAGTATATTTGTCCATAGCGCTGTGGACATTCTCCTTTATAAGTAACTAGCTGTTGCCCGCGACCTTCGTCCGTGTAAAATTTTATAGCCCTTTCCCGATTAATGGGCTATCCAACACTAAAATAATTTTTCAAATCGAACCAGTAGTTCCTGAGATTGGCCTTCAACTAAACAAACAAACTTTTCAGCTTTATAATATTAGTATAGATATAATTTTCGAGTTGGTAGTTAGTAGTTATACCCACCCGTTAGCCTAATGATTACACCATGACTTTTTAGTCGTCTTACTAAGGTCGTCCCCTCAATGTACCCGACATAAAATAGCTCTAGGCGCGATTTTTTTTTATCTTCCATAATAGGTACAAAGAAAAATAATAATAAAAAAATTAGAATAAAATTATGAAAAATCCTGTTAATGAAGTTTACGTGTCAAACGGGAGAACATATACCTACCCAGCACTCGAGTCCAGTAGATCGTCGCTCGCAACAGGGTGTTTTAACTACGTCATGCGTCATAATACTGAATAATATTTTAATTTTTAAAATTATTAAAATCTTATAAATACCTATTTTTTTTTTATGAATGTTTAGTATTCATTGGATACATGAAGTGGGCTGCCGTTGTAAGACGACTAAAAAGTCACGGTGTATATTCCTATAGGAATCTTTTATTTTTTTAACATTTAGGCTATGTATGTAAAAAATGTAAATGTAATATTCTTTCACTAAATCTTACATAGATAAGTAGGATTAAGTGAGGAGTTACACAGCTAATACATTTATCTAATTATAGTTACCACTTAATCTCACTTAAGACGTTTCTTCCTAACTCCTCACTTAACTCTCCAATTCCCATGTACAAGTTCATATTTTTTTTCGGTGTCCCCTTGTTTCGCAGACAGAAATCTCAGAGAATTTCGGTTCGCCGAAAATGTTTCATATAATATTTGGTTCTTGTATTTTTATTTCCAATATTATTGTTTTAACGACTATTTACTTCTATGAAACATAGTTCACAGAACTACAATTCAATGAATTTTCTAATCACTTTTTTTCCATTTGACAAACTTATCAAACTGTAGAATTATTTTTTAGCGAATATTGTTTGATCGGTGTATTTATTCCATGGTATTTCATTCCAACGAAAATTAAAAAGTCGACGTTATGCTATCCATAATTTTATAAATAAATGCACACAGTCGAATGCGTCTCTCGTATGTACCCCTATGTTGTTTTATATACACTACTCACCACATCAACATAAACAAGGCATTGTGGCAAGAAAAACTTTGGATGCAAGAGTGAGTGAAGCGAGCTCAGGACTTGGGGCACACCGACACCGGACAGGACATTTAGGTTACTTTAAATCCAGCAGAAAGAAATAGGAGCCCTTATTACAACATTTTGATATTTACCTTGACGTTGAAATGTTTAGTTTACTCCGACCAAATAGGTTAGGTTAGAACCGTGACCAACTACGCGCGAGCCAAGCAAGCCTAGCGAGCGGTGCCGCGGCAGCGGCAGGCGAGCGCTACGTCAAAATTGGTCGCAGTAATAAAATTAGGGCACTCCAACAATTATGGACCGCAAAATAAACACAGTAGGTACGTTGTTATTAAGTCACTATTAATGAGAATAACAAGATTACCCTTATTGTTTTTGTGAACGCGGTGTTGTTATTTTATAGGAGGGTATGCGTTTTGTCAAAGGTATGAATTGAAACATTTAGAAAGAAAATAAAGAATAGAAAGAAAAGAAAGAAAACAAAGAAAAGGAAGAAAATAAAGAAAAAATATTTATTTGTCGCAGGGACATGACGTGCATCTTACAAAATTTCAAAAAATAAACAATAAACTACAAATTCAACAGGACGGAACAAAAAAAAATAAAAAAGTTAACAGCTTGCACGTCGTGACTGCGACAAGCAGGTTACCACTCAGCATGATGCTGTGCTATGGGGGGCCCACAACACAGCGCTGGTTTTCAGTGGTCACCAGAGAAAAAACGTACGGAAGCCAAGACAGCATAAATACTTTTTACATCAATATGCAAATAAAATAAACAGTAGTTGTGTTATAATATAAAACAGCTACTTAGAAACTGTCACTCGATAAATTGTTTTTCTTGGTAGGTAATAAGTTTTATAATAACTAAACAATATTAGTATAAAAATATTCGATTTGTTATTCTATGATATGAATATCGAAACAATAATTTTATTTGTAACAAAAAACCTCTGTGTTCCCTCTCATAGAGAGGAGGCCTGTGTCCCAGCAGTGGGAACATTATAGGCTGCTGCTATGCCATGTAACAAAAATCTACGATGTAATTTTTTTCGAAGTAAGTATTCTGCTTATTGAGTATTCTATGAAATGATACTATTTTATGAGAAAAAAATTGTATGTGTGGGATATGAAGTGTTGTGGATGTCTTCTGTTCGGGATGCTAGATCTTCTGCAGGAAACACAATCAAACGGCCCAGACACTTTGTCAACAGTTTATTCTCACCACTAATATAATAAATACAGCAACCACAAACAGGTAAGTATTCAGATAGGCGATTTAGCGAAAGCGGAAGGATTATTGTTCGTGTAGCAAACAAGCGTGCGTATACCGTGAGCAAGCGGGTCGGACTGATGGCGAGGGCGCGCGCGTCGGTGCGCCAGCGATGAGTCTAGGCTTCCTTTGTTATCGTGAGCAGCGGGACTCAGTGCGCTTTTATTCAGTACGACACGACGACGACTTGCGGTGACGCTCGACGACTCAATGATGCAATTCTGCAGTACTGGTAAGTTGATTTATTATTATGTTAAGTGTTATTGTGTATGATTGTACTTTGTGTATTTAGTATGTAAAGTGTTTTATAGCATATATAATTTATTTAGTGTATGTAGTTTATTCCTTTATTTACTTCTGTACAAATCAGTTATATTTTTAAATATTCCTTACAAAAAATAAATAAAAAAACTTTTAAAAATATAAAAATTGTAGCCCACCGGTATCGGGAACAGGGTCCAAGCTACCAGCGGTCAAGGCTCCAGAGAGAGGAACCTCCTAACAATACGAGCCGTGTCCAGGAGTACCGCTTTCTGAATCTAGCCCTTTTTTTTTTTCGGATGTGAAATCATCACATGACCCCCCCCCCACTCTGGGCGGAACGGAAGGGAGTGTCAGACTTGTACTGACTAAAAACCATCCATGTTCCTTCTTTACCCTTTGTGTTCCAGGGCCACGGTATCTCTTTCGAACAGTCCCGCAGGCATCGGCCCATGCGGACCCCTACGTGGTTGCTGACATCTCTTTGAGGCGCGCGTGGAACATGAACGCGCCGTCGTTATAAGACGGCCGGACGGCGAGCTAGCCCATAACTCGCCGTCCACAGGCCCGCGACTCGCCGTCTACAGGCCCGCGACTTGCCGTCCACAGGCCCACGAAGCCCTTGGTCCAACTGTCTAACGAGAGCCTCCTCAGGTATTGGTCGAGGCTCTTGGCAATTAAGCCATGGGCTGATACAACTATCGGCACAATGATAGCTAAGTCCACATCCCACATGTCGACAATCTCGCGAGCCAAGTCAAGATACTTGATTTGCTTATCTTTCTCGGCTTTCACGAGGTTGTCATCATGCGGGACCGTTACGTCAACAATCATTGCGCGCCGCTCTGATCGATCCACCACCACTATATCAGGCTTATTGGCAACAATAGTCCTGTCAGTGATGATGGATCAATCCCAGTATAATGTGATACTGCCATTTTCGAGAACTGGGTCGGGCACATACTTATAGTGTATGTACTTTTATTGTTATAATATATTGTGGTAACGCCACATATGAAACGAAATTCTATAAAGCTTTTGTCTATGAAACAGTGTATAACCTTTTTTTTCGTATATCTCAACAGAATAGGTTACATTTCTACACCTTTTTATTTCACCTACAAGCGACACTGGGGATTGTCATTGATTGTCATTGTGTAAAGTTAAGACTTTAAAGGACACAATCAAATGTGATTTTATTATTTTTTAGGTAAAAATTCAAAGTAAAATTGCCTTGTGGTACAAAAAAACAAATGACACTGGAAATTGAAGAGTTAATAATCATCATCATCATTACAGCCGAAAGACGTCCACTGCTGGACATAGGCCTCCCCCAAGTGTCGCCACATTGACCGGTCCCGTGCGACTCGCATCCAGCGGACTCCTGCCACCTTCACCAGGTCATCGGTCCACCTAGTAGGAGGCCTTCCAACGCAGCGTCTTCCGGTTCGCGGTCGCCACTCCAGAACTTTCCGGCCCCATCGGCCATCCGTTCTGCGAGCAATGTGCCCTGCCCACTGCCACTTAAGTTTAGCTATTCTTCGGTCTACGTCGGTAACCTTGGTTTTCTTGCGGATGTCCTCATTTCTGATTTGATCACGCAAGGAATCTCCGAGCATAGCCCTCTCCATTGCCCTTTGGGTGACTTTAAGCCTTCTGATGAGGCCCATTGTGAGCGACCACGTTTCGGCCCCGTATTTAATCACTGGCAACACTCACTGGTCATAGACTTTCGTCTTGAAACACTGCGGTAACTTGGACGAGAAGATACCACGCAACTTCTCGAACGCTGCCCAGCCGAGTCGGATTCGACGATTGACCTCTTTCTCGAAGTTAGATCCGTTAGACCGTTTGTACCAGACCGTTTGTACCAGACCGTTTGACCCAGGTAGACATAATCGTCTACAACTTCGAGTGTAGAGTCTCCGATCTTGATAGGAGTTGGTGTTAAATGGGCATTCAACAAGACTTTGGTTTTATCCATGTTTATTTTAAGACCCACTCTTTCGGAAGCTCTACTGAGGTCACCGAGCATTGTACTGAGGTCCTCCATGGTCTCAGCCATGACCACTATATCGTCGGCAAACCGAAGGTGAGAGATGTACTCGCCATTGACGTTGTTGCCTAGCCCTCGCCAGTCCAGAACCTTGAAGATATCCTCCAGTGCAGCGGTGAACAGTTTCGGAGACATGACGTCTCCCTGTCTCACACCTCGCTGCAGAAGGATAGGTTCCGAGGTCTGGTCCTGAAGTCGGACTGACATGGTGGCGTTATTGTACAAACACTTCAACACCTCGATGTACCGATAGTCGATTTGGCACCTTTGGAGAGACTGCAGTACAGCCCAAGTCTCGATTGAATCGAAGGCTTTCTCGTAGTCCACAATCGCTAAGCAGAGAGGCAGGTTATACTCTTCGGTCTTCTGTATAACCTGCCGCAGCGTATGTATATGGTCTACGGTGCTAAAGCCTTTTCGGAATCCGGTTTATTCGGGAGGCTGAAAATCATCAAACTTGCGCGCGAGACGATTCGTGATGACTCTTGAAAACAACTTGTAGACATGGCTTAGAAGTGAGATGGACCTATAGTTCTTCAGCCGGGCATTGTCGCCCCCTTTAAAGAAGAGTACCACCACACCCCTGCACCATGCCTGTGGCGTTTTTCCCACGAGTATGACGGAATCAAACAACTTCTGAAGGGCCTTAAGTACTGGTTTTCCACCTGCCTTCAGGAGTTCGGCCGTAATTCCATCATCACCCGGTGCTTTTGTTGTTTTTAAGCTGTTTCAGAGCCATCCTAATCTCGTACAGGCTGACATCCGGAATGTCTTCGGTATAGTGTCGGGTCAGTCTAGCTCTTGGGTCGTTAGCTAGATTTGCAACGGGTTTACTGGTTGAAGTGTACAACTCCCCATAAAAACTCTCGATCTCCCTCAGTAGCTCTGGTTTGGCGGATACGATCCTGCCATCGTCGGTCTTCAGTTTCGTGAGCTGGCTCTGCCAGATCTCATGAAAATTACTTGGAGCCTTTATTCCGCTCAATAGCGTCTTTAATACGCTTGGTATTAAAGCGGCGGAGGTCGCGTTTCAAGGATTTAGAGATCCGTCTATTGAGCTGCCGGTATTTCCACGCCTCGTCTGAAGACTGCAAGATCATCTCACCCTGCTCCTTCATGAGCTCGAGAGTATGATCAGAGAGTTTTTTGTTCTTGTGTGCACGACGTGTCTTGAAGAACTGTCTATACGTGAGGATTTGTAATTGGCTTTCTGGTGACTATGGTTTCCTTGTTTGTTTGTTTTTATTAGCTGTAAGTCCTCCATGTACTAAAATAAATAAATAAATAAATAAGGTACGCCTGCTCGATTTTCACCACGACCACCAACACCACCCTGGGACTGCCGGTCACCCTCTCGGAAATAGAACAGGTTGCCGGATTTCAGGATTATCGTGTCCTCCCCTCTCTTCGGACTTCAGTAATCCCACAATACTTCATCACAGCCTGCTCAATTCCTCTTCGAATTCCGTTATCGTCTCGTCGGTCCGGAGTGTACGCTTGTTATATGTTGCCAGGTCAAGTCGTCGGTATAAGCAGCCTGATCTCTTCCGGAGATTCTTCGCACCCCTTGCCACACCGTAAGCTCGACCGCCACCATAGCCGAGGGTAGACGAGCTGCCGGGTACTAGGGGCCATTTTTGTGTTGCGCTCATCATTGGGGGGGTTTTGCCATAATCGCCACGCTTGGCAGGCGGGTTGGCAATCGCAATATGGTTGTTATAAAATCACAGAGAACGCTGCTGCCCATTCTCTGGTAAGTGCCTTAGTCGCCTCTTATGACACCCACGGGAAGATATGGGATGGTGCTATTCTTTACGTCCGACACCATACGGAACAAGAGTTAATATTTTTTGTAAATTAGTCATAGTTGTGAAGACACCAACGCCAGTTTATCAAAAAAAAATTGAGAAGTTTTATATAACATCATTAACAGTTATTTAGAAAAAATAATATTTTTTGCAAGGTACAAATGGGCTTTAGAAAAAATAATACCTTTAATATGGCTATTTATAACTTTTAAGAAAAAATACATCACAACATGGATAACACAAAACCAGTTATGACGATGTTCATGGACATGACCAGGACATTTGATCATGTAGACTATAAAATGCTATTAACTAAGCTCGAAAGATAGATAAATATCAGAGATCCATATAAGACTTTATCAGATTAAGGACGTTACCCTAATCTGATAAAATCTTATTTGGAGAATAGAAGTACAACAAATTACAAATTAATAAAGTAAAAATAAAGACCAAAACTGAGGTAGTTTACTCCTTAGCTCTAGAATACTGTCTTGTGGTATGCCGCAGGGTTCTGTGTTGGGACCATTACTTTTTATTTGCTACATTAATGACTTTCCGCAAGTAGTCGAACATCAAATGTCACTATATGCCGACGAGTGCACTGTTATTTATGATTCTGGCACTACAAAAGAAATAGAAGACCATGTAAACAATAGTCTTATTCCTATTTATCGACTGGTTAAATGCTAATAACCTTAAAATAAATCTAACCCAAACTAAAGTTATGAATTTTAAAAATAGACACAAAGAACAATTACAGTTTCAAATAAACTATAAGGGGAATGAAATACTTGAAGCTAATGTTACAAAATTTCTTGGGACTACATATTGACAATGAAATGAAAGCGTTTGTGGAAAGCTTAGTAGATTTTCATATGCTCTTTATATGCGGGGTAAAACTGCGAATAAGACCACGCTACTAGCAACAATATGATACAACAACATTATGGTAGAATATAGAATTAAACCCAATGGACATAAGGGTGGCGCCGACAATACGGCAATAAATTAAACTGCATATACCTCATGACGTTCCCAGTTTCCATACAGAAATTCAATCGAATGCTCTTTATATGCTGGGTAAAATTGCGAAAAAACCGCCCTACTAGCAGCCTATCATGGTTATGTTGCCTCGGCTCTGCGGTATGGCCTCATATTCTGGGGTAATGCCCCTAAGATTCAAGAAGTATTTATAGCACAGAAAAAATGTATCCGCGGTATTTGTAAATAAAACAAACAGAATTATGCAAGCCACTTTTTCATAAGCTAAAAAATATTAATTACTCCGTTACTCTATATTTATGAAGCCTGTATTTTTATAAAACACAACATGAATTTATACAGATTTGTAGAAAGTAAACGACGCTCAAAAAAGTTGTCGGTGTTAGCAAGAAAAATAAAGTTTCATGGCAAAAGCTTTTATGCAATGGCTCAAAAGCTATATAATAAACTACCAAGACAAGTTATTTCAAGTATCAACATTAACGAATTTAAAAGAAATCTGTTCAATTAATTAAATAACAAGGTGTATTATTCTGTGTACGAATATTTAAATGGTAAATTTTAATTCCCTTTTAACTGAATCGAATTTGTTTTTATGTTATGTGAGATACTAAATGATTTTGATTATTGTGTATTAATGAATTAGTGACATTATGATTTTTATTTTTGTATTTTTTGGTCCTTTTTATTTGACAATTATTGTGGAACCTTACATTTCAATTTCTAAAATGTATTTGTTTAAGAACCAAAACCTTTGATGTTTTGTATGCCTTTTGGCGGGGCACAGCTCGGTTCTAAAGTAAATTATACCCTGTGTTAACGAAATAAATGCATTTTAATTTGAATTTGAACGCCATCTAGTTTTTATTTTCGAAAAGTTGAACTCAAACGTTTACGGGAAAATAGACATTAAGGTATTCATGCAATTTTGCAGGTGAGTGTACATACATAGATTTATACACGAATACTTTTAGGTCGTTCTGGAACCGAAACACAGTAACTCCAGTCGAGTAATAGTTACTATTGGCATATTCTTTTTTTTTTATGACGTCTAATATAGAAGTTAGAAATTTATCACATTTTTTCTGTCATTCGAGTTAAATCTTAGTAGGGCTCCCACTATTTCATTCATAAACGCTATAACGTACGCGGTCCGCTCGATGATGACGTAGCGCGGCTCAGCTGTGCGTAAATTCGTCCGACGTCCATTGACCCGCTCAACTGCGAGTCAGTTGAGCGGGTCAATGGACGTCGGACGAATTTATTAACCGACTGCAAGTAGTATTTCATTTCAGGTCCGATTAAGGTTGGTGTAGGTTCATTTACCTACATCATTTCTCGTTCGTATCAGAAGCACGGCACGGTTTTTACCACTATCACATCCCTTTGTTAACGAGAGAAATTAATTGGCATTTAATTCACCACTCTCGCATCACGAAATCACTACTACTCGTACCTATTGAACTAGACAGTACGCTTAAGAATTAGGCCTTAAATCGAGTGTCGACCAATCGAACCTACCTGATTCATAAAATAATACTGCCTAAAACATTTTTTTTGCGGTAATGCTGGCGGCTGTTACAAACGCAGACAAATCGCACAGAAAAATGAATCGTTTCGTCTGTCGAATAGAGTTCATTATTTGTTGGATGTATTATTTGGCATTGGAGGTATTAGGTTGGAATTAAGACCTTATTTTAATAAAGTGAACCGTGTAATTCGGTTGTGCATCTTTGTAAAAGTCAGGTCGGTCACGAGACAATAGGTTTCTCAGAATAATTTTAGTAAACTGCGTATTTTACTTAGGTACCTAGTTTGGGTAAAATTTCTAATTTTCACCGTTTACGGTTAAGAAATAAAGTCTAAATTCGCTTTTCGTATTTTTATTTGTGTACCAATTTATCTATCTCGTAGGTACCTATTTGCGCGACCGATCCTTTGGTTAGAACGGTATACATAACATCATGCCTGTTATCCCCGAAGGGTTTGGCAGAGGTGTACCTAATGGTACACCCACATTTTTCACCAGTTATGTTTAATTCCCATGTAATAAGGGGCGAGCTTATTGCCATCAACCGGGCACAAATTCATACTAAATATTTTATTTTTGTTTATGTAGGTATCTAACGCATCGGCATCTTTTGTTTTCAAGACGGTGAAGGCACGGTAAACACTTTTTAAATAATTTACACTTCCCTGTATCGAAGCAACTGAGCAAAATGGAGTCCACTTTGCTCGATACACAAACGGGCACGTTTAATCACATTGTCTTTTAATTTTCCTAATGTGTATCTGTCACTTTTCACTATCGCACTTCTTAACTCATCTCGAGTAGTATGCTCCTCGAAATAAACTAGTCTTTTAATTTCGGACCACAAATAAAAATCCAGTGGTGTTAAGTCAGGGCTCCTTGCGGGCCAAGCCACAGGGCCACCACGACCTATCCACTGCTCACCAAACTCACTGTTAAGGTACGCACGCACTGCAGGATGGTGGAGGTAAAGGGAACTTGAGGGTCGGTGATTCCACGTGCGCGCAGTGAGTTCAGGTGTTCCGGCTGAGCATAAAGTCGTCTAGCCTCTTCCAGGTTATTGTGCGCCATCCCATAAAAATCCACCATTGCCCAATACTCCACATTGGAGTACGCGTATTGCCGACTCATTTTTAACATGTTATTAAGTTGCGTGTGAGTGACCGAACACGAACCGCGCGACGGCTAGACTGACTGCCTGGGGTGGGGGCGTGGCTTACGGATCGATGAATGGATTTTTCAATGGGTACCGTTCGCATGTGTTGCCGATCGTGAATACGTTTTACACACACATATGCATTTACCGCAAGGAAGCGTTACTTCGAGTTCTCATTATTTCACAAAAAAAACATTAAATTAAATTTTTCGTGATTTTTTTTATTATTTTGTTTTTGAAAAAAATAGTCCCAATCGTTTCGAAATCGATGATTGAGTTTATGGCTTTCGGTTCCAGAACGACCAAAAAATAACCGTGTATACAATAACTAGCTGACCCGCGCAACTTCGTCTGCGCCACATAAGAGAGAAGTTTAGAGAGAGTGTGAGTCAACTTTAAAAGATAGAGATATGCTATATCGGACTCACGATTGTTGCGTAACTTTAACCGTTTACACAGCACACGCAACGGAAGGTCTCAAAAGGATTACATTTTCCCGGTTTTTGCAATATTTTTCATTGATGCTCCGCTCCTATTCGTTGTAGCGTGATGTTATACAACCTGTATCCTATCTCGATAAATGGGCTATCCAACACTAAAATTATTTTTCAATTCGAATCAGTATTTAATGAAATTAGCTCGTTCAGCCAATCAAACAAACAAACTCTTCATCTTTATAATATTGGTAAAGATTCAAGTAGGTAACAATTTAATTTCTCGGAAATATTTGCATTAATCGCTAAAATATTCTATTTATGTTTTTCCAAATAAGAGCTTCCCTCGACAGCCTTGTCTTCATCTTTAGACACTCGATGACAGTCATAGTCCAGCTAGGTTTAAAGTTCTCACCAAGGCGCATAAAATGAGGCCAATAACAATATAGCTGCTGTAATCTGTTGAGGACCTCTTGCAACTACCTTCCGTTTCCATCGGTAGACCGTCGATGACAGTCATAAGCCAGCTAGATCTAAAATTCTCATCAAGGAGCATGAAATGAGCCGCTGTAAACTGTTGAGGACCTCTTGCAATTGCCTTCCGCCGTCATCGTTAGACTGTCGCCGAAAGTCATACTCTAGTTAGGTTTAATGTTCTCGTCAAGGTGCATGAAATGAGCCCAAACACGTTATAGCTGCTGTAAACTCTTGCTGACCTCTTGCAACTGCCTTCCGTATGCAAAGCGCATGGAGAGCGATCGAACACACACTCTATAGGGATTTTCAAAGCAGTGCCTAAAAAGTTATGATAGCGTACTTTAGATTAGTCTACATGACTTATCTAAAGTACGCTATCATAACTTTTTTAGAAAGCCGGTCTGTCAATTTTAAAGTGATCTTGTGAGCACATTTATTTTCATTAGTACCATTTTGGTTCAATAGATGTCGCTGCATGTATTTTACATGTTGATGATCAGAACTTCTTCTTGAACACTCAGTATATTACTGCTACATAAATACCCTTGATAATAAAACTCTTTTTTGAATAAGAATTAATACTACGATACGAATGTAACCAACTTTTGTTTCTACCGCGGCAATCTAATTAAATTTTAGAACACAAAAGCTGCTATTGTGACTTAACTATGATAGTTAGATATATGCTCTCGCGGACGTTTTTGTAGGTAATAATGAGTACTTTAATCATGTAGTACATCATTTTTAAGTATCATCAATAGTTTTCTCAGCGCACGCCAAATAATGAATTTTAAAGGCAACATTTTGCTACTTTGGGTTACATTATTGCAATTTCCTAAAGGATCTCAAATTTTTTTGAAAATAAATTATAGCCTATGTTACATGTCTCTAGGACCAGCCGTTTGGGCTGTGCGTTAATATATCAGTCAACCAGTCAAGACATTGAATTTTAAATTGAGGGATGATTTTCAAAAAATTGTGATACAGGTATCTCATAATTTTAACTGAAGAGTATGTACACTATTAATCAATCAATTTTCAAGTCAATCGACTCCAAGAATAAAAAGTTTCACAGAAAATTCAAGACCCCATTTCACCCGCTTAGGGGTTGAATTTAAAAAAATCCTTCCTTATTCCTTGTCTAAATTATAAAGGGAACCTTTGTGCAAAAGGACATTGGGACCTTTCTGACCCGCTTTGCAAACATTAATGAAACATGTGGTAGTTTTTAGATATCATTACGTACATCCTAAATGTGTTGTTTTTTTTTTAATATCTTATGGGAATGTTGAGAAATGAGCGTCGCTCGAACAAGAAATAGTTTGCACTTTTTGCTAACTCGCTATCACATTTTTTAAAGATGAATCGTTTTTATCAAAATGAATAATGTTATCTGTGGTCCGGTCGTTGGCGCGTTGTCATAGATTATGATAATTTATAAATAATGATTTATCTACTTATATAGATAATTTTATTTTTTTTCTTTTATCAAACTATCTAGGTTAAAGATCAAATAATTCTTATAGAAATAAATAAAGGTAACGTAATCTACTTATGGACTAATAAATAGTAATAAAAACTATAAGCAATAAACATATTAACAACCTAAAACTTAAAAAATATATTCTATTATGATAAAAAATATTTATTTATTTATTAAAGCTTTATGCACAAGTAAAAACTGTACAAAGGCGGACTTAATGCCATAGGCATTTTCTACCAGTCTACCTTAGGGTGATGCAGAGACAATATACAGTAGGTGCAATAACAGAAAAAAAAGACTAGAAAATATTTATAACTAAAACATATAAGAATAAATACTTATATACATACATATATTAAACTTTATAAAGTTAAGAGAGATAAACAAAAAAAAAAACTACAACAACTAAATATTGTCCTATGATGATCTCAATATTCCCATTACTCACAATAATGCGCCTCACGTTGTTATGTCTAAATATCTCAGGCTTTAAAATACGGAATAATTCGTTAATGTTCGCCGTGGGTCATTTTTCCATACTTAAGGTCCCAATGTCATTTCAGCTTTCTAGGTCAAAGGGTTTGGGCTGGGCGTTGATGAGTTAGTCAGTCAGTCGGGACTTTTCTTTTTATTTATATAGATGATGAATACGAAAAAAGTGTTGAGATAATGTTGCGTTATCGGAAATGTATCTGATTATGAAAACATAATAAATTTGAAAAAGATGATATTAATTAAAAAACCTTTTAAATAACAAGGTTTTATAAAATGCACTGAAAAGAAGAAAATAAATCTTGGAGTTAATGAGAACGAAAAAGAACAATTTTCACAAAAGCTTGTTACGTGGATGGCAAAGCCAAAAAAAACAATACGCGACAAGCTTCCACTCTGTATACATACCTGTTAGAGAAAAAGTTTATTTTAAAAGTAGGTAAGTATTGTGTGTACAATCAGTTGCGCGTTGCAGGAGCTGAGTGCGCCGCACGCGCTGCGCTGCCCGCTGTCGCACCGCGTGCTGCGCGAGCCGGTGTTCGCAGCCGATGGCTACACCTACGAGCGCGCCAACATCCTTGACTGGTTCCTCGCCGCCGGTGCGTTACCTCACCTCGTCACCGTCACACAACGCACCTACACACTACCTCGCTTGATACGTTAGACAGGGATTCTTGCTTCTTTCAATTCAAAATACTAAAATATTTAATCTCTACTAAAAGTAAACCCTAAGTTACTACATGTTAACTTGGATTGCCTATTAACTCAACCCTTACTTACCAGTTAGTACTTTTGTTACTCCTATAATGAATATTTTTTTAATTGCGCTGAACTACTTTAAAACATTATCCTATTTTTGTTTCAATTGTTCGAAGTGGACAGGAACAGATCGGTCCTTCAAGTATTCCAGCCTCACCTGAACCACAATTGAGAGAGTCATACTACTTCGTGTAAAAACTATCGTAATATTCGTGACAGCAAAAAGTACACAAGTGGTTATTCGAAACAACATAGTGATGACTTTAAAAAATATTCGTTATGATCTTCGTAATAATTTCATATTTATGACAAAAATCATAACGAATATCTATCGTACGGTAGCACCTGAGATCATTCTCTGTGCTACCGTTCATGGTGGTGTTATACATGGTGAATATTTTACTAGCACACTCAGTTTTGGATCTCGAATCCTTAACAGCACCATCCTCCACACCCGCCAACTATACGCGCTAAGCTCGCAGAATATCTGCTCAGCAGCAGAACAATCACTCCGAACAGTCCGGCACTCCGGCCGCACCACCCCACGCACTTGTTTTGGCTAAATAGTGCCCGTGTCAAAGGATAATTGCGAAAAATCGAGGCTTTCTATAGGACCGTACTATTGGAGACTGAGATTTTATAATATTGATTGCCTCGTTGGTCTAGAGGCCGCAAGGAATTTCTCTGTAGCAGCCACGAAGTCTGAATTTGCGCTCGGTTGATGGCAATAGGCTCACCCGTTATTACATGGGACTTAAATATAACTGGGGAAATGTGTGTGTCTAACTACTATTAGGTAAACCTCTGCCTAACCTTTCGGGGATTATAGGAGTGATAATATGTTGTGTAAGATTTGATGTTTAGTTTTTGAGAAATGGGACTTCTTCATCAAACTGCAGCAGTAATTTTGTTTTTTCATTAACATACTATGAAAAACAAATTTAATTTTGCTTTTGAATGTAATAAAATACAACATATTATGAGCCTTCAAAACATTTTTATTATAATGTTTGGTGCTACGGAACCCCATTTGGAAAAGGAAATATGTCATTTATACGCAGCGATACTGAACACGATCGATGTATACAAAACGGTATTGGAATAAATAAATAAATAGCGCCCAACACGGCATATGATTTTTCACTTTGAAAAAATAGTTGTCATATCGTCGCCTCAACGCCATTTAGTTTTGTGTCGGACCTCTACCGCCCAGAATTGCAGCGCCCAATAGGACGCCTTTTGTAGTCGTCACCCACATTATCACATTAGATCAGGCCAGCAGTTCTCACACATAACATAACATCACGCCTAGAATCCCCGACTAGTTAGGCATCGGTGTACCAAATTGTACACTCACATTTCGCCAATTATGTTGAAGTCCCATGTAATAGGGGGCGAGCCTATTGCCATCAACCTACACAAATCCAGACTCCGTGGCTGCTTATGAAATGCTTACTGAGTTTCTGATGGAATAACCCAATAACAATTTTCCCGACCCGTGAATCGAACCCAGGACCTCTTGTTCAGTAGTTGCGCTTGCGACCATTCGACCAATGAGGCAGGCTCGCAGATATACAATAAAATTTCCACGCCAACGAAGTCGCGGTACTCGTTTATTAAAACTAGCCAAGTCAGACCTTAGGCTTTAATATATGTATTATCTAAGTTATAAGAAGAATGTTGTTATAAATAAATTTCAGGACGGACCATTGCATTTGGCATCCATTTAGATCTCACTTCTTTTGTCGTTGAAGTCAACAACCAAGGCATATACCATAATATTGAACTTGGCTCTCATTTCACATTTATGATTTTGATGGAATATCATTACTTTTTGAAAATGGCCACCAAAGCCACCAAAATTGGAACCAGGCATAAAAATAATCTTAAAAAATATGGGTTAAGTTACATTGGGTATTGGGCATTTGGGTAACGCGAACGCGTAACCCAAATCACTAGCTAAAGCGGGTAGCTTACTATTAAAACACTTTAAATTAACAGCAAATCGATCCACCAAAAATTTAACAATTCTTGTCCCCCGTGCCACCCCAGATGAATACTTACGTTTTTTGCGGGTAATCACAGTACTAATCATACACTTGTTACACGCAAATGGCGGCGCACAACATAGTGATGCGAAACAATAAAACGCAAATGATCGCACACGCACGAAACTTTACAGCAAGTTGAAAAAGTGCCACCGAAATTTTTGATTTTTGCTTGGACAAACTTTGATCGAGTGTCCTGTGCTTTTAAATTAGATTTTCTAAAATGTTTTGATGGTTTTTAAATAATGTGCCTTATGCATATAACAAGGAAATTGTTTAATTTTTATTGCTCCTTATATTGTTACTTTGATGAATTCAATTATTTAAAAAAATGGAGCTTGGACAAGCCACCCAACATGAGTTTTAAGGCGATTTTTTTCCCCTGATTATTTATATACACTTATAAAATGTGGCCATAATTGAACCAAATTACGTAGTTCACTATAAAAAAGTCGTAGTCCTGGCTAAGTAGTGCGCGAGGACCCTTATTTAATTTGATGTACAGAATGCTTGGTTGACTGCTTCGTGTCGGGTGCGTTTACTCGTTGTATACTACGAGATCGTTAGGCTTAGCCTCCACTGCGATAATAACACGCAAAATTTTTATCACCATTCATGGTATCGTATTATGACACGCACTCGTGCTTTAAAACTTGTTTCGTACCAAGTAGCAGGTTTTTTACCATGCTAATTATAATCGTGCGATTTTTGATAGCAGTGCGGGCTAGGCCTTAGAAGTGAATGGATGTGTTGCAGAGGGCGCGGTGTCACCGGTGTCGGGGCGGCGCCTTCTGTCCGCCAGCCTCACGCTCAACTACGGCGTGCGCGACCAGCTGCGCGCCTTCCTGCACTCCTCGCCCAACGCCTCTCCTTGTTAGTGTGCTGATGGCAATCTATACTGAGTCGGCACTATACTTGGCTTTGAGCTCGGCGCTATCACTAGCGTCCGTCAATTCCTGTGGTGCTCGGCACCGGCTGTCAGGTCACTGACACGTGACATCCGATGACTTGATCGCCGCCGCGCTGCACAAACCCCTTTACATGTCGTTTCTAAGTATTGTGATACACTAAACTACTAATCTTCTTGGTGTTGACTATCTTTACCGTAATATTCAATTCTGTGATGTAATGTTTCTCTAATTCTCTTTTACACAATTTTCACAATAATAATCAAAATAAAAAATATAGAACATCAGCAACTCACAAATTATTCTGCAACCCATTTCCTAGGTTTCCCATAAGACTTGATGCGCCTTGCGGATTACAGAGAAAAGAATATTATTTGACGCTTTTTTTAACTATCTGTGTGTATGATATCTATACTAATATTATAAAGAGGAAAGATTTTTTTTGTTTGTTTGTTTGTTTATACCGAATAGGCTCAAGAAACTACTGGACCGATTTGAACCATTTTTTCACCAATATAAAGCTATATTATCAGGAAGTAAGTAAGTAAGTAAGCTATCTATAATTAATTTTCAAAAAAAATTGAGATCCTTAAGAAAATTGCAATAATGTAACCTAAAGTAGCAAATTTTTGCCTATAAAATTCATTATTTGGCATGCGCTGAGAAAACTATTGATGATACTTAAAAATTATGTACTACATGATTAAATTACTCATTATTACCTACAAAAAAGTCCACAAGGGCATATATCTAACTATCATAGTTAAGTCACAATAGCAGCTTTTGTGATCTAAATTTAATTAGATCGCCCCGGTAGAAATCAAAGTTGGTTACATACGAATGTAACCAACTTTTACGAATCGTACCTTTCGATACGAATCGTAGTATTAATTCTTATTCAAATAAATAGTTTTATTATCAAGGGTATTTATGTAGCCGTAATATACTGAGTGTTCAAGTAGAACTTATCTTCAAAATGTAAGATACATGCAGCGACATCTATTGAACCAAAATGGTACTAATGTATAAAAATGTGCTCACAAGATAACTTTAAAATTGACTGACCGGCTTTGTTAAAAAGTTATGATAGCGTACTTTAGATTAGTCTACATGACACTGCTTTAAAAATCTACATAGCTGGGAGTGTGAGTTCGATCGCTTTCCATGTGCTTTGCATACTTAAGGCAGTTGCAAGAGATCCGCAAGATTTTACAGTAGCTATAACGTGTTTGGGCTCATTTCATTCACCTTGATGAGAACATTAAACCTAACTGGAGTATGACTTTCATCGACGGTCTAACGATGGAGGCGGAAGGCAGTTGCAAGAGGTCCTCAACAGTTTACAGCGGCTCATTTCATGCTCCTTGATGAGAACTTTAGATCTAACTGGAGTATGACTGTCATCAACGGTCTACCGATGGAGACAGCAGAATTGCGTCATTACAACAATTAAACGTTAGGAATACTGAAATTTAGGAATTATAAAGATAGGATAAATGATAAATCGGTGTTGTTATATTAGGAATTTTGAACCATTCGGAATTATGATATTAAACGCACGCTATGTAAGCGAGCATATTACAAGTTGAACGATTATATCGCTAATAAAAATGCTTGGCTCAATGCCGGTCCTGCTTCATAAGGACAGGGGCGCATAAATGGATAGCATTAAATAGTATGTTGGAGCTGCTGAAGATTGTACAACTATCTTTGCATTGTATAAATTCAATCTCTTTAGTATTATATAACCGCTTAGCCCATATTGTGTGAGTACTTAAGAATGTACATGTACTAGAAAACTATCATTCGCTGGAAACCTACGTCTTTTCTTGACTTGAATGTGCCCTGGCGGTTAAGAGTATGTCATGCTCACTCAAATGTCTCGCTGATGGTGGCGCGTGTGTCGGATCATTTAGTTCCTTTCAAAATGGTTGAGTTGAACGGTACTGATACATGCGTCATGTTCGTGAACGGGCGCTGGCAGTTGTGACTAGTCATCTCTAGGTTGCCACGGCTTATTTGAATTAATTAATTTATTTTTGAATAGTTTTTACTATGGACACTTTTAACGTACACGTCTTGCTACATCGTTCTCACATAATGTACCATCTCAACATGAATGATGTAACCAAGGTTTTATTGTTTCCAAATTGAGTTATCCAGCTGAGTTTGTTATTTCAGATGTGAAATAAATGGTCGAAAACTCCTTTTGACTTGTCTAAAACTAATTCTTCTTTGGATATATATTTTATGTTTGTTGGTAAGATCTGCGTATTAAAAGACAAGTTCTTTATTTTAGAATATGTAACTAGCACTGTTGTAGTTGTTGTTCTTTTTGCAGCAAGTATGTTGTTAATATTGCTATTGAGAATAGTAATTATAAATGAAATTCGTATTTTTGATGTCGAAATCGACTTAATGATAATACAAAATATTGGGTATGTCGGAAGCATTAGGTATCAATACTGCCGAAATGAAACAATCATTGAGGGACCGCTTCTTTATTCGCCTGAATAAAGTACTAAGCAGTTTTTTGCCACGTGGAAACAAGGTGCGCGCCTTCAATGGTTGGGTCATGCCGGTTTTGATGTATTCTTTCGGCATACTCAAATGGACTCAGACGGAACTTGATGCCCTGGATAGGAGGGTCCGCGTACTGCTGACCGCAAATCGAATGCATCACCCGCGGTCGTTGGTGATGAGACTGTATATCCCGCGGAAGTGTGGAGGTCGTGGCTTCTTAAATGCTAAGACCCTGCACAACCGTGAGGTATGCAGCCTCAGGGAATACTTCCTAGAAATCGACGTGGGAATGCACCGAGATGTGGTATCAGTGGACAAGGGCCTCACCCCGCTCTCTCTGGCTAACGAGAACTGGCGCAAACCTAGAATATTAGACACTAATGATCGCAAGGAGGTATGGCAGGGCAAGGAGCTTCACGGACGCTTTTACCGGGCCCTACATGGACCCGATGTAGACTTCTTAGCGTCCGTATCTTAGCTGCGCTTCGGTGACCTATTCGGGGAAACCGAAGGTTTTGTCTGTGCAATAATAGACGAAGTTATGATGACGAATAACTACCGGAAATACATTGTGAAGGATGGCACGGTTGACATATGTCGGGCATGCCATCGTCCGGGAGAATCGATCCGACACTTTATTTCTGGGTGTTCTCGTCTGTCTAACGGAGAGTACTTGCATAGACACAACCTCGTTGCCAGGATTATCCACCAGCAACTTGCTTTGAAGTACAACCTTGTGGAATCAGAAGTACCATACTATAAGTATGCGACCGACCCAGTTCTCGATAATGGTAATATCACGTTGTATTGGGATTGATCTATAGTCACTGACAGGACTTCATTAGAAATATTTAAAAATGTAAATTATGTGTATAAAAATAAATAAAGGAAATAATAATACAAAATATAAAAAATACGAATTCCAATTATTAAAATACCGAATAATTTGAATTCAGAAATAAAAACGCCTAGTAAAACTAAATATCAAGACAAATAAACACATAACCAACAATTGAGGGGATCTGGGGATCTGATCCGTCAATGGTCACAGTTCTAACCTAACCTAACCCAAATGATTCAACAACTATTGATGGTACCCGAAGCAGGTATATATGTATAAAGAGAAGAAGAAAACACAAAAACTAATATTAACAAATAAATGTTAATAACAAAGTAGACGTTTTTAAATTTCATGAAACTTACTTATAGATTTTGAATTAATACTCTAACTGAATATTATTCTAATTAAAACACAATCAGAAGGGTCTGCCCTTTATAGCAGAAGTTTTTATGTCATAATATTATATTATTAGCATATCAGTGGACAACATAAACTTCAATTCGCAGAAAACCGTTTGGCAGACACTCATTTAACATACATTCAAAACTCTAGGAAATAAAAGGTAGAACCATCACATCGCAGAAAGAATGGATCAATGCCAAAAGACAATCAGAATCGTCTTTTGGCATAAATTTCATATCCATAGTCATTAAAAGGCAGATAATCAATCAATCAAAGAAAACAGTTGATTGTGAACATATATGGTTTTTATCTCCCTGTACAGAGCTTGCAAACATACAAACAAGCATACACAATGCATGCAGCATGCAAGCAAGCATTCAGCATGGCCGGCCAGCCTCAGCCGCGGCGGCGAGTGCCTCCACTCCTACGTGGGTTTAAATTACACTCTAGGGGTAGGGCAGACACGACCACGTGGAGTTGGTTTTGCAGCGATTCGTTTCTGTCACTAACTTTTGTAGCACAACATATTGACTTTTTAAGACAATATTTTAATTTAAAGTCAAAAATGAAATTGAAATTCTACTAAATAATCGTCGCTCTAAATAAACGTTATTCTAAACGAAATTATGCGGAATTTTAACTTTCCCAAAGGAAGGAGTATGCCATTGTAAATTCGGACGTATAAACAATCGGCTAAACAATAATTATATTAAATAATTTTTATGCCTTAAAAATATTCGTTTAAAGAAGATAATTATGACAAATAAATTTTGGAGCATCAAGATTCTGTCAGACAGAGGGAGCCTAATTTAAGCAGTTTATTCGAAGTATTGCAAATCGGAATGTCGTTTTTCGGGCCGACAAGTGTCGAGCATTTGATTCTTTGAATATATTATGAAAATCGGATTTACGACATTCGGTAAAATAAAAAAAATTAAATACTTGAATATTTCGACCGAACCTAACCTAACCTATGGCGGTACTTGTTTCAAATCTGATGGAGGATCATTGATCAACAGATTTGAAACAGGTGTCATTCAAAGCGTCTGGTAAGTCTGTCACGTACTCCTAATTACTAAGCAAATATTTTAATCTTGATTGTTATTTAAAATCATCACACGATATTGACCACGTGCAAATTCTTAAGAAAAGATAAAAATATTTGATTTCTAAACGCATCTCTGAATTCTAGTGCAACATCTGGTTGCAACGAGTTGAGAAATCGCTTTTGCACCTCTACTGAAGCTCGTACGCGTCATTTTGAGGTCAGACATGTCAGTGTGAGTAAACGTACCATTAGAAGAAGAATGGCAGAAAGAAATCTGAGGGCTTTTCGTCCAGTTCGCGCCCCACAACTCTCGCACAACACCGTAAAGCTAGACTTGCTTTTGCGCGAGAATATACTGACTGGACTGTAGAGGAATGGAAGGACTTCCTGTTCTTAGATGAGAGCAGAATAGCCTTAAGAGGTCCATATGGACGTCAGCGTGTCTACAGGCGCCCAAATGAAAGGTTTGCTCCATGCACAGTAACCGAAACAGTGGGTTACCAGGGCGGGTTCGTAATGGTTTGGGGAGGTATCTCTTACGAGGCTCGTATCGATCTTGTTGTGTTCGATAGAGGCATTGTGAAAGCTTAAAGATACGTTGAGAAAGTTATTCAAGACCATGTATATATATACCTTTTACACCATTCGTTGGTGACGACTTTAGATTAATGCAAGACAATGCACGTTGCCTTACCACATGATTCGTCACTGAGTACCTTAATGAGGTCGGAATTCAAATTTTACCATGGCCGGCACGCAGTCCCAATCTTAACTGAATTGAGCACATTTGGGACAACCTCAAAAGACGAATTCGAACAAGAGTACCAGCCCCTACGACCCTACGAGATCTCAAAACGGCTGTGGAAGAGGAGTGGCACAATATCCCCCAATCGGATATCCAAGGTATCATGGATAGATTGCCAAACCAGCTCCAAGAAGTCATCAGAGCCCGAGGTGGCAACGCCCATTATTATTTTTTTTTTTTTAATGACACCTTATTCAAAATTAAAATTGTTAAATATTCATCGAAGATTTTCGCAAAATCGATTTTTGGTTGCATCTTTTAATAAACGCCTTTTTTTTTCAAGACGTTTTGTTTTACCTAATAGGAATTAAAAGCTACCTATTATAAACTATATATATATATACATTATAAGCTAACTTGACGATTTATGCAAATTGAAAGAAATACAAGGTGGGCGGTTAATTGTGCCTGTGAGTGTAAAATTATTATTATTATTTATATTAAATTTTTGCGAGAGCCCTTAGACCTTCTTTATCCGGCCCTGTCGCAAAATTCGTTCATAACAAACATCTACTAACTATTAACTACCTCCCGGCCAAATTTCAAGTTAGTAGCACAAAAAATTAAATACTTTTATACAAACTTGCGAGAGCCCTTAGACCTCCTTAATCCGGCCCTGTCGCAAAATCCGTTCTTAGCGGACGTCTACTAACTATAAACTACCTCCCTGCCAAATTTCATCTCTATACGTCAAGCGGTTTTCGATATTTCGTGATGAGTGAGTGAGTGACCTTTCACTTTTATATATTTTGATTGTTGCAAGTCGGGGCTATTTTTCATTATTTTTAATTTTGGTGTCGGTGTAATCAACTTGTTTTTATTTCTTCGGTTATAGTTTTGGTTTGCTTCTATGTTTGATTGAAAGTAATTCCTGTGTTTTTGGGCGAACGTAGCTGTTTGTAATATGTAATATGAGGGTAACGTTATTTTTTATGAAATGTGGTTTACAACTTTCCCATGGCTTAATATTCATAAGGATGGAAGGAATTAACTCCTTGTTTAAGTAGCAGTTTGGCGGTAACGCAGAGGAGCGAATTAATAATAATTAATTTCAGCAAGGCGGAACAGCCGCTTTATTATCACAATGTATATTATTATCTCATGTGTTATGTGTCCACCTCCTAAGCCGAACCTTGGCACATATTCGTCTTCTGCGTTTGGTTATAGGGAACGGGGACCGCCTTTCGCTACACTGTACTCATATTCCATGCATACGACATGTACACTGTACACTAACACACCCGACTATTGACGAATGTTGACCTTTATCTGACTCACCACAAATGGAAGGCAGAACCGTAACGTTCGTATTCCAATTGGAATAAATTATATTGTTCAGTGGTGAAGTCAGCACCGTAATATTCACGGATTGATTAAAACAAATTATATTGCACAGTAATATAGTACCGACTTGTACTTGTGGTACAAATCAACCAAACGCTGCTGATGAATACTGCTTCCTGTAAAGGTCTAGCTCAGAAACATTGCGTAGAGATTGTTAGCGCACATTTCAAGGAGCGGGGGTAGGTTTCGTTAAGTATCCTAAACTGAATTGATAGCTACGTTCTAAGGAACGCTAGGGACTGTCTCGTTAAAATTAACCCCGTCCACTGGAGGCCTATTACTGAATCGACACTATTTAGCGAGACACGCAACCACGACATGGGGCACAGTAAAGAAATGTGAAGTAACGATGGAATAAGCACTTTGGCGTCCACCAATAACAATCGCAATATCTTCTGCTACAGACCGAGTCTACGGTACGCTTGTGCAAATTGTTTTATAATATAGTAATTGGGATAATCTGCCATAAGGGTGTTATTAACGTGAGTAAGCGTATAAGTAGAAATACTAGAAACCTGTCTTCCTCAATGGCAGTGGCCCCACAACCCACTGCCTTAGGATTGGGAAAGACACGTAGATAGAGAATAGGGAACGTGACCTGTTAGAGTTCGTAGCATTGTCCTCAGTAGGACTATGTACTTAAGTCTAACAGTACATGTACGCCGGGCAAACGTTCTAAAACGGTTCCATGTTGTAACATGCAATCGTTTGCGTTTGCGAATCGGCATCTCGTATTTTGGAATGAAATAAATTAACGTAACGAATAAATAAATAAATACTAAGCGCAAACGAAACGTTTCCTTTATCAAACATTTCATAATATATCATATCTTTGCGCCCTCTTGTCTTATTAGCTTCATACTTTATTATTAGTTAGTTTTATAAGATTTGATATTATTCATGTATATGTCTTAACTGTGAATTCCCAATATTAACTTCACCTTGTATCCCTCCCTGTCCCCTACCTTCTAAAGTCGGGACAGGGCTGGAGTTCAGTTCTCTTAGTCAGTGGAAAGATGATCAGTCTGGGGCGAATCTTACAGGGCGGTGCCGTGCGGATGGAGGGGCGCGGCCATTTCCTCTTCGGGGGAAAGCGACATTAATACTTATATTGACATGATTTAGGAAAAACGAAAATTTTATCAGCCTAGGGTAATTTAGGAACAGACGTTTGCTTGGTGAATGAAACACTGACAACGTCTTCTCTCGTAGAATATTTATTATGAACTGAATTTAGTAGCTAAATGAGTGGACTTTCTAACTCCTCACTTAGGGCTTATAGGGCTTAGGGTTGCAGGGACTGTTAGGCTTGTAGGTCCTTGTAGGTTCCTTTAACTTATCATATATTTTCATGTACCGTCACACCCTTGACAGTATTGCGGCCTTACGTGACGTTTGTTAAGGGTGGATGTACACACTCAAACACTCACACACACCACAACATACACTCAAGCATATACTCCTTTTGTTTATCTTTTTATTGTATCTAAATATATAAAAGTGAAAGATCACTCACTCAATCACTCATCACGAAATATCGAAAACCGCTTGACGTAAAGAGATGAAATTTGACAGGGAGGTAGTTTATAGTTAGTAGACGTCCGCTAAGAACGGATTTTGCGACAGGGCCGGATTAAGGAGGTCTAAGGGCTCTCGCAAGTTTGTATAAAAGTCCTTAATTTTTTGTGCTACAAACTTGAAATTTGGCCGGGACGTAGTTAATAGTTAGTAAATGTTTGTTATGAACGAATTTTGCGACAGGGCCAGATAACGAAGGTCTAAGGGCTCTCGCAAAAATTTAATGTTGTAACAGGACGGTATTAGAACAAAAAGCGCCCAACACGGTTCACTTTTAAAAAAGTTCTATAGCGCTAAAATAAACCGTGTTTGTTTCGGACCTCTGCAGCCCAGAATTACAGCACCCAAAAGGATGCATTTTGTAGTCATCAATACATTATCAAATTTTGATCTGGCAGTCAGTTCTTACAAAAAAATAAAATACTTACATTGCCATGTCTGTACATTTTAGAGGTAGCTGTTTTTGTCAAAACAAATCCACACCGATTTAAACGATTAGGTGAAGTAGTCCCGCGTAATAGGCGCGACAACAGTAGGATATGCTCTCATACTACGAGAACTACCCTCATGCGCAAAAGTGTCTTCTGTATGGCTCCTATAATATTTAATAAATTACCTAAAAGTTGGAGAGAACTGCCCTTGTCAGTTTTCAAAAATAAGCTAAGAAATTTTTTAATCAGTAAAGTGTATTACAATGTTATAGATTTTTTAAATGAAAAGGACTTTTCTATTCTGACTAGTAATATGTATAGTAAATAATAACAATTTAATCATGTGAATCTTAAATCAATTGGCGTTTGACTGCTTACTATTGAATATTCTGGACATAATTTAATCTATTTTGACTATAATTTACTTATACTATAATATCTTGACATCAATTATTATTTATTTGTTTTGTATTTTGTAATGAAATTTAGAATGACTATAATTATGTAAAATGCAATTAAATATAATTTTTTATAATACCTACAAAATTTGTACGCCGTTAGTGGCAAAACATGGACGCACACAACATCTATTAATTCAATACCTTGCATGTCTGATTAGTCAGTTTATGTAAACGCATGTTTGACAAATAAATTATCTTTATCTTTATCTTTATCTTTACACATAACGTAACATCAAGCCTTAAATCGCCGAAGGGTTGGGCAGACGTGTACTTAATCGTACACACACATTTCGCAAGTTATGTTGAAGTAATAGGGGGTGAACCTATTGCCATCAACCGGGCACAAATCCAGATTCCGTGGCTGCTACTTAGAAATTCCTGATGAAATAACCCAATAACACTATTATTTATTGTATTTTTAATTGCAAATACATTGTATAATGTTAAGTGGAAGAGCAGAGTCACCTAAGGGGGCGTCCATTAATTACGTGAGGCATTTTAGGGGCGTCCAGCCGAATCTCACCCAATCTCACGAGGGACAGAGGGGGGTCTCGGCAAATATCACTGGGTTTTTAAGTAAACATGTTTCTCTACAAATTATTTTTATTAGTGAATTCAACGCAATCAAGCACAGGTTACCGTATTTATACTAAACGATGCATTTTGATAAATGTCACATGAGATTAGGAGGGGGATGAGGGGGAAAAGCCAAATCTCATGACATTCCACCAAGGGGACAAGAGCGTCAAAAATCGCCAGAAATGCCTCACGTAACTAATGGACGCCCCCTAACACAAGCATCTCCTTGCTTAAAAGATGATCTCCAAAGCATTTGTGTGACAACTTTATGTAATTGAAATAAACAAATTATTTTTAACACTTTGCCCAACCCGGGAATTTATCCTAGGACCCCCATGCTTAGTAGCTTGCGACCACTCGACCAACGAGACAGTCTCACACATACACATCAAAATTTCCACGCGAAAGAAGTCGCGGGCAACAGCTCGTATCTTATATTTATAAGTTAGTTTTTAATTTTGTACGGATATTTTTTCAAAATCAAATTGTTTTACGAACTACCTAGTTGGTCCGGAGTCCGGAGGTAGGTAGTGGTATTCGTGATGCAGGGTAATCCTAGTACGAGTGCCAGTCAGAGATATGTTAATTCACCGTAATACATGTGTTAGTTTAGTTGGATTGGATATTACATTTACAAGTTTTTGCCATAAGTTGCAACGGTTACTGATTGATCATGCTATATGTAAGTCTAAACACACGTTCGAGTGAAGAGTACTTACTGTCAGTGCGCGCAGGCAGTCAGGCAGCACGAGGCGAAGAACGCGACTCGAGTTCGAAATAATACCACCGACAATGTTTCAACGATTTCATCTTTATTTTGTATTACTTACATTAATATATTTACAAGTGAGGCAGTAACAGTGTCAACGAACCAAACGTTTTCAACTTGGAACCACTGTTCGACGACATGCGTTCGGTAAAATTAACAAAGTATTGATCGCCGCGAGCGGTGCCCGACGACGGCACACTCCACGTCACACAAACATTGAGCGGATGATAATGTCAAGTACGTGTGTTATATAGGGTTTACTGTACACCTTACATGCACTAGTTGATTATTCACAGGTTTACATCGGAGGGTAGGCCGTCGTCAAGTACCTTCTCACATCGACCTAATAATATAAAATATCATAATAATAGTTGATCGTACTCAATTCAACCAATTCACAAGTAATGATACAATTCCATGCAATTTTGTACTGTTGAACAAATGACACGAGTACAATGGCCGTCCGTGGGACGTTGGCGGTTAAAACGATTTCGATGTCGTTATGAGTAGTCGAGCAAAACTCCACGTGGCAGCACGCCAGGCATGCCCGGTGACAGACGTATGCGACGGGCACATGCGGGGTGTTAGACACACATGTCGGACACATTCGAGGTGACAGACACACATGTCGGGCACATGCGAGCTGTCAGACACATGCGGGGTGTCAGACACACATGTCGGACACATTAGAGGTGACAGACACACATTTCGGGCACATGCGAGGTGTCAGACACATACATCTGGCACATGCGAGGTGTTAGACACACATGTCGGGCACATGCAAGGTGTCAGACACATATATCTGGCACATGTGTCAGACACATGCGAAGTGTCAGACACATATGTCGGACACATGCGAGGTGACAGACACACATTTCGGGCACATGCGAGGTGTCAGACACATTTCGGGCGCATGCGATGTGTCGGTCACAATATTAATATGTCGGGCACGTGCGAGGAATCAGACACGTACGTCGAGCACCTATAAGGTTCCAACACATACGTCGAGCACCTGTAAGGTTCCAACACATAAGTCGGACTCATGCGATCCGTAGTGTCTGGCATAATATTATGTGTCGGTCACAATAGCATACGAGTTGAGACGTGCCGCCTAGATCGCGCAGTAGATTAATCAATGTTACTATTATTATAATTAATTGTAATCGTTTATAATAATTATGTACAACTTTACAAATGTGAAAGACGCACGAGCGGCAGTCTCGCTGCAAGGCTCCGCTCCGCTCGCGTCGTCAGCCTATGTACATAGTTTTGTTTCCCATAATATAAACCTTAGTAGGTACCAATACGAATATTCTCGTAATTTAAATTATCTTCTCACATCGTTCATATCACAACGCGTACGACAGACCGTTCCTTTATCTAAGTAATACATTTGAAATTTTTACAATACATTTAACTTAACCACTCCGCATCGCATGCGGCGTGTTGGACGTGAGGGCGCGCGCGCCCGCGCACTCACTCTCGCACTCACTCACACTCACACTGTTGTCTCTGAGTCCACTTACGGGGCTCCTCACACGTCACTGCGCTATTTGCCGTCGTCCTCGTCGTGACATAGTACCCTGAAACCGAAAACAACACCATATTACATCAGTGTTCAAGTTATCATATCAAAAGTGGCCCAAGCTAAAGTGCAGCCGTTATACGTATGATTTATGGAACTAAAAAACTTTGTTTGCAAAAAATAAAACCGACTTCAAAACACCAAATATTTTTTTTATTTTTCCATTTTAATATCCTATACAATTAATATTTGCTATGCATTTATTTTACATTGTCAACAAAAACAAATAAATCTGGTTATACTGTACACATCTGCGTACACCCTCAGTTCATAGATGCATGATGTTATGTTATGGTGTTGTGTAAACAATAAACATCCAAGCGATTGCAGCAATAACGACAGATTTGCTGCAATCGCATTGATATCTCCGAAGATCAGCATCAGACCTTCACCAAATTTAAACGGAACCAATAATATTCGTCCAAACAAAAGAAGAATAATCAAAATCGGTTCACAATTGGCGAAGAAAAAAAAATCTCAATCCTCCTCCTTTTTTAACTCGGTTAAAAATAGAATTGAAAAGGGATGCGGGCGGAACCTAATAGTGTAGGGAAGACTTTCGACCATTACGTCTTGGTGTTTAACCGCGAAGTGTTCGAAACATGAGTGCATAATGTAGGTGTAGTGGGTGTAACTTACGGGTAGAGCAGCGCAAGCGCGATGAGCAGCAGTAGCCTGAGCAGCACGCGCGCTCGCGACGCGGCCAGCGCGGCGAGCAGTGCGGTGCGCGGGGGCGGTGGGGGCGCACCTGCCGCGTTGCCGTGCTGCATCGCCGCCGGCTGCTCGCCTGCGGGGAGCGGGTGGGAGGGAGAATTTCAATGTCATTCAACTGCCAAAAGAACCATGACGCACGTATACGTGTGTCTGATGTCGGCCACAAACGTACCGCCATTTCCAATAATACATGCAAAGCAGGACTACGTTTTGGGTACTGTAACAATGGGAACCTCCACAATCACCGCACCCGAAACATAGTTTATTTATCTCACTTAGAGTGAGATGAGACAGCACGCTCTCAAGATTGTGAGATGGTGGGACTGTGATTCACTGTTAAACACAAAAATCCAACGTGCGCCGGTGGAGGAGCGGTGAAAAGGCTGAGAAGATAACAATTTAGGGTCAGTAGAGACAAAACGGAAAAATCGCAATTTACTGGCTGCATTGAAAATCGGACCGTATTGCCATTGGTTAAAGAAGAAAATTGTTTGAATCTCGACGCGGACATAAAGCGTCGGCTCGCGAAATGGTCGCGTGCCTTCTCGCAAATCCTCGGGAGTCTTCGAGGATACCTAAGACCACACGAACAAGTTTTGATGTGTTCACGTATCGCCCTTTGCGATTAGCGATGTCCTCGCGCGGTTTCCAGCCTCTCTCAATGTCACACCGTCGAAGCGTAATTCTGCTTTCGGTATAAATTGCGACCAGAGGAGGCTCGAGCCTGCCCTTTTCAGTTCTGTTTGAATTGACCCTTTAAATTTTGTATATCAAACGGTTGTAAATGGTATGCCAAAGATAACTTATAGTGGTTGGCTGTCAGGCATGCCATGTCCAAGCGGTATGCGAAGGTGGTGGTGGCAGTGGTGGGGGTACTGACCGCTGAGTACGTGCAGCATCACGGACGCGGAGTCCAGGTTGGAGGGCGAACACGAGTAGTTGCCGGAGTCCTCGCGCCGCGGACTATAGATGATCAAGTTGCCCACCTGCAAACACGACAGCGAACCATTCACTGAATTGTATTTGAAACATTTCACTCAAGTTCTTCAGTTTGTGTGCATATTTGGTTTGTTTAGACAAGTGCTTAGGCTTAACCAGGCAGAATAATTTGTGATAAATCGTAGTGGGCGTAAACCGTGCCATTTAAGAGACGTGGACGAGGTACACATCCAAAACACTGCAATTTTTTTAACATTTTACATGCAGCAATTCAAGCTAAACCACGCGAAGTCTGTGTGTCGTCCGAATCTTGGTCTCTAACAATTGAGCAGACGCAGATGCGTCTCGCGCCCGTGACGGCCTATCATAAATCATCCCGTAGACTTTAAGCTCCTCTCGTAAGGGTGAGTATAAGTGGATTAATGTAAGGGTGTTGTTGTCGTTGTGACGGTGTATGGCGGTAAGGGAGAGTGAGAGACATGCTGGCACAGTGGCACATACCGTGGTGTCGGGGGCGACTCGCTCCATGCGGATCTCGACGAGGCTCTTGTCGTAGTTGAGCACGCGCTCGTCGTTGTGGTACCAGAAGATGTAGGCGGGCTCCTCCAGCGCCTGCGTGATGACGCACTTCAGGCTCACCGTCGTGCCGGCCTTCACGTACAGGTCCGACTCGCCCACGATCTCAATCTTTGGCACTGTCGACAGCACAGCAAATATATTATAGACTAGCTGTTGACCAAGACCTTCGTCCAAGTGAAATTATTATAAAAATACTAGCTGACCCGCACAACTTCATCTGCGTCACGTAGGACAGTAAGAGAGGGTTAGAAAAAGTGTGAGCCAACCTTAAAAGATAGATATAAACATAGACGTATGCTAACGCGGACTTTTTTTTAGAACTTTATAAAAGGAACAATTCCGTCATACATGATTGTTACGTAACTTTAACTGTTTCCTGAAATTAGCGCGTACAACCAACTGTGACTGTCTGTCACGTACTGATAATTATTAAGTAAATATTTTAGTCTTGATTGTTATTTCAAGTCATCACACGGTATGGGCCACTTACAAACACATTAAACTTCTATTTTATTGCTTGACAGGCTGATAAGTTACCGTAATTAATAACAAAGTGTGTTCTTCCTTTGAATTGTAAAACAATATTGCATCACTTGGAAACGCATAAATTCTACTAGAGGCTGACAGGCCGAATGTAATAATTCAATAAATTCTTAAGATAAGAGAAAAATATCGGATTTCTAAACGCATTTCTGAATGCTAGTGCGACATGTGGTTGCAATTTACTCCGCGCTCAAAGGGTTAAGGACCCTTTGAGCACGGAGCAACAATTGAGACGTTGCACAAAAAAGGGCGATAAACCAATTCTGTAAAAAGTATGGGAACAAGCCAAGCGTGGTGTTTTTAGAAAACGCCAAGGGCTGACGAAGGGTAGTGGACTCGAGGCAGTCGGGCTGGGCCCGCGATAGGGTCCGGGCGAGAGAAGCTATTTTAGTTAGGAGACGTTGTTAATACCGAGAGTCTATCCAAGTGGGTTGTCGCAAGAGTGCGATAATTATGGAATAAGTTAAATATAGTTGAATTAACAGCCCTTTTTAGACTAAACTAGTGTGTGTGTGTGTTTGTTGGTGAGCGACAGGGTAAGTCCTTTATTACAACAATTATCCTAGGCTGATGTTGTAATTAAAGTTCTTCAAACTACACAGACAGAAACGTGTTGCTGGGGAGTTTGTTGTGCCACTTCTTCTCCTCAGCTCCAACACTATGATGTGGTGAAGGGTGGGCACTTTTAAGGCTGTCTTTAGGGTTTCAATAGAGTTGATTTCCAACTTTATTGCAAAATGGTTCTTGTGTTTTGATTATCAATCTGCCGTTTGAGTTTTGATTCTCAATCCTATCATGACCAACCTTATAGTGATTCTAGAATAAGATGTACTTATCTCTGACAAATGATTCGATCAGGCTGACACGAACACGTGTCTTGCAGATGCGCTGGTTGTACGAATAAAATCAAAATCAAAATCAAAGCATTTATTTCAAGTAGGCCAGTTACAGGCACTTTTGAATTGTCGAAACAAAGACAACAGTAAAAAATATCTACAGTCCCAGTCACAAGGCACAAAAACTGTGAAAGTACTGTACTGTACTGTAGTTGCCCATTGATTCCCTAACGTAGATCTCTATGGAGAAGAACGGGTAAGAAATTCCATGGACACTCTTTTAAATCAGAATACTTTAACAAAACCTTGGTTACATCAATTCATTTTGAGATGGTACATTATGTGAGAACGATGCAGCAAGATGTGTACGTTAAAAGTGTCCATAGTAAAAACAATTCAAAAATAAAATAATTAATTCAAATAAGCCGTGGCAAATAAGAGATGACCAGTCACAACTGAAAGCGCCCGTCCACGAACATGACGCATGTATCAGCACCATTCAACTCAACCATTTTGAAGGGAACTAAATGATCCGACACACGTGCCACCATCAGCGAGACATTTGAGTGAGCATGACATACTCCTAACCGCCAGGGCACATTCAAGTCAAGAAAAGACGCAGGTTTCCAGCGAATGACAGCTTTCTAGTACATAGTACTCACACAATATGGGCTAGGCGGCTATATAATACAAAAGAGATTGAATCTATACAATGCAAAGATAGTTATACAATCTTCAGCATCTCCAACAATACTATTTAATGCTATCAATTTAGGCGCCCCTGTTCTTGTGGAGCAGGACCGACATTGAGCCAAGCATTTTTATTAGTGATATAATAGTCCAACTTGTAATATGCTTTCTTACATAGTGTGCGTTTAATGCATGTTTTAAATTTCGTTTCATTCAGTTCAAGAATACTTTGTGGAATTTTATTATAGCATCTCAAACCCCATGAAAGATGAGTCTACTTTAGCGAGTCTGAAGCCTGGCTGAACTAATTGGTCTCTATTTCTAGTACTGTAATTGTGTCTGTCACTTCTTTTATTAAAAAGATGTAGATTTTTTCTTACATACATTATGTTTTCGTAGATGTATTGACAATGTACCGTCATGATGTTAATTTCCTTAAACAGTTCCCTTAGAGAATCGCGCCTTCGAAGATTATATATGGCTCTGATGGCTCTTTTTTGCAGAATAAATATAGACTCAATGTCTGCAGCCCGTCCCCATATTAAAATGCCATAAGACACAATACTATGAAAGTAACTAAAATAGACCAGTCTAGCGGTATCTACATCAGTATATTGACGAATTTTTCTTATAGCATACGCTGCTGAACTTAGCCGCCCCACAAGAGATGTAATGATGATGATGTGATGTGTGTGTTTAAATGAGAACCCCATTGTAGCCTTGAATCAAGCGTAATCAACAGGAAAACCGTTTTATCTACAAATTCAAGTTTCTCTTTATTCAATACTATATCACAATCGCTACTTTTAACATTCGGTAAAGCAAATCTTACGCATTTCGTTTTTTTTTCATTTAACACTAAATTGTTTGCTGTGAACCAATTATGGACCTGAAGTAGGGCATTATTCACGTCATCTAGATTTTGGGCCCGTCTATTTATCTTAAAAATTAGAGAAGTGTAATCAGCGAATAACACCATATTTTGAGGTTGGTTTTTCAATAAATAGGGGAGATCATTTATATATACTAGAAAGAGGAAAGGACCCAATATTGAGCCTTGCGGTACCCCCATTTTTACTTTTAAACCCTGTGAATTAACACCATTTATTTGCACATGTTGTTGTGCATGCCAAACTAAGTGCAAGTTTCCCTAGTCCGTAATGTTTAAGATAATAGATCACATGATCCATGGCGTGGGATTGGAATGGTTTGATACCACAGCTATTATATAACCAGTCTAAGGACTATTGACAATGCTCACTATGAGCATGATGTCGACGCATTACCGCGGAAAAGCCGCCTACGTCACTTAAGGAAGTGTTGCTGTGGGTGCTCCAGGTGGAGATGTGGAGATGTGAAGATTCGTGTGAGTCACGACTGACCAATTACCTATTACGCTAGCGTAAGGGATATTTACAAGAACTATTGGTTGCTATATAAATATACTTTGTATCACCCAGTTATGTTTTACCTTTTTGAAACCACTTTTAATATATTTCATGAACTATGAATTCCCTAATCTGATTTACTATATCTTTTAATCCTTTCCTTGTTCTAATAATGATACGAGGCATTGGACTTCTTCATGTTGAGGAATTCAGTTCTCTTAATCGGTGGAAATGCGACCAGTCTGGAGGCGAGTCTTACAGGGCCGTGCGGATTGCGTCGCCCGGCCCTTCCCCCTTCGGGGGAATTCGACATTAATACTAATATTTACAAGATTTAGGAAAAACGAAAATTTTATCAGCTTAGGGTAATTTAGAAACAGTCACACAACCATACAAACAAACTCTTCAGCTTTATAATAGTATAGATTCAAGTAGGTAACAATTTAGTTTCTCGGCTGTATATGCTCTTATCAACCTTTCCAAATCAAAACTGTTCGTTTTACTTTTACTTTTCATTAAAAGTCTTCTTTGAATAGTTTCCTGTAATTTTTGTTTCAAACTATTTTCTCAAGCCGTCACAAAATATATTTTTTTCAATATCGAAATTCCAGCTTTACTCATACCAATTCCGGTATTACAAACAATACTGAAATATTTCGGTATTTTGTTGAAACCAGAATTCTTGAGTTCAACCCCTCTTCTCACCGAGGTGCATGAAATGAGCCCAATAACAATATAGCTACTGTAAACTGTCGAGAACCCCTTGTCTCCTTCCGTCTCCATCGTTAAACCGTCAATGACAGCCATATTCTAGTTAAGTTTAAAGTTCTCATCATCGTGCATGAAATGAAACGTTTTTCACAAAAAAAAAGAAATGTGCAAATCGGATTTCTCTGTAAAAAGTTATGCGTGGTCATACATAAAAAAAATAATATCAAAATCCGCGTCGAATTAAGAACCTCATTTTGTTTCATCGGTTAAAAAACCGAACCTGAGGTGACACGGGCAAGGGTCATTCTTCCACGAAAAATCTTAACTCCGCGATTCAGAAAATGGAGTCAAATGAACAATGCCATCTATCGAGAACAAAGGATTACTTCCCTATTTGAATCGAATTTTGTTAACAATTTCAAGGGTTTTAATTTTTTTGCGCGGAACCTTGATGGCCTAAGTGACTGACTCTTTATAACATTAGCTATGTGCCAGTAAAAGTTCCGTCAAAACTGGTCCAACCGTTTCCGAGATTAGCCGGAGTCAACAGACAGACAAAAATTTTAAAAGATGTTATTTATTGGTAAAGATTCATCTTGCTTACATGGAGATCACAATTTGAGTACGCTCCCAGATCGTCGGTCCATGTCCGACGGTCTTATCAGCTGGGTCCAAGGGTGGAAAACAGCGCGTTGTTGTGTAACTCGACAGAGGAATGTCTATACGACACAGATGCTGTCGAAATCGAACGATCGGAATGTGGGAGTTCCGAGACAAGTAGAAGCAGACAGAGGAGCAGACAGTTGTGTGCACTCACCTACAACGTTGAGCTGCACGAAGTGGCTCATCTTGGGCTCGGTGCCCACCTGGCACTCGTACACGCCGGCGTCGCGTGCTTGCACGTACTTTACCTGCACACACGCATGTTGTTATATTCATTCGTCGCGCAAAATACTAACACAGTTACAGATTAGGCAGAGTCGTACCTCATACATAGTACACTCACAATTAGCCAGTAATGTTTAAGCCCACGTAATAGGGGACGAGCCTAATACCACCCAGACACAAATTCCGACTCCGTGGCTGCTATTGAGAAATATTTTTTGATGAAAAACACAATTGCACTTTGCCCGATCTGGGATTCGAACCCAAGATCTCATGCTCAGCAATAGCGCTTGCGAGCACTAAACCATTAATTGATTGATCCATTGATTGATTGTTCTTTATCGCTAAGATTTTAATAATTGCACCGAAGTTGCTAAAATAACAGTGAATTATCGAGAAGAAGCTAGTGAGACCTGTAGCGTCCAGGTGTCGGTGGCTTCGACGAGGAAGGCCTGGAAGCGCTCGTCGGCGATGAAGGTGAAGCGGTCCACGGTGAGGATGTGCGCGTCACGGCGCCGGATCCACGACACGGACTTGTTACTCAGCTGCCGCACCTGCAACACCGGGGACAGCGTCACACAAGGAGCCCCGTCTACAGTTAGTACAGCTAATTAAACTTAGCGCTAGTCAGAGTGTTACCTTGCAGGGCAGGTAGGCGTGCGTGCCCAGCTGCGTGGTGATGTTGTTGGGCGCGGTGGGGTCGAAGTAGGGCCCAGTGTACAGCCCCACGTACCGCTTAGTGAGGCGCGGCCCACCGCCAGCCTCGCCGCACGATAGTACTGCAACACGCAACCACATAATCAGACAAAGGCTCCAAAAAAAAATTGAATAATTTATAATACTAAAAAAAACCGGCCAAATTCGTGTTGGAATACGCACACTGAAGGATTCTGTAACCAGGATAAGATAATTCATCCTAACATTCCATTTTTTTTTTTAATTCTTTGCATACAAAAATAATAAAGAATCTCTTAAACTAGGAGACCTGTTTTTTTTTAAAAAGAAACGCCCCACACTAGGAATTTCTCCTGTATCGTGGGTGCGTTTACAAACATTTAAGCTCACATACACAAACAGCCAGACCCGGAACAACTACCTGTAGGCCATACAAATATTTGGTCCGTGCGGGAATCGAACCCGCGACACGAAGCGTAGCAGTCAATCGCTCAGCCACTGCGCCAGCCATGCCGTCTTCCGCTGAGACAGTGATTGGACAAAATTAGAATTTAATCAAATCAAATCAAATCATTTATTTCTTTGCAAACATGGGTAATAGGTACATAGATGTTTTTTTTTATAATAAGGTTCTCCACATTTTGCCGTCACATGGGCATGCAAATAGTTAGTTTACAAAATATTATAAATTTAAAATAAGCGGCATGTCATTGGAATTATATAAAATAGAAAAAAAAATTAAAATGTCAACATGGTCTAAGTAATAAAAAATGAAAAATATTATCAGTAATGTCAAACAAATAAGTGGCATGTCATTGGAATTACATAAAAAAAAAAAAAATATGTCTGCATGGTCAAAGAAAAAAAAAAAAAAAAATTAAAAATATTATCAATAATGTCAAACGGAATAACATTATGCCAACTAGAATAATAATATGTCAATTAGTAGTAACAGTATGAATAGTTTTAAATCACAACTTATCTAAAAACACAATATATATTATAAAGAAAGGCAATAAATCTTTTTTCTTCAGAATTCTTTCTCGGTAAGGAATTCACTGACAGTATAGTACGCTTTATGCGTTAAAAAGCTTCTGAGCCTGCTTTTAAATAATGATAGCGGCAATACTTTCCATTGCTTAGGTAATTTATTATAAATGACCGAAGCCATGCAGTAGACGCTCTCGCATATTAGTGCCGTTTTGGCGGGATGGGAACACACTAGGTTATTGTCGCGTCTATTACGTGGAACTACGTCAGTCAGACGTTTAAAACGATTTGGGTTCATCTTCACAAACACAGCTACTTCCATTATGTACAAACTAGGTAGTGTTAATATTTTGTGCTGTTTAAAGTATGGCATGCAACTATCAGTAGATTTAAGCTTAAACATCGCCCTTAGGCGTCTTTTCTGGGCTTTAAAAACTGTTTTTCTTTCGGTTGAATTTCCCCAGAACATTATACCGTAACGTAGGTGGGATTCTACTATGCCATAATATAGAATATATAGCATAACATATAACAGTGAATGTAGAGCGTATGCGGATTTACTAATTCTCTTACATAAAGTATCGGTATGTGCTTTCCAATTTAGGCTTTTATCTATTACCAGTCCCAGAAATTTTGTATTTTCTACTTCTTCTACTACTTCATTGTTGTAGTGTATATTAGGGCTAATTCTAAGAATACGTTGACTAAAATGTACAACTTTTGTTTTTTCCATGTTTATTTTTAAATTATTTGCCTCTAACCAATTAACAACATTTTTTAAACAACTATTAATGTCGCTTTCATATGTCTCCACACTTTTACATGGTATTGTCACAGTACTATCGTCCGCAAACAGTGTTATTGGTTGTTCAATGCATTCAGGTAGATCGTTTATGTACAGTATGAATACAAAAGGGCCCAATACGCTCCCCTGCGGTACTCCAAACATAACTTTACGCTCTGAGGATCGAAATATCTCTTCGCGCTTGCTCACTAGATTAATTTGACAAATTTCAGTTATTTGTTTTCGATCTCTAAGGTAAGACTCAAGAAGACTAAGTAAATTGCCTCTAATTCCGTAAGCTTCAACCTCTTGTACGTGGGAGAATCATCCCACGTACAAAATGTAGAAAGCAATTGAAATAAGAAAACACAAAAATTTCAATCGAGAGGATGGCTTCAAATTGTCAAGTACGTAAGTGAAATCCAGTTTTGAGTAAGCTCAAAAGTAGCAGCCGGCATCGTAATAAGGACTCCACAAAACGTGGTGATACTGTGAGTGTGTTTTGCCGTGACTTAGTGTCGAGTTCCAGTAGTGCGCGTAGCAAAAGACAAAGAAAGAGGGTAGATAGATTTGTCCGCTCTTATCGATTTATTTTCCATCCACCTGCATTCTCCAGTCAACCCGCGATCATGGCGCTTGCAACGGCGCCGAAATATCGAGAGCTCAAAATAATGAACAATCACGGAAGATATCCCATAAGTGACATTATAAGTTTAGACAGAATGTTTGACAGTTTCTGTCAAGCCATCATTGAAGACAGCAAATTCCACCTTTCGTTTCACACCTTCCCAAAAGGGACCATCAATCAGAATCGCTGTGACATCTGCATATGCATAGATCATACAAGCTGGTACAAAGGTCAACTACGTATATTTGAAAAAGTGTGGGGCCTAGAATGATTCCTTGGGGGACACCGTATAGCACCACCTCTTCATAACTGTAGGTAGAGCCAATCTTTACCAGCTGGGTGCGATTTCTCAGGTAATCTTTGAAAATTTCCAGAGCTATGCCACGTACACCAAAACACTCTAGCTTGGAAATTAGTTTGGGGACAGAAACTGTGTCGAAGGCTTTTCACAGGTCCAGGAATATACCAAGGTACTTTGCTCTACTGTCCAGGGTCTTAGCAATAGATTGCGTTAAATCCAATACTGCGTCTTCAGTGGAGACTCCAGACTTTCATTCTTCTATACAGTCATGTCAACTGCAAATATAAGTATGGACGCACGATTTCAGTGAATTATTGTGTTACTAGCTTATACCCGCGGCTTTGCCCGCTTGGAGGTGGGCAATTGCCCACGGGATCTTACTTCTGGGATAATAAGTAATCTGTTGTGGAGTTATAAATAAAAAATGGGTTCACTTCACTTTCGTAAAAAAAATAATAGAATAGAATATAGGGTTAGTAATTTAGATTAAAAAAGGTAAAAAATACAGTTCTATATTTTAGAAATAAAAATTAATTTTGTATTCGTGTGCCTACCATGTAACCGTATTTTTTAATAAAAATTTAAATTGTTAAAGGATTTTTTTTTGTTTAGAAGTACTTCTATGCAAAAAATTACTTTTTAATTTCGGATTTCCTTTTTTTTAAACAAAATACGCACAGTACATTGACAAAATGGCTAAAACAACGCAAAATATGTCAACCTATCTTTTAAATGTCCAACGTCTTCATTAGATTATACAATTTATGTATATCACTGCTGCTGACTATAATATTCTTAAATAAGACCTCGATTACAGAAATAAATTTTTAAATTTGGATCTTGCTCAACAACTTCTCGTCGCTCCTTTCGGAATCTCGTTCAAAAGGCGTGCATCAGGAAACGCAGGACACGCAACCAACCTCGCCGGCGACTTTCAATCGTTCATTGACATATATATAATTATTTTAGACGTGTTTCTAGATTAGAAACTAAAAAATAAAAAAGGGCCTGATATATTATGACCCTTTCTACTGATTTTTAACCAGGAAAAAAATGATAATACATCTCATGCTTGATGATGATTTCAACAAATTGCCTCACTTTAGAAGTAACTCTGCACTATGTACAATATCAGACTAAAATCTATCTTTGTACCAAATTTCATCCAGATCTGTTCAGCCGTTCTGGCGTGATTGAGTAACAAACATTCATCCATCCAAACTTTAGAATTTATAATAAATGTAATTTATAATAATGTAAGAATAAATGTAATATTAGTTTTAACTTTTAAGATTGAATAGGTATACGCCGCGCCTCACACAGCACACCACTCTCCGCACGCACACTGAAGCTAAGCGGAGACTAGTAGTATAAAGAATAGTTAGTGTTAGTATTTAATTTTATTTGAGTAATACAGACATATTCGCGTTTTTAGGGTTCCGTACCTTAAAAGGATAATACGGAACCCTTAAAGGATCACACGCGTATCTGTCTGTATGTCCGTCTGTCACAGCCAATTTAATCCGAAATTACTGCACCGATTGAGTTAAAATTTGGGTGCACATAATTATGTAAGCTGGTGGCCCCAAGACGGACGTGTAACCTAAATTAATGAATTTTAAACATGGAGGCCACTTTTGGTGGGTAAATTAGAAAATAAAAAATAAAAGTTTTGTATACTATACAGGGTGTAAGGGTAAACACCGTTGTCACTTAAACCACGGGTAGTTGAATGAATAAAAAAATATAGGACCGAGTTAAAAAAAAAACAGAATAAGTAATTTAATTTAAAAATAAATAACAATAAATTATCCCACACCATCCGAGAATTCATATACAATGAATTCGCGGATACACGGTGACACGTCTACCTCAGAAACATTCTACCTATTTACTCATAGGTAAATAGTCCCACGCCCCGCACGCCCTGCGCCACACTTCGCGCCATGCGCTCGTCTACGTGAGTTTCGAAACCCTATTTGACTCAGGGTTGTGCGTTGATATATCAATCAGCCAGTCAGGACATTGAATTTTAAATTGGGAGTTGATTTTGCAAAAACTGTGATACACGTATCTCATAATTTTAACTGAAAAGTATGTACACAAATTTTCAAGCCAATCGACTCCGAGAATAAAAAGTTTCATAGAAAATTCAACACCCCAATTCACCCTCTTAGGGGTTGAATTTCGAAAAATCCTTCCTTATTCTTTACATTATAAAGGGAACCTCTGTGCAAAATTTCAGCTTTCTAGGTCCAAGGGTTTGGGCTGGGAGTTGGAGGAGAGGGAAAACGTGTGTTAAAGTTGGAACTTTGACCCTCAATATCTACGTAACTAAGGTTCAACTAAGGTTCCCGGGGAGAACAAGTACCTTTCGGCTTCGTTAAGGGTCTATTTACACCCTTTATATACTTTCTTCGGGTACCATCTATTGTTGGTGAATCATTTGGGTTAGGTTAAAATTGTGACCGTTGACGGATCAGATCCCCAGTCCCCTCTATTGTGGGTTATGTATTTATTTGTCTTGATATTCAGTTTTACAAGGCGTTTTTATTTCGGAACTTTAATTAATCGGTATTTTAATTAACGGAATTCGTATTTTTGATGTTTCGTCTTATCATTAAGTCGGACTTTTTGTTAATCGATGTACTGAAACTCGATATTTTGTGAATAGTAATTATAAACGTTAGGAAGATTGAAATTTAGAAATTATAAAAATTGGATAAATGATAAATCGGAGTTGTTAAATCATGAATTTTGAACCGTTCGGAATTATGAAAATTGGTATTTTAACATTCGGATTTGTGACTGTTGGAATATTTTTTTTCGTATTTATGTAGTGTATAGTCACGAGCACCAGTATGTAAACACTTGATCGAATCCCACCTCCGCCAGCCCGATCACTATGTACGGTAAGCCTTTCCTTTGGGATAAGCAAACCAAATACCTAGGAGTCATACTCGACCATCATCTGTCCTTCGGGCCGCATATCATTGCAGCTCGTGACCGAGCCGCCTTTGCTATGGATAGGCTCAATTTCCTGTTAACGGCAAAGAGTAAATTGTCTCTCAGGTGCAAGCTGCGCCTCTATACCGCGGTTATTCGTCCCATCATGACATACGCTTGTGTCCTGTTTGCACTTACCAAGCCTAAATGTATCTATAGGATGCAGGTACTCCAGAACCGGTTCTTACGCAAAGTCACGGGAGCCTCTAATTATGTCCGCAATTACAGTCTACACATAGACCTTAGAAGGCCCACTATCCTTCAGTTTATGAAACGCCTTTCTAAGCTCTTCTTTGATTCTGCCATAAGGCAACGTAATCCCCTAATTGCATAGGCCGCTCCATATGAGCCCTCACGCATAAGTAAGATTCGCCGACCAAGGCATACCCTCGTCACCCCCGATGACGCTATCACTCTCCTCCAGGAGAGCAGTAGGGCAACTAGCACGCTCAAGAAGCACAGACGTAAACAGGCGTCTTTCCGGGATCGTCGTCGAGGCCCGTTGTGACATCCCGATCCCTGCCCTCCCCGACCCTTGCTCAAGCCCACTTGCGTGGCTGAGCCTGTAGTAAAAAATCAGTCCTGTACTCTTGCTGTCCTCCGCCAGCGACGCCCTCAGCCGATGCTCGTACCCCTCATGGACACAGGATTGTCCGGTTAAGCAGACGACAACCTCTTAGGTAGAACTCATCATCATCATCATTTCAGCCGAAAGACGCCCACTGCTGGACATAGGCCTCCCCCAAGTGTCGCCACATTGACTGGTCCCGTGAGACTCGCATCCAGCGGATCCCTGCAACCTTCACCAGGTCATCGGTATACCTAGTGGGAGGCCTTCCAACGCAACGTCTTGTGGTTCTCGGTCGCCACTCCAGAACTGGTTGGTTGGTTGGCTATTCTTCGGGCTACATCGGTAACCTTGGTTCTCTTGCGGATTTCCTCATTTTTGATATGATCACGTAAGTAAACTCCGAGCATAGCCCTCTCCATTGCCTTTTGGGTGACTTTAAGCCTTCTGATGAGGCCTATTGTGAGCGGCCACGTTTCGGTCCCGTATGTACTCACTACCAACACACACTGGTATTGCTCGATGAACAGCGAGACGCCATTCACAAAAAAAAAAAAAAATATTATCAATCACTAGGGATAATAATACTGTATTCGTTCATTACGTACCGACACCATTGTAATATTTTATTATACAACCATTTGCTTTAAAAATATTGACTATTATGAAACAGTGAACGACATTACGATTTTGCATGAGTATCTATCATGTTTTGTAAAACGACATTACCAAATCAAATAATAACGTGATATGATACTATTCGTGCAAAAAGTATGTTGAGATTTTTAGGGAATAATACTGTTATGCTCATTAAGGGACAATTGTATTTTTATAAATATGCATAGAAAAAATACAAAAAAAAATAACAAGATGTAATAAATGCTCTGAACGTCGAATATGCAATAAAACGAAAACCATCGTAATACCACAATACCATATTATTCGGTGGGGGGAGCGACACGTACCTACGTTACATAGAGGTTTATAAAGTGTTTTGCAAGAAAACTAACTTTACTAACAATTACTGGTTACAAAGCTATTAATACAACTCAACCTTTAGCTAATTCTGGAGCTGGCAAATATCAAACGAACATGTTCTAAAAATATCGCATCATGCACTTGGAATAATTATGTGAAATGGTATGAAATATTTGCTACGCCGTAACTCGTAGCGGCAGTGGTGGCACTCGTAGCGGGGACTAGTATCCGTAGCATGTGTCCGGCGGTCGGTCGCCTTCATTTCCATTCCCTATTTCTGGAGCGAGCACCCAATAATAAAAACTAAATTTATGTGAGGGGCGCCGCCCGCCCAGTGCCGGCAGGGGCGGGTGGGGGCGGCGAGTCACGGGATCCAGATCTAATTAATTACGCGATGATGCTCCAAGCCGCCTTTATAGGTGCTTCGTAATATTTTCTTTGCAGCATCGTGATTTTGTCGTTAGCGTCGACGCTGGGATTAATAAGTTTGTCACGGTGACAACATCGATTGCTTCGTCGCTGCAGTTTGTGGTCAATCTATACGGCCGGCTGGTTTGCGGTGAGGGTGTTATTAAAAGTAAGAAAAATATTATAAAAAACAATATCCCGTGCTCAGCCCGGGATTCCTCGTAAGCAATCACGTCAGGTGCACTGGTGACAGAGGCTGGGGAGGGACGGTGCGGGACGCGCTCGTATTCCGGAATAAATTTAGTTTTTATCGATGCCCGCCGTCTGCACCGGATATTGAGGATGAAAATGAAATCCCAAATCTTCCCGCCACCGCATGTCCCGGCGCCTTGGACCGCACTGCATAGTCACATACATACATATTATTACGTGAGTATGAGCGTCTACGACGGTATTCAGACTGTTGCTAGAATGCACTGACAACGAAGCACTTGGTGTATAATTTGGTTTCATGCAAACTTATGGACTGACTCGTTGGTTTAGTAGTCGCAAATGTTACTGTTGCATGAGGACCTAGGTTGGATTTTCAGGTTAGGTATAGTGCTTTTTTACGACAAATTCTTAATAGCAGTCCGGAATTTTTATTTCTGCGGTTAGTGGCAATAGGCTTCCTCGTTAGTACGTGGGACTTAAACATAATTGTCGACACGTGTGTGGCGTAGGGTACACCTCTGCCTTCCTTGATTGTCTTCGGTGATGACAGGTGGAGTAGTTCACACAATGTTCTGGCGTGGAGGACTGTACAGACTATTCACCTACGCGGCCTTCCCAGCATCGGTGACCCACTGTCGTGAGTCCTCCGATGGTTAGCTTAATTTGAATAAGTTTATTATATCGATAACGCGATCACTGAAAATTGTTACGCTACGCTAAATACGTGACATATTACATGTTACTACATGTAATATGTCATCTATAAAATCACGTGTCACGATGTTTATAAACTCTAATCTCCGAAACTACTCAACCGATTTTAATGAAATTTAGTTAACGTGTGTGATTGATTGATTCTAGCTTGAAAGATAGGATAGTTTTGGATCCGTAGGCGCTGTGCGAAGCAAGGACAGGTTGCTAGTAATATTATAAGCGCAAGTAAGTCCCGGTAGAAGTTCCCGTGGTATAATTTCCGCTTCCACGTGGACGGAGCCGCAGGGAAAAGATAGTAGTTTCATAAATATTGCGTGTGTAAACAATGACGTTGCCCTTATGAGGTGACAGCAGTGATGCAGTCTACCGTGACATGGACCAGCACACAGTCCGTGTCGCAAGCGCTAGTTTGGCTGCCACCCAGCTAATTATCGACCGGCACCGACCGACCAGATCGATTTAAACTCGGCCACTCGCTAGCCGCTGAACACCTTACCCAATTTAATTGAATTCGGTTCTATCTGAGCTGCCGATATGGGGAAACCCATTATGGTGCCCTCGACCTAAACTGTGGAGCGTCAGTTACAAGCGCGACAGTCATCGAACGTGAATACATTTGATCGTCGTGACGTGATGGATGTCACTTGACGTGTGCGCGTCAGCGTCAAGTGACGTCACGTAATGCCGGTACTGCAGGAAACTCGTATAATCGTAGATAAGTAATATTATCTGCTAAATAATTCGTTTCCTGGCAGTATAACGTGTCGGTAACGAACTGCCGGCTTCGACTGCTGCACGCAGGTGTTCCGCAGAGTTTAATGTAGTGTGCGTAACTGGTGCTACTTACGAATATTTTATTACAAGTTCGTGTCAATTGTCAATACTACTTAGTGTTCTCTCAGGTCATATCCAATAAACTTTGGCGTCAGTACTGGACAAAGTATACATTATGATAGTCCGGACTGGGACTCCTTACCAAACTCAACTGAACGGGAAATAAAATGACCAATAAAATACATCATTCACAGGTCACAGTCAGAATAATCTCTGAATTCTACGATATAGCCTTTCCACTGTGTACCCAAAAGAAGAAAGTTTGGTAGAGTAACATAATGCCCGTACAGTGGGCTGCACCCGCACCGCCGCCCGTAACACGCGAGGCATACAGTCTGTACAGAGATAATCCTACGATACTCCACAAACAAGGGTCCATTAATAATTTGTCTGCGGCGGCAAGAGAACACATTATTTATGAGTGATATATAGCTGCGCCGAGATGTCGGGACAAAGCAAACAAAACGAATGGTTTCTTGTTCCAAGCCGGACTAGATTCCTTCCTGACAAATGTCTAGTATTCATTAGGGGTGCGGCGTCGTTAATTAATACTGAATTACTCTTGAAAATGTATAAAGCATTTCTAAGCAGCGCAGCGGCGGGTATTCAAACTGCGCGGTGACTCCTCTTGTAGCAGACAGGTTATTTCTAAAAGCTGATTATGATTTCGTTTAGCGTAGTTGCTCGCACCCAGGTAAAGTTTCTTTACAAAACGTGTTTTGTTGCATTTGGAATTAATACCTAGTTCAGTAAATTGTGAATAACTAATTATTTGAAGTGGTTTTTTTCAATATTTGGGTGCTACTTTTCTTCGGGTTCTGATAGTCTGATCGAGTCAGTAATAAATTAAGTTTAACTGGCTTCAGTGCGTGTTTTGTAAACCACTTCATCTCACTACTGAGTGAATGGGCTCTCTATTAGAGGCGATCTAATGATGCCGAAACAGAATAACATCTTGATTGCACACACATACTGCGAGGACCTCCTATTAACAAGTAGAACATTAACATCTAGATTCTACTTTAATTAGAAAATCACTTAAACATTTTGGTCGTGAATGAAACATTTTTATTTCAGCGGTTGTCTAACCTATATCTATGTAGTAGCATTACAACTCCATGTTTGGTCTGTTTACAAGTGCAAACTATGCGGACAGCCTCAAGCACAAGCGCAAACTGTACGTAATATTATAATGTTAAGATTATGCGATGCATAATATGCTTCGCTTATGTCGCTCGTATGCATGCTTCGCTTAGTCGTTCGTATGCAAATCCGCGCAGTCGCGCGTGCCGCGGCCGCGTCGAGTGGCGAGTTGACCCGGAGTCGGACGCGCGACACGATAGATCCTCGACGGTACCGAACGGACGTCACCGAATGTGCAGCGAACGCGCATTTTCGCGTCAAACACCAATGACCAATGACTTGCGATTGTTTGCACGTTGGAGACCGACAGTCGTAATGTTTATGTACATTATGTAGAATTATGTTTCGTATGCGTTTATATTTTGTTTTTAGGTGTGTGCTGCAAAGTTACCTCTTCATTTTAGCCTTTTTGGTAAAACCTCAAGGCCAAATATCTTTTCTTTTAAAATTGTCAACTCTAGACTTTAAAAATATATATATATATTGTTTGATCTCATTTTTTTTCATTGGTGCACTATTTTGTATAAATCATAAATCATATTTATTTCTGTAAATTGGTTTAAAAAACTCTTTTACCTGTCAACATGTTGTTTTAAAACTAGATGGGGCCGGTGTTTGAAGAATATGAAACAAATGGTTTAATTCCAACTATATTGTTTGCAGATCAATTTGATACTACAATGCAAACTGTTCGCCATGCACTACATGCTGAAGGTTTACATCATCGGAAGCCAGCTAAAAAACCATTTTTTGATGATTCATGACACAAAAACACAGGGAGGAAAGACTACGTTTTGCTCGAGATTATTTAGATTTTAACTGGGAGGTGACTGTATTTTCTGACGAGAAGACTTTCAAGTCTTGCCAAAAGGAAGACTTCATTTATGGCGAAAAGTTAATAAGTAGACCGGGTAACTAAATATTTAGTAATATTAACATTTCCGTAATGAAATTTTAAATTTAATGATCTTAAATTGGGGTTTAGTTTCAATCTTCTTTTCGTCAAGAAAATGAACACTTAAGCTATAACCTCAATACATTCAATGTGGCGTTACATAAAAAAAACACGTTCATAAAGTCTAACTCATATATTAGTTTTCAATGAACTCTGCTGAATACCGATACCTGTAATAAGTGGGTATCAACAATTATATTTGTGTTATTAGAATATCCTTTCCGTGTTATGTTATTCTTATTATGAATTGACTAAGTTGGTATACAACAAAAAATCTTATAAATGGTGATAAGAGAACTTCTTTTGCCTAGGTGGGAACGTGACGTCACAATTCTTATAAAAGTTTGTTAATTTTATAAATAAATAAAACGAATAAACATTTTTGTTATCCTTTAGCACGACTTTTTTATTTCCACCTTCCAACACTGAAAAGATAAAATAAAAATCAATTAATGAGGTTAAATAATAATACAATAACTCTCTAATATTTAACTTCTTATAAAAAATAAATAATAAGCATGCCTACATTATAAATAAACATAAATACCTAACGACTTTCTGCTTAAAATACAAATATTATTAAGGTTTCAAAGAAACAAAAAACACCCACACATTGTAATAACATAGATTCGAACTTAGACTTCATTGATCGTGAACCCATGCTCAGCCCAAACAGCTACCAACACATGTTAATACTATGCGAATTTTAGCAATGCAATGGTAAGAACAGGTCACCACTATGATGTGTATTCTAAATGCAACAGAAATATAATGCTATTTCGCGTAGTGTGACGACAGTTCATTAGTGTGTGTTATGTTGTCGAATGTTGAGACATCACTCATACACGCACACGCACACACACTGCTGTATCGCGCTTGCACAGTTCATAGAAATGTAATCTTTAGCATGCTAGTGCACTTTTGAGCGTCTGCTGTACAGTGGGCTGCAAAAATGCATGGACAGTACAGAAACAAAATCGCGTGAAGCGAGAAATGACGCCACCTAGCGTAAACCAGTTATCGACTAACAAAATGTAATTATGCTGTTACTAGAGGGCGTTCATAAAATATTTTTGTTGTTTCTTGTTGTTTCTTCAAACATTCAAATAATTTATAATTAAAAGTTTATTTTTAAGAAATTTGTTCCTATTAACCTACTATCTTAGAATTGAAAATCAATTTAAACTACTTATTACTAAGTTTACTATTACTAAGTTTTAGTTTTCAAACTTAAGAGGATAGGTTGAATATGGATTTATAAATAAATAATTGGTAGGTAGTAGAAATAATTAGATCGAAGAGTTATGAGTTATGACTAAGTTCAATTGATCGTTCGCTAAGTTCATATCGATTACCTCGTTCGAGTGCCTTTTGTTTAGTTTTTATTTTTATTCAGGTGAATTACTTATTTTACCAAAATGAGTACGCGTTACAACGCGTACTCATTTATGTTATCGACCAGAATGGTGATTACACGAGCTATTAATAAATATTTGATTATGGTTAATTAATATTATTTTACTTAGTACTTATTCTTTATGTTAACTGGAGACCTGGTTGTGTGTATAACTTATTACTTAAGTATTTTTAATAACTTAAAAAAGTTATGAACACTTCAAGTTTAAACACAACATAATTTTAATTTTTTTATGTTACCTACTAACCATTTGGTATGTTTTTGTGCAATTTTGTAGTTCTTAGCCTACCTATTTAATCCGTTTGACTTTTGTGATAAAATAATCTGGTCTCCTGTTTCTTTTTATTGGGGTTACATAAGCTACAATCCTCTTTCCGATTTTGGAAACGAATACTTAAGCTATGAGCTCAATAAGAAGTTTTACGTAATATTATAATGCTATACGATAATTAATAAACTGACTGTTAAATATGAATAATAAATTGTAAGAAATAAACCTCTATATTTTTTATAGTGTCTTTTTGTTTGGCGAGCCTGTTTACCTGCGACGACTCTGCCATTTTTCCTGTTTCTAACTAACTACTAACTCAAATTTTATATTAATAAATTTAATACGCACTCGTTAGCTTAATGAATATAATTATTCCTATCGGTTTCTTTAGTTTTTATCACTAAAGCTACGTATGATAGTAAATGTAATCCTTCACTAAAGCTTCCACAGATAATTAGATAACTGTATTTGCTTTAATCCTACTTAATACGTTTCTGCCTAACTCCTTACATGTCCTTTCAATTCACATGTTCAAGGTCAACATTTTTTTCCAATATCTACCCCAAATAAAAAAAAAATGTATAAAAATCTACCCCCTTTTTATTTTACTTACAAGTGACACTGGGTATTGCTATTGTATAAAGTTTAGATTTTTAAGGACACATCATGACACATGTGATTTTTATTATTCTTTAGGTTGAAGTTAAAAGTAAAATTGCATTGTGGTAGAAAAAAATCATTAAACTTCAGCCACCTACAAGTGACACTGCTAACTAAGGAGTTAATACGTTTCGTAAATTAGCCATAGTTATGAAGGAACCAACGCCATCTAGTTTTTATTTTCGAAAACTTGAACTCATAACGTTCACTGGAAAATAGACTCTAAGGTATCCATGCAATATTGCAGGTGACTGTACAAAGAAAAATAATAATAAAAAATTAGAATAAAATTATGAAACATCCTGTTAATGATGTTTACGTGTCAAACGGGAGAACATTACCTACCCAGCACTCGAGTCCTGTAGATCATTGCTCGCAACAGGGTGTTTTAACTACGTCATGCGTCATAATATTGAATAATATTTTTATTTTTAAATTATTAAAATCTCATAAACACCTATTTTTTTTATTGTCAAAAAAAGTAAATCAAATAAACACAAGTCACCGAATTCTGAAGCTTAAGTTATTTTTCACTTTTCTGTGTTTTTGAAGTCGGTTTTATTTTTTGCAAAAAAGATTTTTATTTTCAATATAACTCCACAGTGTGTGAGTACGGAAAGAAATGAAATCCGACGGAACTTGGATATTTCTTTACTTGCAAAACGAGTTACTTAAATTAAAATGAAGTACTTATTTAGGTTGAAAGCCCGTCTATACTTTATGGCAGTTACTGGCAAACTGGTGACACGGAGCGCTGCGCTTACGACGAATACGAAATGCTGTATTAGCGCTCCTACAGGTGTATGGGCAAGAGGCAAGGCAAGGCACTTCGAAAAGGCTTACATGTTTCATCTCAAAGCAAATGCGTTACGGGCTCACGCAGGGGAAACGCGTTTGACCATGGTCCAATGAATTACATATACAAATACTAGTAACATGTAACTCTTACAACAATATTTGTACCTAACATCATCCACATCATCATCATCATTTCAGCCGAAAGACATCCACTGCTGGACATAGGCCTCCACCAAATATCGCCACATTGACCGATCCCGTGCGTCTCGCATCCAGCGGATCCCCGCAACCTTTACCAGGTCATCGGTCCACCTAGTGGGAGGCCTTCCAACGCAACGTCTTCCAGTTCGCGGTCGCCACTCCAGAACTTTCCGGCCCCATCGGCCATCCGTTCTGCGAGCAATATGCCCTGCCCACTGCCACTTAAGTTTGGCTATTCTTCGGGCTACGTCGGTAACCTTGGTTCTCTTACGGATTTCCTCATTTCTGATTTGATCACGCAAGGAAACTCCGAGCATAGCCCTCTCCATTGCCCTTTGGGTGACTTTCTGTCATTTATACCTGACATAGTTAGTGTTGCTTCTTTTCTTCCCCTAAACAAATACAATGTTACAAGCTCGTCTCCGCATTTTCATTTTTTTTTCATTCCGATTAAGTTTACCAACTAAAATATTTTGCTGTTTAACGATTAACGTTCACCTATTGCTTACAGCTGACCTTTATGAAAGCAATAAAGAAAAGATTGCGAGAGGAGAATGAGAATATTCAAAATAAGTTTAAGTTTATGCCAGGAGGAACAATGGACACCACTTTTGGTCTCCGCCAATTGTGCGTGAAGCACAGACGTGCACAGACTTGCACTCAAGAAGTTGCACATGGTGTTCATTGATCTAGAATTTTAGCTAAAGAAAGCGTATGTTAGGTACTTAAAATTCTTAGGCTTACATATAGACTATAACCTAAACTGGAAGTCACATTTGGAAAGCTTGAGTCTCAAATTAAGTCAGCTATGCGTTATATATGCTTGTAAAAACGGTCAGTACCAGTGCGGTCTTAGCATCTTACCATGGTTACGTAGGGTCCTTGTTGAGATATGGCATTATGTTTTGGGGCTATTCTACAGAAAAAGAGGCTGTATTTAAAATGCAAAAGAGATGTATCCGCGCAATATGTAGTTTAAAACCAACAGATAGTTGTAAGCCCTTTTTTCAAAGCCTAAAAATATTAACACTACCATGTTTATATATATTGGAAGTCGTAGTCTTTGTAAAACGCAACTTGCATTATTTCAAAAATTATAGAAGTCAACGTAACAATAAAAAAATATATTTCCCTGACAGCAGTAGAACTACTTTGTTTAGCAATAGTATTTTTTGGATGGCACCTCGACTTTATAACCATTTACCAAAATGTATAATAGATTTAAAAAGTGTGGACATATTTAAATGTAATGTTAAAAAAATGTTATTGGTAAAATCTTATTGTAGTGTTAATGAATATTTGTGTGACAAACTCTAAATAATGTTTATTACTTAAGTTTGAATTAAATTGCGTATTTCACAATGATTAATTAATGACATTTTAGCATAATAGATTAACTTTGACATTATTACTTTGACATTATTTACTTTGACTTTAATTGACAAATTTAATAGACATGTAATTTTGAACTTTAATGTATTTAAATTTTTAATTTAGGGACTAACCACGTTCCGAACTAAATGTTGCATGCCTAGTGCAGAATATGGTGACACTAACAACTTTCCTGTTCTTCAAAAACCCACCTGTATAACTACCCATATTTGCAATAAATGAATTTGAATTTGAATTTGAATTTGTACTTCGGGATGTGGTGTGGTGGGCTTTGCAAGATAAAGGTATGCCTGAGAAGTATGTAGAGTTAATTCGTGCTAAGTACAGTCAACCTATGTTCGGTCAGCTGCTAGCAATACCAACGAGTTCAGTGTGGCTGCAGACTTGCATCAGGGGTCGGCTTTGAGTCTTCACCTCTTCCTGTTAATTATGGACGCTTCGAAAAAGAAGGACGAAAAAAAAACGACGTCGGAAAAACAGGAAGAGTCGGTGAGGATGGACCTGTGATCGAGAGCAGGTTGAAGAAATGGCGACAGTGGTTGGAGAATGTTGACTTGAAAATCAGCAGAACTAAAACTGAATAAAATCATGATCTGCAATTTCACCGGTTCTGTCTCTCTAATCCTGGAGTCATAGCGCTAGATGGTGTGTTTCTTCCTGTCTGATCTGACTTTCGTTATTTCGGTTCACTCGTGCAAAACGATGGCAAAACAGACCTTAGACCGTGTTAATTCTGTGCTTAACAAAGCACAGAATTAACACTAGATGAATAAAATAACGGCAGGTTTCAGGAACGATCTGCGACTCCTGCATTCCCCTTAAACTTAAGGGGCAGATTTATAAAACAATGGTTAGACCTACTGTCTTGAATGAATCAGGATTTTGGGCCACAAAAAGGAAGAATGAAAGGCCTTTCACTCATCTTTTTTGTGACAAATGTGGCTGAGATGAGAATGATAAGAGGGATGCGTGGTGTTACGCGAATGGATAAAATAAGTAATGAGTACATAAGAGGAAGTCGGAAAGTAGCGCCGGTGACTGAACAGTTGTGTGGTAATCGGTTGGCTTGGGATGTGTATTGGATGGGTAAAGGAATTGGTCTTCCTCTACTCCCAATTAGAGGAAGACCAAAGAAACGATGGATTGACTGTGTGAAGGATGATATGGCAAGAAAGGAGATATTTGATGAGATGACGAGCAATTGAGAAGTATGGAAAAAAAAGACATGCGGCGCCGACATTGGGATGAGGGTGGGAGAATTATGATGTTGACTTGTATTTTACTATACTAGTGATTATTAATTTCCAGCTGATTGATTTTCAGTGTCGAAACTCCAAACTCTTTTCGTTAGTGCAAAATACTACGTTGACTAAACTCTACGGAACTACTTGCTTCAACGTTTATTCGATCATTTGCCCTTCGTGTGGCCACATCCGCAATTAAAAACTGTTTATTGTGAAATGTAGTTTCTCGCCTATAAGAATGAAAATGAATCGAGGAAAGAATATATTTTTATATTAAGCGTAACGACGACAGTTATTTGATATGGTTGCAAATGGTCATAACTATAATACTATTATATAGCCATTTTTAGAAACAATTATATATGGTTTTTAACCAAGTTTCAAAACAAAAACAAAAACAATTGTTTTTGTGTTTGTGATGAAGCAAATCAACTAAGTCTATTTGAAAATATCTGAGCTGAGGTTAAGTGTCTGCTGAACAATGAAGATAAAAAACTAAATGAAATGTGTTCCTTTAAGTACTCGTACCTTCTGCTCCTGTAGACTACTACATAAGAATACGGCTACGAGACAGCTACGCGCTACGACGTGCTACGAGCATGCTACACGCTACGAGCGCTACGCATTGCTGTCGTTCTCCGTGTGAAGTAATTTATTCCATCGTTATGCAAATTCGTTTCGACTTCAGTTTCGTTCCACTATTTTGCATTTCGGCGTAATTCTCCTCCAATTATGCAAATTAATTACTTCTGATGATCATTAATTAGGATGGATTGGGGCGGCTTTCATTTTTTGTCCGTTAAGCAAATATTTTGTTTGCGATCGTCTAATATAATATTTGTGAAAGCATATATAAAATATAAATTAATTGGAACTTGTATAAGTGCCAATAAATTTAAATTTTACTTGGGTCAATTTATTTTATTTTGGAATATCTGTTCTGAGTGTGATACGATTTAGCTTTCTAAATCGTCATTGCAAACACTGCCAGATATATTGAACATTCAACACATGGGAGTAACGACAGAGTTATCCAGAGCTTGTGCAGTATTGCATAACGGAACCGGAAAGAGGCTTGCGTCACTGGAAGAGGACTTGAGTGGAATGCGGGGGGGGGGGGGTGAGACAACTAGTGCGCAGCAGAGGGTAAGAGGGGGTCTAAGGTCCGAAGTGTAATTACAGCTGCAATCAGAATCGCAATCTGTCGGCGCGCGGCTACACATCGACAGTAGTCCGCGACGTGCGATGCGTCGTGACGTCACGCTCAGGAGGCTAGGAAGCTCGGCAGATGTTGAACTAAACCGCTAAACAATCAGTTGTTAAATATGTACTTTCATTTAAGCATTAGTCACTTCAAACGTACACGGAACTGTGTCAGCTTTACTTTTCTTTCAGTTAAAGTAGATCGATGTTCGTTTGATACCTTATAACCCACACTAACACGAACCCTGCTCAAGACAGGTGGTCTAAAGTCTGCCATTACAATCGAAAAGAAAATTAACTAACTGTCAATAATGGCGGACAGTGTGCGGTGTCACGCCTCAACTAAAGTACAGACGTGTGATCGACTGCAGTGAACAACTCGAGCACCAACTCCTCGGGATATGACGTGGTGGGTTACACGACTCGGGCGTACTCACTTTGCGTAACTTTCTCAATTTCCTGCCGCGACACGCCGCCTTGTCATGTACTGATACTTGCTAGTATTGTCAGCTAATAAATTGAATTAGACACTATACATGTTAACACAGAAGGATTAAAACATTTATATAGGAGAAATTCTGACAACCACTCTTACCAAGGGGTATCGTACTCAGTACTAACTGGATTTTGAGGGCAGATAGGTAGTCGCTCCATGTAAAATACTGGTATTCAGCTGAATCCGGTTAGACTAGAAGCCGACCCCGACAACAGGGACATAGGTGGGAAAAGGCTAGGCAGATGATGATATTAATTAAGGAGAAATCTATCACATTAATCAGTTGCTGTTCTTTCAGACATCTTCAGCTAAGTATCTTATGTCGCTTATTTGCGTTTATTTTGTTTTTTCTGTGGCCAATATTCACTTATCAATAACCTAACTCCTTACTACTGTTGTAACCGCGAAAGTTGGATGGATGTACGTTTGTTACTCTTGCACGCAAAAACTACTAAACGCATTTTGATGAAACTTTACAGGAATATAGTTTATAAAACATAATAATACATACGTAGGCCACAATTTATAATAAAATAAATAAATAAATAATAAAATAAATAAATTTATTCAAAAATATAAACTACAACTTTTACAGTTTTTCTTAAATCTATGTCAAGTTCACCCATGATTTGTGCCTGAACTAGGTAATCCTGTGTTTCAGGCGATTGGAGGTAACATTAATTGATAAAATAATCACATTTTCTTATAATTCTTATTGGTAACTATGTAGTATGTATTATACCTATGAAAAAAAGGTATATAAAATTATATTATCTTAGATAACTAATTAAAAAAATAACAATAATACGAACAATATTTACTTTAGCACTAGTAATAACTTCTCTGTATCTTCATAGGACATAGTTTGAAGAGTCTCCTTAAGGGTTTTCTTGCAGTTACTGATATTTAAAGAGTAGATGTTTATTTTTTCATTTAGCCTGTTATATAGCAGCGGTCCGAGGTACATATGAAACTTCGCTGTGAAAGCATGTTTTGTACTTTTTTGAGGGCAAACTATATCTTTTCGTCTTTTTTTAGTAAATTCAGTGCTGTATGGAAGTGCTGCGTGTTGTTTAAGTACAGTGCTCATAATAAATAACTGTCGAACTGCTAGTACTTCACAAGATTTATACAGGAGGTTGGTGGAGAAAAGGAAAGGGCGGCAAGTAGCCACCTTGAAGATAGCTCTTTGAGCTCTTTCAATGGGCAATAACAGAGTTTTACTCGTGCCACCCCATGAAGTAATACAGTAGGTCAGAATTGACTGACAAAGAGCAAAATATACTTGTCTAAGAACTTTTGGATCTGTAATAAATCGTAGCTTTTTGAATACGAATATCAGCTTACGAATTCTACTATTTAGAGCTTCCATATGTTGTTTGAAGGAAAGGATTACATCTATTATAATACCCAGGTATTTTATTTTATCAGTCTTCTTAATATTCGGACACTTACACTGGCTATCTGCAGGAATTGGACAACAATGAGCATGCAACGCTGAAGGGACATTCGATGTATGCTTGTGCATCGAAAACTTAATATAATTTGTCTTCCCTGCATTTAGAGTTAGTGAGTTATTTTGAAGCCATTTATTTACAATATTAAAACCGTGTTGCGCAAAATTGTAGACTTCATTTTCTGAGTCAGCCGAAAAAAGTAAAGCAGTGTCGTCGGCGTAAGTTATAATAGTGCCATGCTCTAGCTTTAGATTGCAAAGGTCATTTATGTAGATCAAAAACAGAGTGGGCCCTAGAATACTTCCTTGGGGAACACCAAAAATGTGTTTTTTTTTAACAGAGCTGACAACATCACCAATCATTACGCATTGGGAATGGTCTTCTAAAAAACTTTGGAATAGTTTCAGCTGGGTGCCTCTCACACCCATGATCTCAAGCTTGCGCAACAGAATTGGAATACAAACTGTGTCAAAAGCTTTGGCAAGGTCTAGGAAAATTCCAACTGTGTATAATGATATTGTGTAAAAAAATATTTTATGTGGTTTGAGCCGCGGGCGGAAGCTATTATTGATATAGCAATTTCAAATATCATATCTGTTAATGCGTGAACATTCCGTGCTTGTTTAAAAGTCAATCAGTCGTTCAGTCAATACAAGTGTATTATTGTGCAAGACCTTGACCAGGTCGTTCGTGCGAACAGTTGCACTGCGCAAGTGTGTGTGCGTTGATACTCCCCGGCGCGCACCTCACGTCTGCGCTCGAGTTCGGGACGACACAGAACACATGTGGATGCACTACATTAAAAACAGAGGACGAATGCAACCAGCAGTTACAAGTGGGACAAGGTAAAGAATTTTTTTTTTTATAGTGTACGACTGAAATTGGTTTTTACGACCGAAACCGGAATCAAAACCGAATTTCGGCAACGGTTTCGGTTTCGACCGAAACCGGAACCGAAACTTCCTTACAAGGAACATGTTTTGAGGGAAAAATAAAGAAAACGTTAATTAAAATGAATATTGAGACTCTGAATCCATAATATTATCACCGTTAATGCATTATAGTAAGTACCAAGTATCTAACTAATTGCCAGGGCTGCGGGACTGTTCGAAAGAGATACCGTGGCCCTGGAACACAAAGGGCAAATAAGGAACATGGATGGGTTTTAGTCAGTACAAGTCTGACACTCCCTTCCGCTCCAACCAGAGTGGGGGGGTCAATTGATGATTCCCCATCCGGAAAAAAAAAAGAAAAAAAAAGTATCTAACTAATGTTTGTTTAGGTATTGCATTAGCGAGAGAGTTAACAAAAAAAAAATAGATTATATAAGATAAGATAAAGATTTATTTCTCACCACAATATATAGGTAAATTATGAGGTTTCGTGAACAATACATACGTTTTTATACTGTGGGAGACTGGTGCCTAAGTTAGACGAAAAGCCTGTATTTCAGGACACCAGGTCTCCACCCCTACGGAAGCACATTTAAACAGAATTATGCACTCGTACACAAATTAATACAGTAAATAATATTGAGCAAGAAAAAATAAAGGATATAAATATACCAACATTGGCGATATCTAATTATTGAACCAGGGGTTAGTAGTGGGTGAGTGTGTATGTGAGTGTGTGTGTAAGTGGAGGGTGTGTGTATGTGGTGGGTGTGTGTATGTGGTGGGTGTGCGTGCGTATGAATAAGGAAAGGGGAAAATTGTTTAAATAGCTGGATGCACAGAATTGTGATATATATATATATATATATATATATATATATATTGTATTCTTCGACAGGCAAGTTATTTCGGGGCAGCTAGAAGTTTTTCCGTAGTGTCATAACTTAACTCCAGAAGCCAGCTCGTAATTTTAGATTTACACTTTGTTTTGGTAAGATCGTAGATCGGGAGCGTCCTATTTATTTTATTATAGAGAAAACGACCCAGATAACAGAAGAAACGTTTTGAGAATATTATAGTTAGTCGTTTACCATGGCGATCTACTGGGTCAAAACGTCTTTTACTTAGATATAGTTAGGTTAAACTTGATTCTACTATAAACTATGTATTATTTTGTTATATTGAATTATTTTTTGATGTTGACTACCTACTCTTATGCTATATCACGTGATAAAACATACCGAGTTCAAAATAAATCACACGAAATAAATCAAAAGAACTCCCGAATTGCAGTTTCGGTTTCGGTCGTAGTTTCGGCAGGTTTTCCGCCGAAACTGAAACTAAACCGAAACCCGTTTTTTTGCCGAAACTGGACCGTAACCGAAACCGAAACCGGACTTTCGGTCGGACACTATTTTTTTACAACAACTTTATATACTTGCATGATTAGGGTAGAGTAGGGGACTCTTACAACTGCCTACTGACTCGCCAACTAAAACGGTATAAAGCATGTAATAACGATCGGTTGTGGAGGGTTTGAGTTATGAAGCACGGCATGCTGTGGTCAGTGCTGGTCAGTACTGGTCCGTGCGGGCACACGAGTGAGCACAGAGCGTGGGTGACTAATAGGAGATTAACTTGACGCTTGTTAATTAATCACCACTTTTTATCACCTTTATATAACGCATGGTTGAGCGCAGTCGTGGTGCTCACATTGAGTGACCAGCGACCAACCAACATACCTACAGTCAGGCCTCACGTACAAGAACTAGGAGGTATTCTTATATACCTTCCAGTTCTTGCAAATAGAGATTACCTAAAGGATTTGTCAAGGACAGCATCTCAAAATAATAATAAATAATTGTATGGAGCACATCGAGACAGCGTTAGCGACTGTTTGCCATACATTTAAATAGTCTCGATTTCTTGTCGTAGTTGCCTGTCGCCGTCGCGTCAATTAAGTCCTACCTGTATTAACATAAAACAAAAAGGTAAAGTACTTTTTACGATTGCAAACCGCGGCATTTTAGCCATTCCGTTACAAATATTACCGTGTGATTTCCTTATCCCGTTAATCAAGTGAAGCTTCTGCGCCGTGTTATTTGCGGGTTTGTGCGGGTGTGCGCGGTTACACGTAAGGTGGTACTAGATCGCGAGGATCGCATGTCGCGGCCAAATTCAGTCCACACTGCACCGCACTGTGCCGCCGCCCGCGCTGTGCTGTACGGAACGTTCCCTTTAATTTGAAACACACAACGCCGCACTTAATCACTCGCCGGCTCGAGAGCGATATTAAATTCATAGCTCTCACTTTATAATTGAACAAATATTCGCTCGTAATACTATTACAGCTTTTTTTACATCGTCGCCTTCGACCGCCACCTTCGTGAACTACAAACATCGCTTCTAGCTGATTATAGAATTACAAAATTGATATCTGCCGCATAGGCATAGTAAATCATCCACCTGCTGAGGTGGTAGGGAGTAAAAAAACCGGTAGAATTTAGTTTTATTATCCATTTCCTAGAAGCTTATCGTAGCTTTTGGTAATCATCAATAAAGGACTGAACACGCAATCAATAACCACTCTGATTTAAAATTATTAGTAGGTACGTAAACGAACGCAGCGCGCCGTTTAATAATAAGGAAGCGGAAAAATGGCTTCTCACGTAAATGTTGAAATAACGCCAACGAATGAAATATGTATGTATTAATTGTGTGCGTCGATGAATAATGTACGCGAGCATTCAATATTCCATTCTGAGATTACATGTTACGCCGCATTAGTCGGCTCATTAAGCTGCTTGTGCTGCGGTCCAGTGCGGCCCGGTGCTGCCTGGAGCGGCCCGGTGCGGCCTTGTGCGGCCCGGTGCGGTGGCGTGATGAATGCCTTGAGCCCACTCTCAGTTTTTGCTCAGCGCGGAGACGTTAAATATTTAACGGTTGGTTGAGAGGAGGCTCTCGCCGGAAATGAATCACGTATTTTAATGCGACGACTGCTATTTTAGTGTTGTAAGCTCGTGACGTCAGAATTCACGTAGAATAGTGTATGGAGGGTGGCTGGTGTGATATTCATTGCTGTTTAAAAGAGAAGGCTTTGTGCTTACTAACGATGTGGTTTTAATACCTGTGCATATGGTTTATATTCGGCATCTCAATACCTTCGACTACGCTCTCAAATAAAGGCGTAGATGGAATGACTAACTACGAAGAATATACTTCTCCTGTACTTCAATGTTATTGCACGTGATGTTATTCACTACTAAGTGAGAAGGTTCTCTTTAGGCTTGTGTACCACACACAAGCGTGTTAGTATCGCGAGAGCAGGTCGGGGTGCCAGAGTGTCGGACACCGCCCAGGGCGAGCGCCACGCGCCATGACACGCGGTCAGGCAGCGTGTGACACTTACTTGCTAATATCATGCAAATGTGAGGACAAACTTTGTTCTTTGTTGTTGATGACTACTGTCAATGAAGTGGAGTATTGTACCTATTGGTTGTACTTACAAAAATATTAAGAGTGATGTGGAACAACCCAAAGGTTGACTTATCATTATTTCCCTTATTCACTTATCTACACATTTTTAACATTTTTAAATAATCTTAAAAAAAAAACATTTAAAGATATAAAAAATAGTGGTCCGCCGGTGTCAGGAGCAGGGTCCAAGCTACCGGTGGTTAGGGCTCCAGAGACGAATTTCCTCAAAATGCGAGCCGTATCGAGTAGTACTGCCTTTTTCCAACGGCCCTTGATTCAACCGCCTTTTATTATTATTATTCATTTATTTCAGATATTATTCATTTATTTGTAATCCGGTAGAGCTTCCTGGCCTCTAGGACTGTCCAGTGAGTCATATAACTTCTCCTGCGCCTTAGCCATGGAAACTGCTACCGCCTTTTTTGCCTTCCTCTTCCATTCTTTATAGATCTTCTTTCAAACTGTCGTTCCCGTTTGCTACACCCTACCATTCTTTAAACGCAACCTTTTTCTCTTTCATACTCTTTTGCAACTCTTCATTCCACCACCATGTATCCTTTTCTATAATACATTTCCCTTTGGATTCTCCAAAAACATCGTTTGCTACTCTCCTTGTCCAATTTGCCATCTCTTACCAACATTAATTCACAGATTTTCCTTCCATATCCTTCATTTCAATCATCTTGACTCTTAAACATACTTGCACATTCTTCATTTTCAATCATACGCCATATTCTGGTTTTGGGTGGGGGCCGTTCTTTGTTTCTACTGGCCGAGACACTGACTTTGACCTCCACTATGACTAATCTGTGTTGGGAGACTATCGGGGGATAAAGCTCATGTCACATAGTATGAAAGTATGGGAGAAAATGATAGAGAAAAGATTGCGAGAGAAGAGTGAGATTACCCAAAAACAGTTTGGGTTTATGCCAGGTCGAGAAACAATGAACGCCATCTTGTACCTACGTCCGGTCAGCTGCTGGCAACACCGACGAGTTCAATGTGGTTGTAGGCTTGCATCAAGGGTGGGCTTTAAGATCTTACCTCTTCCTGTTGATTATAGACGCTTTGACGTCGGACATACAGGAAGAGGCACCCTGGTGCATGCTGTTTGCCGACGACATTGTTCTTGTCGGTGAAGATGGACCTGAGATCCCGAGCAGATTGGAGAAATGGCCAGAATGGAAAGCTGGAGAATGTTGACTGGAAAAACAGCAGTACTAAAACGGAATACATGTTCTGCGATTTCGGCGGTCTCTCCAGTTCCAAAGCCATAGCGCTAGATGGCGCGTTTCTTCCTGTCTGCTCCGACTTTCGGTATCTCGGTTCACTCGTGCAAAGCGATGGCGAAATAGATCGTAGTGTAAAGCACAGAATTAACACGGGATGGATGAAATGGCGGCAGGTCACGAGAACAATCTGCGTCTCCCGCATTCCTCTTAAAGTTAAGGGGAAGATTTATAAAACAATGGTTAGACCTGCTGTGTTGGAAGGATCAGAATTTTGTGTCAGAAAAGGGATGAATGAGAGGCATTTGCATGTGGCGGAGATGAGAATGCTAAGGGGGATGTGTGGTGTTACGCAAATGGATAAAATAAGAAATGAGTGTATAAAAGGAAGTCTGAAAGTGGCGCCGGTGACTGAAAAGTTGAGTGGTAATCGGTTGTCGTGGTATAGGCATGTCATGCGGAGAAATGAGGAAAATGTTGTGAGGAAAGTTTTGAGTATGAATTTGCATGGGTATATGAGTAGAGGAAGACCAAAGAAACGATGGATGGACTGTGTAAAGAATGATATGGCAAGGAAGGAGGTGTCTGCGGATATGACGAGTAATAGAGAAGTATGGAAGAAGAAGACATGCTGCGCCGACCCCAAATGAATTGGGATAAGGGCAGGGGAATGATGATGATTCATTTATTTCAGATAGGTATAACCATAACATTTTTAGAGAGCCTATACACATAACACTATTGAACAAGAAGTTTAAATAAATAAATGTAATAAAATCTTTTTGAGGCTGACTCTTACTTGTCAACCACACTCGGCAGCCAGATTAGCGGTTACAACAATTTTTGTTGCATTAACTAAACCTACGCAAAACTACTTCGTAATTTACGTAGGTACAGATTATTGTAGGAAAGGCGTCTAAATCCCTAACTTTAAGTAGTTCCAGGCTTCGTGTTATCAGTTCAGCACAAATGCGCGGATAGATTTGCGCCGCGTCGCGCGCCGTCGTTACCAGTAACACAAGCATTACGTCCGCGGTTTCACGCCTTCATAAATCATCATTATATATGCTTTGACACTCACGGGATAGTATTGTGCCAGTGTTCCCCGAAGAAATCGGCAGGGTACACCTAAGACCACCATTTCTACGAATCACATTTACGAAAATTAAGCATCATCATCAAGTGCAGTTTGTTACGAGTACATTAGAAATAAACTGCCTCCTTGGTCTAGTGGTCGTAAGTACGACTGCTGATCACGTGGTCTCAGGTTCGATTCTCAGGTCGGACAAAGTGTGATTAGGTTATTCCTTCAGGAATTTCTAAGTATAGAGACAGCCATACAGACTGGATTCGTGCGCAGTTGAAATAGGGTCGCCCCCTATTACATTGGAAGAAAACTTAACAGGTAAAATGCGCCAGCTATATTTGGGGATTACAGTCTTAATGTTATTTTTTTATAAATCAGTACATTTTAAAAATCTAACAAATTGAATATAAGAGCTGATTTCTAAAAACCGAATGTTATTTTCCAAACTCGATCACACCATATATTCAGTGTCAGCGCCAAGTTTGTGCACTCGCTCAAGTTTGCCCCGGCGCAGGATGCTGCACTAACTTCCCTGCGAACTCGGCAGTCTCTCCAGGCTGACACGTGAACTTAACACAAATCAGTGTAAAACTACCCACAAACTGTCCATATCAGATGTTTGTCTAAAAGATTATTTATTGAGTGAAGACTGATATGAAAGAGAAAGGTGCAAAAGATGCCGTGTTGTCTGACAACGAAGAATGGAAGAAGAAAACGTGATGCGCCGACCCCGAGTAGACTGGGACAAGGGCATGAAGATGATGAAAGTCCGGAGGTTTTTTTTATTGTAAAACTATAATTCGCGAAACGCGCCTGCAACCCATGAACTAACTGTAAGAACAATGGCAAAACAGCATGTTTGTTTACAAAACATTTAGTCCAATAAGTGCACTTTAACGAGCGATACACATGACATGTATGTTGCCGCGAATTACATTAAACATACAATTTGTTGAAGATAATTGCACGTCGGTACAAGTAGCATAGTACACGTTACAATATTATGTTAGGAACGTGTGCCGGTACATTACGTGACGTTATTACCGGGTATCAAACTTCATATGTACAATACACTATACCTCAGAGAGTTCGAAGCTTTCACGTGTCGAAGCTTTGATATTTTGGTCGTGCTTGCCTTAGGAGATGTAAGTTCTCGATTTCAAAGTAACGAGACAAGTTCATTAATTATGAATTTACAATGCAAAGTCTAGATCCAAAAAGAGAAACTGTTACATTAGAAACGAATACGTATTAGGATGTAAGACGCCGAATATTTTTGGAACAATAGCTGTGTAAGTAGTGGTGGTTGTCTCCGCGGAGAGCATTCGCATGCAGGAAGTGGCCGGCACTAACTGTACCTAATACTCTTACAGTGCTGCAGCGTAAACCGCGCATCGACCAGCGACCACCGCTGCAGCGCTGCAGCGCTTACTAATCAGCGCGTTAACTCGTCCAAAAACGTCGCGGTTTCATTCACTAACTTTACTAAACCTTTTAATACCCGCCGGTCGCTTTCAGCCCTAAATTAGAACAAGCTCAACGCTGAAGCCCTAAAATAGCTAGCGAGAGCTTTCTTTCAAGGTGGATGGTTTAATTATTTATGGTGAGCGAGTTGCGAATAATACAAATAGTTTACGATCGCTTAAGTAAGTGTTAGGGCGGCGAGCACCCGAGGGGGCAATAAAGGGAATAAAATTATTCATCGGCGAGCGGCGAGTAATTAAATAGAAATTAGGAGAGCAGCCGCTGGAGCAAGTGTACTTTATTTAAAGTTATAGCCGTTGCTGCAGATAGAAATTTATTTCCGTCATATTGTTGAAGTTTTACACGGCTCGAGTGTGCGGGTTACGTAACCCGCTCTCCACTGCCACACCGCGCCCACCCCCTCACCCTCCTCGCCCTCGCCCTCACGTTGCACCGCTCTAAAACGGATTCCCTTTACAATATTTCTTTTCCAGTTCGAATGTGAATTTCCCGCGGCGATGCGAACTATTCATGCACCCGAAGAGGAAAATTTATAGCGAGATATTTTTTTTAACTTCCATTTGAATCGAAGTTTAAATATTAAAATGATATCGGTTGGCTGTGTGCCTGCGCTGCGACCGCAACAGATCCGCGCGCAGCATTAAGCATATTATTTCCTTGTGTCGGCGACAGACCCCTTAACCCGCAGGTCGCGTCGCGTGCGTCTGACATGTGGCGAGCACCTCGCACCAACACTCTACAACTGGCGAAACAGATACAGACACTGACAAATCTTAGGGCGCTAAGTTTTGTGTTCTTCACTCTTTGGGTCTTTTTTTTTTTTTTTTTTCCGGATGGGAAATCATCAAATGACCCCCCCACTCTGGGCGGAGCGGAGGGGAGTGTCAGACTTGTACTGACTAAAACCCATCCATGTTCCTTCTTTGCCCTTTATGTTCCAGGGCCTATATATATTATCTCTTTCGAACAGTCCCGCAGCCCTGGCACTCTTTGGGTCTGAAGCTCGTGTCCATTTCGTCTAACATCATCATCTGCCTAGCCTTTTCCCAATTATGTTGGGGTCGGCTTCCAGGTTAACCGGATGGAGCTGAATACCAGTATTTTAATTGGAGCCAATACCTATCTGACCTCCTTGGATTATAATTTACCAGAAAATATGCCAACGATAGATATTATGTATGATGATTCAAATAATAATCGCACAATTTTATCACTACGAACGTGTATGTACAATCGGCCAAGCTAATTAATTTACATCGCACACATCGGTAACTGTCATTGTACGAGCCAGTAATGTTCATACAGCCGCTTGCGTGCGTGCGTTTACGCACACAATAATAATTTTTGTAAAAAAAAAATATATATATTTATTGTTCTTCATTGTGTGCGTAAGCGTTTTCTACCCTACACGGGGTTTATTTTTTTATCTTAGTCCGTGTAGGGTACACGGGTAAAGATAAAATAAACGGGTTTACAATAAGGCCCAACATTTTATACAAATGTACGAGTAACATGGTCACCATAGCTGATTGGTGTAAGCGCCTGCGTCAGTTAGTGATCTAAGTTCGACGACGTGAGTTCGATCCCAGCTGAGGTGTTATTTTTGCTGTTTTTTACTTTTTGATCTTTATTAAATTAATTTTGTGACCAATAAAATCACTCAAGGAAAAAGTAAAAAGTAATTAAATAACACCAATAAAATAATTTGATTTTTTGTTAGATAAACATTGGTATTTGGTTAGAAAGAGCTTATGGCTTCTGTCATTAGAAAATGATCCACCTCGTTTCTTCCAATATGTTCCTTCCTTACGTTGGTTGTTTTAAGGTTCAATTTGGTGGGGGCTGTATGTTAGCAAAAAAAACTTGTGTGGCTGATACAAAGATTTAATACGAACTAGTTTTAAACATATATAGGCTATAGCTATCCATATTAGACGTTCGAATGAGTAAAACACTGTTGTTTACCATTTTTTTTTACAAAGACAATGTTTTTGTTGGTAAGGATGGACGTAAATAATTTGTCAAAGTAGGTAGGTATATAAATTGACTCAAAGTAAAATTAGTGGTGAAGTGAATCAACATGTTACATAGTAAGAAATTATGACAACTTCTAACCGCATAACAATAACATAACAAATATAATAACTTTACGAGTTGTGGTTTTAAAAAGAGGATTAGAGGAGGAGATTATTAACATTTATACCTAATTATTGCTAAGGCAAACCTTCGTTTTCTATTACTTCTTGTAACCTTCACCTCATGTGTTTATTTATTTGTTTAGGATCTCCAACAAAGGATATACACAAACACACGAAATAAATAATCGGCGACAAAAGTATCACGTAGGTGTACTCCTTTACTTACAGGAGACCACAGCATGCATAATAAGATGTTTAACTAAGCTAACAAAGTTATAGTAGCATTTATAAATTCAAATCAAACACATTATTTAGTACTAAAAATAAAATTAGAAAAACAAAATTAACAAAGTCATAGTAGCACTTAAAAATCAGAACACATTTGGTAATAAAATTGGAAAAATAATTAAAAAAAAAAATTAACAAAGTAATAGTAGCAATTAAAAAATCATAACACACTTGGTAATTAAATTGAGAAAATAAAATAAAATAAAAATTAAAGTATAAATTAAATATTAAAATAGTATAATTAACAAATACATAATTTTTTGAGGCATTAATTTATAATTTGAGAGAGATTACCATATTAGCGCATATGTTACTACTTTACGCCCATCCTTATTCGACTTAAACGTTTTTTCGCCGCTAAAAATCAGCACATTGTTCTCCCAATCAATTTTCTACCTAGCAAAGTGTAGTCGGTTTTGTCGCTGCGCAGTGAATAGCAAAGGTGCGCGCTGGTTTGCTGCAACGTAATCCAGCAGAATGTAGGTGATTTCTCACAGTTTGTAAGCACATGTTGTGTGCTGTTGCTTTTACGCGGGTGGACAAGTTAGGATCTGCCTTGTGCCTTGCCACGATGTCGTGGTGTCGAGCCGATGAATATGCCTTTGGTTTTGCTTAAGATGTTATACGTCTCCAAAATCCGCATACCGGCGGACCCATAACTGCACGGTTCTCCTCTGTGGATAAAAACAGTATTTATAATACTATAATTATAGCTATTATTGTAGTAAATATTTACTACATTTATATACTATATATAGATAAACACTACGTTTATACAATATACTTATATATACCTACTTAATTTTATAATAATACAATACATAAATACAAGATATACACTGACATTAGCTTTTCTTAAACTGTCTAAGGGCTAGATCAAGCTAATTTTAGACCAAGTTAATTTTATCATAAGATTAATAAATTAAAAAAAAAAACTATAGTTCATCTATGATAATACAGGGTGTTTGGTGCATCGTTTGCCAAATTGAATTGTCCGAATGGAAATGTCATTTGCTATCTCTTCAGGCCCAAGAACTCACTCTTGGCCACACCGGTTTTTTTATTTGGTTTTTATAAATTTTATTTTGAAAAATTCCCAAACTTAGCATTAAAGCATAAATTAAAAACAAATTTATTAGTATAATCCTTAAATTACATTTTAATTTTTATACGTACTGTTGTATGGTTCTATAAAATTCGCCACGGAAGTTGAAACTAGGGATGATTTAGTCCAACGCATTGAGGCGGCCTTCATGACCATCAAAGCTGAAATGGATTTACGCACCACTACAGTCGAGATAAGACGAATAGGTCGTACGTGCATACGCAATAGTGGCGGACAATTTAAACAAGATTTGTAATTAGGTATTTATTAAATAAATTATTATTTTTAATTTTCTCTTTCATTTCAAGTTCGAGGAAAGTTAAAACCCTATGTAAGAAAGAGATAAGAGACTACGTAAGAGTGAGATAACAGTATCTACCTACTTACAGCATGTTATTTATGCGAAAACTAGTGTTTTATACTGAATATGGAGTAGATTGATGGTGCGTCCCAATACAAAAATTTAACGAATTAGCGAAGTTATTAAACGACGGTTATTATTTTTAGCATATTGCATACCGTTGGAAAGAGGACAAACTAGAGAACTTTTTAAAGAATTCGAAGATCTCGATCGCTTTTAGTTCTGTTTTATAGCAATTTAAAGTTTAGTTTTGAGATTATTATTTTTTTCAAAAGCTTTGTGAGCTATTAAAAAAAAACTATATGTTACTAGCGACTAGTTTTGAATTTGATAAAACCATACAAGAGTAGGTATAAAATTAAAATGTAATTTAAGGACCTTTGTTTTTAATTTAAGCTTTAATGCTAAGTTTGGGAATTTTTCAAAATAAAAATTAGAAAAACCGAATAAAAAAACCGGTCTGGCCAAGAGTGACTTCTTGGGCCTGAAAAGATAGCAAATGACCTCTCCATTCGGAAAATTCAATTTGACAAACGATGCACCAAACACCCAGTATTATCATTTGCTCATCCAAAACAACGATTTCTACCCTTTTGAACATTGATAAATGTCGCATGGTTGGATCCACAGAAATAAATTCGCACATATGCGCATGAGTAATCAATAAACTCAGTAATGCAAATACTCGTAGATTGACAACTAAGAACGCTCATTTTTATCAATGACGGTGTTTGAAAACAATATTTTTATATTGTCGGTAGTTATTTTCTAAACAGTCAAAATAAAATAACTTGAGAGTTCCGTGTTTATCTCAAACGTTGGAAACTTCATTACACAACCATGAACGGGATCGAATCGTTATAAATTCTACTTTAAGTAATGTTTTAAAAAAATAATGAATACAAAAAGAAAAAGAATATATTGTTGCTTACATGGTTTGAACTTACGGCTTCTCGTTCACTGACTAAAGACGATAGCCGTTGTGCCAAGGTTGCTATAGTTACTACTATAGCAACCTTGGCACAACGGTCATCGTCTATTTGATGCAAAATGTTATATCTCCTTCAGTAGGTATCATAAGATAATGATGACTACATATTGGTGTATTACATGGTAATTGATGTGCCACGCGCACACTAATAAAAACCGAGCTCGCTCGTTTTATTTAGTTTTTGTGTGCATAACTATGACTTTGTGGCGGCTTGTTAATCGTAATATGCTGAGTTGCATTATTGACGAAGTATGTGGGAGCGGGAAATCGGCTCGCCAGTCGCCTACATACCACCGCCCTGCCTCAACGCATACATAGTACGTAGTTAGCTATAACGAAGTATTGTGGAATTCGAATTAAAGACATTTGTTTCTTTGGAGTCCGATTCTTTATTTATCTCACCGACAACATAACACGCACAATACTGGTGACCCCGACGTTTTAAAGATTCCGCGTTGTTATTCACGTAGCAACAGGGTAGGCGACTCAAAAAAGCTTACGAGGCAGGGCGGTGGTATGTAGGCGACTGGCGAGCCGATTGCCCGCTCCCACACACTTCGTCACATACATAAACTGTAAATCAATTAGTTGGTTCGATTTTACATACACCACATATAAGTAACAGTGGCGACCAAGGTGAGCGGCACCAGTTAATGCTACAACAATGTGTCGTTCCCGCGCCGGCACACCGCGCGTTGGCCACACAATTGATTGACAATTAATGTTACTATTGACCCCCTCCTCCCCGTGCCTTGCGGGAAGGACGGGGCAGCATCAGGTGACCAGCGAGCAATAATAGCGGATGACCTGAGGTGTATTTGCGTCCGGAATGCAAATTGCTTGCGTTGGAAAGCTCTGAAGTGAAATCAGCTGACGCAGACTTTAATAAAAATGTATTGGAACGTATTGCTCGCAGACTATGCAACAGTCTGCACTGTAGAGGAAATTGCCGCCCCGTTTGTAATAATATCATTTGTGTTGCGATTTTAGTTTTCAACTGCATTGTGTACGTAAATAACCATTAAAAACATAAATGTGAAATGAGAGCCAAGTTCATTATTATGATATATGCCTTGGTTGTTGACTTCAACAACAAAAGAAGTGAGATATAAATAGGTGCCAAGTTCAATGGTCAGTCCTGAAATTTATTTATAATAAAATAAAATATTTTATAACAACATCCAAAACTCAAATAGATGATGCTGGCCTTACAGTTGCTAGGTTGAAGTGAAACTGGGCTGGTCACGTCTACCACATTTTAGAGGAGCTATGGGCAAAAATTACCACTCAGTGGATACCAAATAGCAGAAAACGTCAACGTAAGGAGTTGGTGGGTTGAGCTGGTCTCTTTCGCAAAGGATTGGCCTACAGTAGCTCTAGACCGTGAAATGTGGAAGGAGGCCTTTGCCGATATAAAATATCATTTCTTCTTATAACTTAGGATAATATAGTGAAGCCTAAGGTCTGACTTGGCTAGTTCTCATATACGCATTATTATTAAGTACCTACTAAAACAGTCATGGAAGAGCTCTATGTCTATCAAAAAAAAAAACACGTTTTACGGTAGGATTCGATGGAACGCACTCAAAGCATTGTGCTTTTTTTTTTTTTTTTTTTTGGATGGGAAATCATCAAATGACCCCCCCCACTCTGGGCGGAGCGAAAGGGAGTGTCAGACTTGTACTGACTAAAACCCATCCATGTTCCTTCTTTGCCCTTTGTGTTCCAGGGCCACGGTGTCTCTTTCGAACAATCCCGCAGCTCTGGCAGGCATCGGCCCATGCGGACCCCTACTCGGTTGCTGACATCTCTTTGAGGCGCGCGTGGAACACGAACGCGCCGTCGACACGGCCTGTCGTCATAAGACGGCCGGACGGCGAGCTAGCCCATAACTCGCCGTCCACAGGCCCGCGCCTACGGTGGCCGGGAGCCACCACGTGACCCCCGACGCCCAGGGCGTCTCCCGCGGCGGCTGGGACGTGAGGTTCTTTCCCTCTCACGTCCCGCCACCTCCTTCACTAGCATGACTGCTTCGCAGAAGGAGGTGACGGCTTCCCATTCCCTCTCGCTCCGGACCATGGCTTGAACCAAGGCCGGACGCGAGAGATCGCCGCCGCCAATCGCCGCTACGAGGACACGGCGGTGCTCCGCCCAAGCGGGGCAGACCTCCACGGTGTGCTCCACCGTGTCCTCCGGGCGATCCTCGCAGTGGAAACACCCGGGCGTTTCCTCCCGCCCGATTCGGTGCAAGAACCTCCCGAAACAACCGTGTCCGGTGAGGATCTGCGTCAGGCGGTAGGTGAGGGCGCCGTGGCGCCTCTCTAGCCACTCCTCAAAGAGGGGACTTATCGCCACTATGGTAGCGTGCCCTGCACGGGGTTGCAACAGTCGCTCTCTCCATGTCGCCATGATATCACGCCGGAGGTCTGTCCGCTGAGCGGCAATTTGCCGCGGCAGCGGAGTTTCCCCCCGACGTAGTGCCTCCGCGCGCCATTCATGCAGGCGCGCGAGGACTATCGCCTCCAGATCCCATGGCGGCAATCCGGCAAGGAGGCTAGCCGCCTCGCCGGAGATCGTGCGGTACCCCCGGATTAGCCTTATGGCTATCACCTTTTGGGGCGCGTTCAGGTAGTGGGCGGCTTGCCGCCTCAAAGAACGCGCCCACACCGGGGCCCCGTAAAGAGCCATGGACCGCACGACCCCCGCGTATAGCCTCCGGCAGGAGGCGTTTGGACCCCTCAGGTTGGGCAAGAGCCGCTTGAAGGCAGCCCCTGTCCGTTCCAGTTTGGGAGCCAAACGTCGGAAGTGCTCCACGAAGTTCCACCGGCTGTCGAGGACGAGTCCTAGGTACTTCAACGTCGACTCGACGCCGATGGAAACCCCTCCCGCCGTCAGTAGGGATCCCGACGGTGGCGCATTCCGAGGCCCATGAAAACACATGGCCTCGGACTTGTGCAATGCCACCTCGAGACCCAATTGCCGGATCCTATCCACGACTATCGCAACCCCGCGTGTCATGTTTTCGGCCGCCGCCTCGTGCGACCTCCCTTGTGCCAGTACCAGCGTGTCGTCAGCGTAGCAAACTACGCTGACGCCGGTAGGGAGGTCGGCGCGCAGCACCCAGTCGTAACCGATGTTCCACAGGGCCGGTCCTAGAACCGATCCCTGTGGAACACCGCACGACATCTCTCGCCGGTTCCATTCTCCGCTCTGACCAGGGTAGATCACGGCCCTATCCGTCAAGTAGTCCCCGACCACACGACGAAGGTAGGTTGGCACCCGGTGATACCGGAGTGCCTCCCCAATGCAGCTCCAGGGCATGGAGTTGAAGGCGTTGGCGATGTCAAGAGACACCGCCAAAACGACCCCGCCCCGGGACACCGCGTCCCCCGTCGTGAGGGCTCTCACGCGCATGATGGTGTCCACCGTGGAGCGCCCCTTGCGGAAACCAAACTGGTGTTCCGCAAGATCCGGCCCCATCCCCGCAAGGTGCCCGGCGAGGCGGTTGGCAATGACTCTTTCGAAGAGCTTGCCCACCTCGTCGAGCAACACGATGGGCCGGTATGCGGACGGAGAGTCCGCAGGGCGCCCTGGTTTCCGGATGAGGACCAGCTTCCCCGTCTTCCAACGAAGCGGAAACTGGCCTAAAGCATTGTGCTGAAGGATGAATTGAATAGTACGGGGGTCCTCGACGTGTTTAAAGTAAAAATCTTACATTAAAAACATGACGTATTTAAAAAAAACTACTTGTGAAAAAGTTGGAACTTGGTCTTGACTGGTTCTAGTTCGTAAATTAAATTATGCTTAAATTGTATTGTAATTTTACGTGCGCCATTGCGGTATTGATATTGCTATAACTGATATTTTTGAATTAAGAAAAAATTAAGGGTGGTATTCCACTCGCTATTATATTCACGTGAAGACCTTAAAATCCATATAAAGACCGCCTGTCATCAATTTTGATTGCTGACTCTTACATCACAGGCACTATAAGTAAGTGTTCCTAATAGAATCAATTAATTGAAAAATTATAATAAAATGATAAAAATTTACTAGTTTCTGATTTATTCCTTTGCATTTACCCAACTACCTATCTGGATGCCAAATTTGAACTTTCTAGGTCATCTGTAACTGGGTTATAGTTTTGATCTATAGGTCAGTCAGTGACAAAAATGACGATTTTTGGACGTTAATATCTAAAATAACCGTTTGAGGCGTGTTTATGAAATTTGGAGCACATACGTATCTCGCCAATCTCAATATATGAGCCAAATTTGACATGAAATCAAAAATCAAAATCAAAGCATTTATTTCAAGTAGGCCGGTTACAGGCACTTTTGAATTGTCGAAACAAAGACATCAGTAAAATATAGCTACAGTCACAAGGCACAAAAACTGTGATAGGACTGTAGTTGCCCATTCCCTAACGTAGATCTCTATGGAGAAGAACGGGCAAGAAACTCCTGACACTCTTTTAAATCAGAATACTTTAACAAAACCTTGGTTACATCATTCATATTGAGATGGTACATTATGTGAGAACGATGCAGTAAGATGTGTACGTGAAACATGTTTATGTGAAATAGTTTTTGAGTTATGCGGGGGTCAAAAATGGCTCCAAATTGTTCGCGTAATATAACACATGGTGCTGCTCGTCAGTTCTGTTAGCTTGAATTTAGCTTGACACGCTACCGCGTGTGTAGATGGTCAGCCAGTAGTTAACAATTTAAAAATCACTCGTGAGAAATGAGTTGAAAAGATTATGTTAAGGTAGAATGTGTCATGTGAGTATGAATGAAAGCGGCATCAGTCTCTTGGTGTGTATTTGTTCACTCAACAGAGCCTAAATTTTTTTACTATTATTGTAGCAGCCAATCTGACTCAGTCTGTCATCAAACATACTTCCCAAATAGTTTATATCTGTGACTTTTTCATCCAAGATTGAATGGCCACTATTCGCTTTATAAAATAAAGTTTACGACAACAATATGACCGCGCTGCGGCCAGGCACGACCCCTCACTACTGCTCTACTTGTACTGTTGTTGCAGACGCAAAACTTCCCCCCCCCCTCCCCTCCGCGAGCTCATACACCGACGGAACGTAACTAAGACGTCCGAATTAATTGAAACTCGCAAGAAAAATGATTGTACGGGAACGATCATTAACCTTAATGACTGTAATTATTCATAGTTACGTTGTGACCTGCGACGCAAAACTCGATGGCAAACAGAGATTGATTGAAACTGAATCTTCAACAGCGTCGGGGCCCCAAGAGCGGGCCCCTTGCGGGCGCGAGCCGGATTTAATAAATATAAAAAGTCAGCCATAAATTCGGGAATACCTTGCGTTGTCTGCAACAAGGATAACGTTGTGCTTTCATGGGCTGTAAAAATACCTATCGTGTAAATTGGACGGCGGGAATGAGCCCCGCTGGGCCGCTTTGTTCCGTGTTTATACACATTTCGTGATCGTAGGGCCACAGCCAGGCCACAGACAGGCCACATTCAGGCCACTGACGGGCCACAGTCAGATCATAAGGGGGTGCGACATATCTAAATCTATACAAATACATAAAATTGAAGTGTCTGTTTGTAATTTCAAGCTAACAGATTTTTTCCGAATGCATTTGAAAGTATATACGATACTTATAACAAAAAAACATTGTCTGTCTGTCTGTTTGTTCCGGCTAATACGTCCGAAACGGCTAGACCGATTTTGACGGGACTTTTACTGGCAGATAGCTGATGTTATAAGGAGTAACTTAGGTTTGAAATAATTATCTCAGAAAAAAGATCAGGGTTCCTTGCAAACAAAATAAAACCCTTGAAATTGTTAACAAAATCCGATCCAAATAGGGAAGTAATATTTTTATAATAAACGCGGACGAAGTTCATGGGCGACAGCTAGTAGTAATATGATTACAGTACAGTTAGCAAAAACATTCATAATTTGATAGTGCACTAGCACCCGTCAAAGGATGAGGCCGCGTGGCACAACCTCGTCCCCGTACAGCTCCATCGCCACACAGCTACACCGCTCCTTCACTGCAACTTGATACTAACCTGAAAGCTAATAGACTACATCTGAACAACATTCTCATGAGAAACTTATTCACCCACTACGTTACTAGTTAACCGCTACGCCGCTTCGCAACGCTGCTACGATACGCTGCTATGAGTACGAGGCGTAGCTTGTTTGTTAGCTTAGTTTGGTGGCATTATAGTCTCGACGCTAATTCGGCAGCGTTTGTAATTTGAGTTTTTAATTGCAAAACCTGACTTAAATTAAATTCCTCCCGGAGCGACACTACAGGTTAGCTGGCAGTCTACCGGCAAGTAAACTCGTCGCAGTCACGCCGGCGACGGCGGGTAACAACACAGATCGAAGCGCACCCTGCCGGCACTACACCGCCGGGCACACAAAGCTGCTTCGACACTGCCAGTGATAACAAGAGTACGCACACATCTACATACGTGACGCCTGTTTACGGACGGCGATCTCGAGCTACATGTATCAGACAAATGCCAAACGCAGATGCAATCGCACTCACCGCAAGTTCGCGTGGGTTTTCGCTCGTAGCATAAAGCCAGATGATCGGCTTTTCCAGCCAGATGTTCCCCAGCTGTACCCGTATGTTGTGCCGTAGTGCAGCTACCAGATGTACATATGTCACAATTTTGCCGAGTACGCTCGACTGGGCTCTGATACAGCGTCGTACTTCACCGTATTATGGCGCTAGTCTCGTATACCGCTATAAAGGCTGGGGGCCTTTCGTTCGACACCCACATAAAACTAAATGGGAGCCTAAAAGCTAAAATTCGAGTTTATGAAATTCCCAGAAGGAGTCTAGTATAACCCGCAGACACGGACTCTGGTATTGTGAGCCATTCAGTTCAACTTCACAATATGAATCAGTTGAAGTGTGGAATTTTGAGAACAAAAAGTATTATTGGTAGAAGTTTTCTCTCAAAGAGTACGAAAACATTTAATGAAAGTACTGAAAAACGACCTAACTAAAATAATTTGAGATCAAAGTTCATTTTCTTCAATTATGTAGCAACCATCAACGTGTAACCTTCTTCAAATCCATTGAAAGCAATAGACCTTCTGTATTACTGACGCTGTTGCCCGGTGCGGTGGTGCGGCAGTGCGGCAGTGCGGCGGACCGCAGCGACTACACACCGCATTGATGTTTTGCGGTTTGTGTCTACTATTGTTGAGCGTAGGTGTAGTCGTGCATGTTTTCTGGATACCACGTCTCACATTTCGTAAACTTGTTCCTTTTCATGTTAGGTAATTGTTAGATAAAAATGGAGATCTTGAACTCGACATATTAGTACCTGCAGTATTTACACAATTTTTATCTCACCGCTGTTTTTTGAATATTTCTGTACAAGTCCCACTGCGCTATTGCTGTACTTAATGTGAGAAAACGAAGAAAAAGCCGAGATAAGTGAGGTTCGAGTGATTTAGCCGAATGAGTCGTAACGCGTAGTTCATTAAGAGGCTTTCATTAAGCGCGTCCGTCTGAACACTGCGCGTGCCAGCGCCGACACATTACAGTGCTTTATGTTATTATCGCTCAACAACTGGAAGTATAAACCTTTACACTCACCTTTACGAAATGTAATCGTGCTTTCTCCTTTTTAACAATTTAAAACATTTTATATTAATAGACTACGTAGTGAAATAAAAATTGGAAATACGAGTACATACTCATGATATTAAGTTGGGGGGTAATAGTCAGCTGAACTAGAGAACATATTATAGAATGTAATCATAAATCGCATATGTGGATGTATAGCTGAATAATTAGAGGCGGTTAGTGATCGATAGCAAACAACTGCTCGTTCGCTACACGACGACTGTTCGCGACAAATGCTATTAAAGCATAATAGAATGCATGTTCTTTCTTCCTCTTCTCTTTCTTTATCGCGTGGTTAGTGCGTAACCTGGAATCAGAGTTTTTATGCCGCCCATTGGCCTCTGAATTGGCTTTACATGCTATCGAGAAACATCTCTCAGGCATGCTGGTTTCCTCACGATGTTTTCCTTCACCGAAGCAAGTGAGTAAAAATAATCGAGAAAGCACGTGATTACCGTGTGTTTGTATTTTATTTGTGTTATCGAGCGATTTCCATTATTATTAGTTGAAGGTATATAGGTAGTAGGTACTCTGTAAAAACCTGGATGAGGCTGGCACAGGATCTTGGAGATTGGCACAAGAAAATAGAGGCCTATACCAGCAGTGGGTGAATTCGGGCTGTGGATGATGGTGATGAGGTACTCTGTACTCGAGAACAGTCTCGGGACGTGTCGTCACAGGTCTGCGCATATGAAACCTACTTATAAAAAACAACACGTTTGTTATCGTAATTGCAACCGTACGCCGAGTACTTACTTCCTTTGTTGATTTTTTTGTGATCCTTTTTGTTTACAGTTTCCTTTGTATTTTTTGGTGTAGTTTTTATGAATAAAGTATTGTAAGCGGACAATACTACCGAACACTGGCTTAATCGCGAATATTTTTGTGTGAAAATATTCGCACAAACTGCGAAGACAGTTTAGTTTAAGATAATTATCAAGTAGTTAACAGTTCGCTTTGAGCTATAGAACAGAACAACAGTTTCGTTTGAGGTTTTCAATGGTTCAGTTCAATTTGAGATATAAAATAGAATAGTTCGGGTTAAGATCACTAAAAAGTTTTGTTTGAGATCTATAATAGTGAACTACAATAGCTATCGTTTTGAAGTTTTCATTCAGATATAAGACAGTTTATAGTTTTCAGTTCAGTTTTAAGTGTAAATTTTGTTCCGTTGATTGTGTACGTTACATTTACTGTAGTGAAATAGTGTTTCATTTCTTCTCCAATAAAACACTATTTCACTACAAATAGTGATAGTGCAGTGTTTTTCTTACCTACCTCTCCATTCCATAAAACTAATGTTTGCAGACGGAACCTATCGGTGCAGGTGATTCAGAACAATAAAAAGAACAACTTTTCCTAATAACATGAGTCAAAAAATAAAAATCGGGCTTCCCATACAAATTATCGCATCGGCTGACGCAATTAGTATGAAAAGTTAATTTTTTTTCGTACTTCAGCCGTACTAATTGATTAATTGATAGCCTGAGAAAAATGGGTTTATATAACATATAAAAATGGGTTTATACATCATCATTGAGTGTGTAAACTACGCAGAGAGCCAAAACCATAGCCGGGAAATAAATCTGAATATTGTGTGAAAGTGTGTAGTCTAGACGTGTCGCACGATATGTCTTTACTCGTAAATAATATAATAATTAGACTTTGTACAGCTTGACGCATCAATACTTCTGTTGCTGAGGAAACTTTTATAAGTCAACAAGACTTATTATAAATTAACTTGCACAATAATAAAAGAAACAGTAACGTGAACATGAACATCTCATCAGGACCAGAGGGATTTTTAATTAAGTTCAAGACGTTGGGAACTGCGCGAGATCGTGATCAGGTGCGAACTTTCTTAAGATATTACTATTTGTTGGAAAAAAATTTCAAGTTTCGCTTTCTTTTATAAAATCTTGTTATTACTTACAATCAGAAAATCTTATTTCTAAGTACTTTGTACAAAGAAATAAAGCCCGAACTGATCGGCTTCTGTACATTGTTCCTCAAAGGTTGTCCTTCAGTGGCGGCGTGAACTTGACAATCCGATGCAATCCCGGCGACAATCGGATCGCAAGCAACGCCGTGCCGTCCCGTGTGACACGCGGCCGGCCCGGGGAGCGGGCACAGTGAGGCTACGTGCAGAAGAACAACTTCTAGCAAGGAGCAAGACACTACAACGTTTATGTAAAACGGAACAAGCTACTACTGCGTTTGATGTTTTTACAAAAGCTGTGACTGTGTGAGGTGAAGCTCACGGCCCGTAATCGGCTTTGGAACACTCGTGACCCGAACAAAGCCGCGACGAGAAGACTCGCGCGACCGCGTCCTGACCTCGTCACACAAGTAAACGACATTCTTTCATTCTGTTCGTCACACAAGTTTCTTCTCCGTTATCTTAAAAGTTAGTAAATAAGAAGAGTTTCCTCAGATTCCAACTTGCGATACGTTATCGAATTTGGTCGTTGTATTACAATTTAAGTTCTAGAAAGATTTTGTAGAAAAGTTTGATGGAATTATTTTTAAAAAGTTACTGTTAGCCTGCATCATCCCACTGTCGGGCAAAGGCCCCCGTGTGAACTACTGGTCATTGACTCTGTCCAGCTCATCCCGCCATCTACGAGTTCTGCCTTCTAGCTGTATCAGGGCGCCACATAGTCATTATTTTGGCTAGGTTCTTGTTTTACAAAATACCTACAATTCTACAAGTATTAAAAAAGCGTCGAGTGTCGTAGACTTTTATTTTTAGCCTCAAATGAATAACTTACTTAATGAAGGAATTTTAATTATAAATTAATCAAACTCCGAGTGCCAGATGTCAGGTGTTTAGCCGAGCATGCGTCCTTAGCTGAGCTGATTGGAAAGTAATCACGCATTACAATCTCTAGAACATGCCCGAGACATAGCTCCGTAATTAGTAGAATTGGGATCAAACGCGGCACCGCTTCAAGTAGCGCCGTAATTTGCAATAGCTATGCGATTAGGGTTCCGTAAATTACTATTGAATGGTCATAGCTCAGCAATGCTTCGGGTATTTCTTGTAATCTATTTTTATCTGAGAGTGGAAATTGAACTTATCCATATAGACCCAAAATTAGAACTATTCCTTGTAAGTAACGAAGAGGAACGCGCGGAATTGGGAAGCCCAACCTTCGCGGTCGGAGAGCGCCAACGCTATGACAACAAGACTTGCCCCATAAAACCCCTTCCTCTGTACCCAAACGTTTAGTGAACTTTAAAAGTAATGGTTGTGAACGGCCCAGGTCATTTTTATTTACTTCCCTCTCTTCTTCAGTACTTAGCTCTGCAAAACTTTAAGTCTTGAAAATTGAAATCTTGAGAAAACTGTAATGTTGTGATATCAAAATTGTTGGCACTTGTTGGTTTATCCATCACGAATACTGAGAATGTTATGTAACGCTTTATTATAAGTCTAGCTTTTCGGTGATGGTCGGGTAATGCAATAGGAGAACGTACTATAGGGTTGAAACGTTTTTATAGCTTTGGTACTGATCTCATGTTTTTTTTCAATTAAAACTATTTTGCACTAGTTAGACCGAAATGAGTTTTAACATCATATTGTAGTAAATATCAGTCGCCCACTTAACCAGCGTCCGCGTCGATATAGTGAGTTATGTGACCTGTGACGGATGACGTCACTTCAAGTTACTCAAACCCGGTTGTTGCTCATATCACAAAAATAGTCATAGTTTTTTTTGTTTGTGTGTATCACAAATAAAAGATTTGATTAGATTTAATTTTAGACGCTGAATAAGGCCATAGGTGACGAGAGAGAAAATAGAAAATGTTCAAGCATGAGTTCATATCTAGTTAGAGCTAGTTATAAAAAAACCTGTTAAGGCTGAGCTACTTAGTGGTGATCGGAAACCATAAAACTTACTCTAGCCACACAAAGATAGTGATTCAAGCCAGTACTTTGGCATTTTCATAGTTATTACAACAAATTACAGTTTAGCACCTCCAGCGTTCGTGCGGCAAATGATTGTGATTGGTCGCCATACTAGCGCCGCTCCGCGGATCGGCTCGTAACTACCGCCTGTGAGCAAAGGGCAGCTAATCGGTGCAAACAACGCGCGGAACACTGTAGTTAGCGTTGCACGTCTTAATCTAAATTGTAGTGTTGAGCTACTTAAGCATCATGCTCAACTACTTTGTTGACGTAGCAATAAAACGGTGCAACGTGCGCTGCAGTTTATATGATTTTTCACAAGTACGACACAGCTGTGTACTCCCCCAGAGGAGGCACGCTGCAGACTGAGGCGCGGCGTCTATTTATTCACATAATTTTCTAATTGAGGCTAATGAGGACGATGTCTCGGGAGCGGTGAGTGTAAGCACATCGTTAATAGCTGCAGAACGGCTGAGCCGAAGTTTTTACGAGTCCTTTCAAACATATTGTAGTAGAAATAACGATTATAGCGTCTCATTAGCCGAGGTTTTGTGTGACTGTACATCACGGTACAACACAAACTGCGATCGCACCACATTACGAGCTGAACATAATGACACTTAGTTAAGAATTTAGCGCCTAATGTTAGGGTTTACTAACGATCATTAGTATTTACATAGTTTAGAACTCGAAGGAAATATTACAGTGATGTTTAATGTAATCATGTTGTTATCATAGACTTTTGATATTCAAACAATATTACTAGCAATATGGGTTCTAATATTATGTACTTACTTATGTGAGTAGTTACTAATGCTGCTAACCTCTGCAGTGTGCCGTGACGGAGCGTAGTATCAACTGAATAGTGTTGAGTAGTTGCGTGTTACTACTCTGAGTGAGTATAATTATAAGATCGTCTGCAGCATGCATCACGTTTACGTGTAGCTACATGATACTCTAAACATACATGTAGACTTGATACTTGACATAGTATTATAAGCTTACTGTTTGTTCTCACTGCACCGCGCAGCAGCACGTATGCATCTACATTCATCTTAGTTTAGGTAGTAAAGGAGCACTTTGTTTAGGAGTTCTTACGAGGCCATTCATCACCAGCATAATTTGTGTTGCTGTACATTTACTGGTAGCATACCAGTAGGGGTGTACGAGGCATACAAGTCGGGGGTGCGCGCGAATGTAGGAGTATCTCCCGGTCCCAACTCATGATTGTTGGCACAGTGAGGTAGTTAGGTGAGTTTGTTTGTAGGACTTAGAAATAACCCTTCAATCTCCTGTGACGGTATCTGAGGGTATCCATAAGGATTTCCCCAAACCAAAAAAAGATACATGAGGCATTTCAGCTTAAGGACGCTATTACATTTTTCTACAAATAACAGTGTTTTTCAGGTACCATTTTAATGTTTAAACAATCACAAATGTCAAAATATGATGGTCTTAATTTAAAGATAGTATATTCATCTCTAGATTGGCATCAGAAAAATTGTATGACGTCATACAAAATTTTCGCACAAATACGTTTTTCCCATTACAATAATCGCAGAAAATTAAAAAATAGGGTCAGATTAGGTGCCAGTTTAGGTAAATTTACAGCATATTTTATCTTAAAAAATATAACAAATTGCGGTATATATAGTCCTTTATAGGTTCAGCTAATTATTTTGTATCAAAATCAACATATTTTTTCAATTATTAGCTAAAATAAAAACATTTGCCGAATTCTTCATACCTACATTTTGCACTCGCGTGTCATCATTCCGCGCTCAGAAGCGCTTGTGGAAGGACGGGTGTATCGCTCTCTCGCAAAAAATAAATACGATAAAATTACTAGAAAATATTGTAGTGTGCATGCGTGTGTACCGTCGTGCGTAATCGGAAAGAGTTGATACTTTTTCGGACTTAAATAAAATGAAGTACGAGTTTCATAATTTTATAATTAGAATGTGGTTTAGAAATTACATTGGGTAAGATCGGAATTTGGACGGGTGAGGTTAAGCAGTTGTTGACAAGGTTGCGATATGAATGGGTGGAGTTAAGCAGCTCTAAGTAAGGTTAGGATTGGGATGGATAAGGTTAAGCTGTTGGTGATGAGGTTTGGAAGTGGACGGGCGCGAGGAGGGTTATGATTTTAACCGGTTTGTATGTATGTATGACGAATATGGAGACAATATCAAAATACAAGATGGTGCCGATAAAAAATTGTCAACTTTTTGTCATGAGTGTCATTTTCATGGTTTTTGGGGTCTCTAGTATCGGATATATGATCATAACCCAAATCCAAAATGCTGCCGACAAAAATTTAATAACTTTTCTTCATGGATGTCATTTCATGGTTTTCGGGGTCGCTTATATCGAACATGTAGTCTTAACCAAAATCCAATAAGGTGTATATTTTCATACACAAAATATTTTAAGAGTAACTTCTAAAAGTCGTAAAGTCGCCGTAGCAACGAAAAAAAAAAAAAAATTCTTAGTGTTATTTTTTTTACGAAATTCTTATAATTCTAAATTCTTTTTGAGACTTTTCGCATAAAGCCTTTACTCCCATATTCTAACAATGACAATAGGTAAATACGACTTAGTAAACTTGCGTAATGGATGTTCAAAAATAAGGAGCCAGTGTTTATGTAGTGGGTTAAGTAATTTTAAATAATTTCTTTTTTATAAAAAAATACTCAGAAAAAATAAAAATCCCTTGAAATGGCTTTGTTATAGCTGTTAGATGATTCTCTAAAAATATTTCGTGTATGAATAGTTAGACCTTATATATACTAGATTATGCCCGCGGCGTTGCCGGCGTGATGTTCGATTATTATCCCACGGGAACGTCATACCGGAATAAAAAGTATGCTGTGTGTACCAAATTTCATCCAAATCCGTTCAAAATTGTTTTTGCGTGAAAGAGTAACAAACATTCATCCATTCATCCGCACAAACTTTTCCATTTATAATATAAGTAAGATAGTTAGACGATCACTGCGATCGCGAGTCTGTTGCTGTTTGTTACTGAACAGTTCCATTGTCTATCTTTGAAAATCTCATATGCTACAATTCCTCTCTCATATTCTACAATTAAACCTTTCCTGAAAACATTTGCATTTGTAAACGAAAACCCGATCAATATTGAATCAGTAGTTTTTAAGAAAATCGCGGATACATACGGTCGAGCACCTTCTTTTTTGAAGTCGGTTAAAAATACTAACCTGTTTATCAAGACGACGGTACTAAATAACAGTTACCAAAGGCATTTTCAAAGGTCCAAGTAATCTTCTAGAATCAATAAAATTAAAAAATAATTAAATGGACCAAGATTGTATAAGTGAAGTATAAAATCGAGCGCTCAGAGTTGTTCAATGTGTGCGTACGCGTGATGTTGTGTGCGACTTTAGTTACCTAAATTTGAGTTCATCGAAAATGTAACAGCGTCCTTAATCTCTAGGATGGCATCCGTCTTACGAGTGGCAGATTATCATACGCATCGGTTACTACCTGCTGGCTGGCTACTCGATAACATTAGAAGTGACTTTCTAAACACTGTTTTAAGCTTTCACGGTTTACAATTAAACTTATACTGTCACTTACTGTTACTTATCGGGAGCTCAAAATAATGAATAGACACGGAAAATATCTCGTAAGTAACAGTATAAGTTTAAGTGACTTTCTACCTTAAGATATGTTATAGAAGTTGAGGAACTGTATCGCTCACAGTCCGCTGCCGGACACGACCACTCGCTGTACTTCCTGGGACTCGCGACGTGACACCTTTGTGGTAATCTCCCCTATCACGCGCGGAGGAGGGGTGAGCGCTAATACCCAGCTGCTAACAGGTAATTACTGAACGTTTACATTGTTACTACTAGCTTCATCAATTGCTATAATTTAGAAACTGTTTATTCATAAAATCAATTTAAGACTAAGTAAAAAACTACTCATTAATATTGGAATAGAATATTGGAATATGTTTAGTTTTGTTGTATTCGTGGTTTTGTTCAGATAATGTATCAATCTTTCAAGTTTTAATAGTTTAATGATCAGGTGGAAACCATAAAACATGAATAGCGTGGGTTTACTCGGCCTACAACACAGACAGATCACTAAATATTAATTATTTCGTTTGCTCCATCATTTCCTTTGAGCTTTCATTTATAAAGCAGTAATGTTAATTCCGTCCTACTTCAGTGAATAACTGAAGATTTCAGGCGATAATTCATGAAAGGCGCGGTGGAGGCGGCATTCTGCTGCTCTTACATATTTTTCAGTCCTAGGGGGCTATTGAATGTGGTCGCGCCGCGGGTGTGCGCGGGGGTGGGGGCGAGCGGCGCGGGGGGCGAGCGGTGTCACGAGGGGGGAGGGGGCTTGCTACGTCAGCAACGTCTCATAGACGTATGACGAGTGACGGGCAGTTTTATTTGTGAAGACTCCGCGATGCCGGCTCAAGCATCTCTTGGCTGCTTATATGATTTATTATTTAAAATGTTTGCATAGTTCATGTAAAACCAACTAATAGGTTTTAAATGACATCTTACAAAATGTGAAGTAAATTATAAATAAATTACAACAATTTTCGTATCAGGCGCTACACGTAGCCATTAATTAAAATCAAAATGGATTTCAAAGCAATTCCCACCGCCCGCTAATCTGATCGCACTCGTAATATTTTTACAAACAAAATAAATTCAGTGGAATGCGCATGAAATATAGAGAGCGAGTATTTACGTAAGGGTGATTAGTTTAGTAAATCGTCTGTCAGATCGTATCTAGGGGCAATAACTAGCGATGTTTCTATTGGCGCGATTGGCCGCGCCGAGTCGGGCGCAGTCGGGCGCAGTCGGGCGCAGTCGGGCCGAGTCGAGCCGAAAGGAGCCGAGTCGCACCGTGGTTGTTCTAAGGTATTTTTTCAGATAATTAGCGTTGGGTATCGACATTGTGTCATTAAGAACTATTGGTTGTACTTATTCCATTGATCTCCCTCAGAAATTCTGTTATAACCATGGCATAGCAAGTGTACAAAACCGTGTAGCATAGGCCCAAGTGAAAGTTGACGGCGCGGTTGGCGCAGTGGCTGAGCGATTGAGTGCTGCGCTGCGTGTCGCGGGTTCATTCCCGCACGGAACAAATATTTGTATGGCCTATAGGTAGTTGTTCCGGGTCTGGCTGTTTGTAAACTCACATAGTTTAAATGTTTGTAAACGCACCCACGATACAGGAGAAATTACTAGTGTGGGGCAACGTTTTTTAAAAAAAAAAAAAGTTGCTTGGCGTTGCGCAGCAACCGCCTGGAGCCGCCTTGCCAGTATCGGCAGCAACAACGAGGCATTAACTACAATGTATTCGCTTATAGACGGTGGTTACGCTCGACACAGCGCGGCCATGAGACAGGCACAGTGGTCGCCGCAGGAAGCTGGTCATTAACGACCTCGAGACTAGTAGGGTAGAGAGAGAAATACCGACTGACAAAGATCTACAATTGACAGTCGGGACCAACGGCTTAACGAGCTTTCCGAGGCACGGAGAAAACTCGATATGTAATGTGTGGTCACCCGTCCATGGACCAACCTAGGCAAGCACGGCTTAACATGAAGATCGATCCGAGCGGCAGTTATTACTTAGTTACGAGCTCCTCCAGTTAACAGAATATAAAACTATATTTATACTGTGTTTACACGGAGCAACAGCATTGTCAATCACTGAAATTTCTTTATGGCTTTGTAATTATTTAATACGTATAGTACGCCAGTAATTTTACAATTTGATTTCTCTTCTAGAACTCAATTTAAAAGTTAATATTATAATGATCTTATAAGTATGATTTAACAGGACCTAGTGCCGTGGTGGTCTGACGCAGCTTTACAATAAATTCCTCTTTAGTGGAACATTACCAGCGTCCGTATCGGCCGGCCCACACCCGCCGCGCCGTACCCAACGAACTCGCAACATTACCAGCGTCCGTATCGGGGGGCCCGCACCCGCCGCGCCGTGCCTAAGGAACCCGCAATATAAGTAATGAAGGTAACTTACTTAATCACCACCTAAAGGGAGAGAAAGCCAATTTATGTTTATAACATTTTCCATTTAATTTTTTCATTAGGCATACAGCCTTATAGGCTTTTCTGTAAGAATAAAATAAATTAAGTTAACGTAAAGGAAACGATAGATAATGGACGTCCGAATACCAATAATCGCACATTAAAATCGCGCAATCTTTAGGTTCTTAGTAAAACATTGAACACAAAATTATTTTCCCGAATTAATCCGAAAATAGCCGGGCGGCCCGATGTGGCTCCGATGTGGCTCGCTAGTTATAGATAAAGAGAGTAAATGAAGGTGAAATGAATAATAGGGCGCTACTCATTCAGGTCACGATGTCGAACAGTACCTACCGCCTGCCGGGTGCCGGGTGCTGGCTGGGCACAGATAATATATCGCGGTAATGGTCCATTCATTACACACAGCGCCACTGTACTACATTATTATATTTTATGGCTAAAGACATCCATACTAACATACGGAAAAATTGCCAGAGAGGCAGATTACCATCAACCTGAAGGAAACATATAACTTTTATTTCCGCAAAGTTAGAAAGTTTGCTGAGCCGCGGGCTGGGTTGGAGAAGTAAGAAATAAAATTCGATTTTTGTTTGGTCTGTTGCTAGCAGCTCGCGCTGCGCTGGGGTCGATAACTGTGTACTCAGTGAGATTGGCTACCCCTGACCATTAACCCGTCTCATAAGGAAAAAGTTTCTAGTACCTAATTTAGTTGATAGTTACTTGTATTATAAATAACACTTAATATCACGCCTCTATTAGCGGAAGGATTAGCCAGAGGTGTGCTTACAGTGCAAACACATTTTACCAGTCACGATCAAGTTTCGTGCAAAAGGGGAGCCGCGTTGCCACCAAACAGACCCAAATTCCAACTATTACGCTCAGCAGTAGCGGTAAGTACAAGTAGCGCTAGTGCTGAGTACTAAACGGAATATTAGTTCAGTTTATTTATTTATTTCTTTATTTATTTATTTATTTGCATCAGACACAACGATCCATAATTTAGTTAGCAAGTACACTTAAAAATTATGTTAGTTTTAGAACAAATAATCAAAGACAAATACACACCACACAATAATATTATAACTATAAAATACAGGTACACAAAATAAAATTACAATAGTCAAGTCAATAGTTTAGTTAGTCTATTTTCCCGTAAATAACTAATAATTGTTTATCAGTTGTATTAGCTCGAGAGTTAGCAGATATTCAGGTAATATGTCGGGCACGGCTAGCAGCAGTAACAAGTTTCGAGGCGCGGCTCCGGTTACCTGGTCCCGACTATCGCGCCTACTGCACCGAAGCACACCAAATTAAACTAATCAATGATATAGACTGATACGGTGATGAACTGACGTGGTCATACTTTTATCATTTGCTTACCAATAATGTTATTTTTAATATACATAAACTCGCGCACCTGCTACAATCCTGCTATATACTTGTTTCATATGCCTAATCGTAACAATTGAATGTAGAAATAATCCCGTGCTTGCAATGTTTCGGTAATAGTACGAGCTTTTAATCTATATGAAGCAAAACACCCCCGCTCCCTGCCTCCCTCCCCTCGACGAACAGGACGCTAACATTATCGCGCGGTATACAGTTGTTGCGCTCGCGACTTTCGTGGTATTCATATGAAAAGCTTATTAGTAGTATTAGCTGCGTCGTTCTGGGATATTTTGTTCTCTTCAATGGTAAGAAAAAATATGCAAGCGTAGTAATTACGTAGACATGGGCTTTTTCTAGAGCTTCTTTAACAATGTACAGTGGTTTGATGTTCACAATATTTTCAAACTATAACATAACGCAAAGCAGTATTGCATGGATCTAGTAGTACAACAACAGTCGGCGTTAGGATCGTAATCATAGACACGTTGCAGCGCCGGCTTAGATATCAAAGCGTTGTGTGCTGCCTGGCGACACGACGCGATGTGACGCGACGCCGCGCGACGCGACATGCGACAGATTGCAAATTAAAGCTAGCCCTTTGAATTCGTTCGCGATGAGTGTCGCCCTACAAGCAAATTGGACGTTTTGTTGATCACATGCTAGTTACGCGCGGACCAGTCGGCAAGAGCTCCGCGCGGGCCACGTGGTGTATGGATCACGTTGTGAGCGGCGGTGGGCGATGCAGCGTGTAATGGCTCTCATAAAAATAACATACGGCTTGATTGTTAGCGCCGCTCTTTTGTAGGTTAACGATTTAGAATCGCCCTCTGATTACATATTTGAGTGGTTCGGTTAAATCGATGTGTTTTCCTTGAAAGGGGAAATATATTTATTGGATTAACCTCTTACTTTCGTTACAGTATTGAACGATAAAATTACATTTTATTGATCAGATGGTAGATAATATATGTAAAGGACAGTAACAGGAGTATCGCCTTCAATGAGATGGTATCTACGTTATTAAACGTTTAGTCGTAATCAGTGCTCCGTATGGTGAAATTATAACTTTACGTAGAAGTTTGTTGTGTTATGTAAAACACAAACAAGGATAATCTGCGAAGGTCACCTGGCACCTGTGTATGCTAAATAGGCGAACATCGGCCAGGGAAGGGCAGGTGAGGTGGGGGGTGATACCTGGGTGTTAGTACCAGACAACAAGAATAAACAGAAGACCCGCTCCTCACAGAGCGATAAGGACAGTATAGGTATTTGAATCAAGTTAGTCTTAAACGACTCTCTAAACCTACATATCTGTACTCTTTTCAGTTGTTAGTAAAAGAATATATTGTTACGTAAAATTTTTAAATAGTGCAGAGTATATCTAATATTACGTACGTTTCAGTGAAAGTGCGTGTGGTTGTACCGCGAGTGCGCCTTCTACCCTGTCTCCGTCGCATCCACCGCAACTCTTCCCACATGCGAGTCACGCTCGGGCGCGGATTCGTTTCACGAGCGGCCTTTTTATAATTTAATCTTATACCTTGTTACAATCACAATGATGAAAGGGCGCCGCGTGCGAATATTCATGACTGTCTATTCTGTGTCGGCGACTCTGTACACTTGCACACTCACACACTCGCACAGGGGGACGACGGCGAGAGCGGCAAATTAGAGGGTGGTTGTGCAACTCGCGTCCGAGTTAATTCCATTCGGCAAATTGCTCAGTAAATAACGAGGCTGACGGACACATAATAGTTTTCCAATTTGTTCATCGCTCTTATAATTTCATTGCTTTTTGATGGCAACGCTTTGTGCCTAACGAACCGGCGCTTGATGAATGTTTTATTTTCTGGCAGACCGCCGCGCGCCGGCCGGCAGCTCGACAACCTAATCGTGTTGGGGTACTTACGCTGTGTTTTTATTGTGATAACCTACTACAAGTTAAGGCCACAAAGAAATAAAACTTGTTTATTGGAAAAGAGAATCAAAATATTAATTGAAGGAGGTATATCTTGGGAGCGCCAATTGCGATATACTTAAATTCGCAACAAATATCTTTGGTCGCGCAAAGTTTGGCTCATTAACTTTTGCCCTATAACATTTATGTTCAAAGTTGTTCAGAGCAGTTTAATTTTAAAACTAATTAAAACTATTCATTACAGGCGTGAAATGCTACAGCCGCGCTTATACGGGGACATCCGGGTATGTGCGCGTGATTCCTGTCCTGTCGGGTAATATCGGAAGAAAAGAGGGAGTCGAGGGTGGCTCCATTACCACGTGTAATGTCATTAATATCACTAATGTGTGAGAGTGTCTAGTGTGTATGGATACTCTCATTAGCTAATATTTGATAATATTCAACTTCTTTGATTTTTGGTAATAGTTACAGATAGGTACTGAAACGAAATAAGAACTATTATAATATGACGTAGGTCAAGTCGTGTTATGCATCATCACAAAAACAATCATCCAGTTGTTTATGTGTGGTGAGACAATTAAGTGTTGTGTAACGTATTGTATAAAAGAATTAATCATTTTAGTAACGAAAAATGTATCTGTAAATGAAAGGTTCTCTTTGTACGTGTATTTAATTGAAACGGGTTGACGAGGGTGACACACGCATTTACTTAAGTTCTTTGTCAAAAATCCTACTAATGCGAGTGTATAAATTACAGTTTCTATTTCATACGAGAAAATAAAACGCAAAACTGAGTGATGTACAGGTGTACATCAGTCAATTGCTCAGTATTTGTTCAATATTTTGTATAGTATCAATGCACCCACTTCTAAACGTATAAAATAAACAAAATGGCTTACAGCTCACTTCGCGTCACTATGGTAACTCAACACAAGTAGCAGAGAATGAACTGCATAATAAAACTAATATTATTATGAAAGCGAGCTCATAACACACATTACGGTTGCTGTCCGGTCCGGCGAGTGGTGTCCGGTAGTATGCGACGCGCGACCTGCCGGGCCGCCTGCGGATACCGGACACTGACTGATGGATACTTCAGTAGCATTTGTAAGGAGGTTGAGTAAATTAGTCCGAACTAGTTAAACTTTTCATTTCGCCGACAGTGCCCACCTTCTTTAAGGGACACTTCAATCATAAGGTAATGTTGCTCTGGTTACTATTGGAACGCAATCTGCCGACATAATGCCAGCGTAATCATGCGGACGTACAGACATATTGTTATGTAGATTCTATAATACATACAACTGACTTAAGGTAAGGCTTTGACAAATGGCGCTTTCATAACAGTTCATTTTCTTACCACGACTCTCATCAATTTTTCTGTAGGTTATTTCATAACACCATCATATCGTCTCGCCTGTAATCCTCGAAGGGTTAGGCAGAGGTGTACCTAATAGGACACCCACATTTTGCCAGTTATGTTTAAGTCCCATGTAATAGGGGGCGAGTCTATAGCCATCAACCGAATGCAAATCCAGACTCCGTGGTTGGTACTGAGAAACTCTTTATACGAATAACACTTTGTCCGACTTGGAAATCGAACCCAGGACCTCATACTCAGCAGTCGCTCCTGCGCGCACTAGACCAACGAGGCTGTCACGCAGCAGTAGGTTGTGTCAATCTAAGGCGTTTTTGACTTTTCCGTTATCTTTATCTCTAATTGAATGTCACTTTGTCAAGGCCCTCTGGACATTGATAATATGAAGATCTGGTTGATAATCAATTAAAAGTTGTTAAAAGTATTCAAAAGATGTTCTTTTAATAATATATTGAAAGTACTTGTCGAACAGTTTTCCCTCATGTACAGCGTGGTGACGCGAATGTTAAGCGCGCTTGCTAGCGGTCAGCTCTGACTTATTGCATGTGTATACCCGGCCTGCTGTTTGTTGTGCATGGAGTTTACTAAGCCTTAAATTATAATATACACATTACTTGTCTGAAAAGTTTAAAATAAATGAGTAACTATTTAATCGTTAAAGGGACATGCCCAAGTTCCATAGTGATTTTGGCCATGGGTGCACACTTATGAAATTGTGTGTTATAAAAAAATATCAATATTTAAAAAATAAGATTCGGTGAAATGAAACTTCGTAAATTCATTTTTTTTTTTAAATGTTACATTTTAATTTTACATATATGACAGGTGCCAAGATCGTTAAGGTTAAAAGAATCATCGGAGTCCATTTTAATGCCAATTCGTCGGTTTTATGTAAATTCAGAGGAAAAACAACAAAAACGAGAGCGGAGTTCGGCGGAGAGTTAATGTGTCGGTTCTTGTTTGACAACCAACAGAATACTTGACAATTACTTTTTTATATCAGGGAGAGCTTGCCAGTGCAATTAAATAAAAATCGCTTTCCAATCGACATTGATTAAAAAAATATTAAATTGACACTTGCTGGTAATGTCATGTTGTGCGAGTATATCCTCTAACTATTAACAAAGTATATCCCACCATCTGGTTTTTCGATAATAATATGTAGGTATGTCAAAAACAAAGTCTGTTTTTAAATCGATTCCTGTCACTTAACTAAAAGTCTTATTGATCATCGATTTAATTGGCTTCTAGTTTTAAAATGGCAACTCTTACCTGTCAGAGTTGTGTTGGTCCTTTATTAAAATGATTTCAAAACTTATTAATTATGCAAAACATAGCCAAGCTTTATGATAGCATGCATAAGTTGAAAACTGATATTTAATTATGACGTTTTTTTTTACACAAATCTTTTGCGTGTGCATTCTTTGGCCAAAAATGGGCAATAGCCTTTATTTAACTGAATTCTGAAGACCCCGACCATCTATTTTCCCAGAGACGGCGGGACGAGCCGCTGTGCAGAGTAGTTTAGTAGTTCAATTTACTGAACACGTCTGCTACTACTGCTGAGCGTGCGCGGCTGCTGGCTGTGGGTGAGTGGGACTCGGGTCTTTGGCTTAAAGCACTACCGTCGTCGAGCATAGGCACGTTGCTCGAAGACATTACTTTCCGCCTCGCTGCTTCTCTACGCCTAGGAGCCCCAAGTTGTTCTCCTCATCGCTGTCACTGTGGTTGAGTTGTCAACAGCCTTGGACACCACGGCCTGTCATGCAGCCGAAGTGCGGGCCGTTTTGCACGGCACGCGAACTTAAACGACAGCATCCGACGAGCTCTTGTCACGGTCGGCGTTCCAGCTTTATTAGAACCCAATCGGCTTGGCACGGACGGCATGACTTTGTTTCCATGGAAGATGGGTAGGCCTTTAGTGTGGGACGCAACATGTATCTATCTCTTGCGCCATCCTCCTAGCTCTGCTATCGTGCTGTGCTAGGTCTGCCGCTGCGGCTGCAGAGAACCTCAAGCGGCGTAAATACCGGGTGTAAACAGACCCTTCACATATCCGTCAACCAAGCATTCTGTACATCAAACTAAGTAACTTTTCGCAAAAATTATTGCTGGGAATCGACTTTTTTTTTTGGGGTGAAAAATCACGTTTTACGGTAGGACTCGATGGAAAGCTATCATAACATTATGATGATGAATGGATTGAATAGTACGAGGGTCGTGGAGGTGTGTAAAGTAAAAATCTTACATTAAAAACATGTCATCATCATCTCATCATCTGCCTAGCCTTTTCCCAACTATATTGGGGTCGGCTTCCAGTCTAACCGGATGCAGCTGAATACCAGTATTTTACATGGAGCGACTGCCTATCTGACCTCCACAACCCAGTCTGTACTGGGTAATACGATACCCCTTGGTAAGACTGGACTGGTTACATTAAAAACATGTATTTAAAAAAAAACTTGTGAAAAAGTTGGAACTTTGACCCCCAATATCTCCGTAACTAGAAGGTTCCCAGGTATGGTCTATAACAAAAAAATGATCGCAGTGACGGGGAAAACAAGTGCCTTTCGTTTATGTTAAGGGTCTATTTACACCTTTTATCGTAACCTTATTGGTAACTGTATTTTCGAGCTGTTTGGGGTTGAAACGCTAGGACCGTGGGGTCCGAGTGCACACAGCCTTTTCAAGGACATTTCAAAACGCTTAGTTGACACTTCCCGTGACCCAAGGGCTAGCTTTTACCTTGGTCAGAGGCTAAGTGTGGCCATACAACGTGGCAACGCCGCCAGTCTCTTGGGTACATTACCAGTTGACAGCGTTGAGGAGGAGTTTTTAACGCCATTTTTCTATTTTATTGTTAAACCAGTCATTTTAGGTTATTTTAAATTATAAATGTATATGATATTTATCAAATAAAAGTCTTCTTATAGGTCTTTTAAAAATATCGTTAAACGTACATTATACGTTATTTATCTCTTTCGTAACTTCAATAGAATTCCTATTGCCTAATAAAACATTTCTATCCTCAGTCGTCTATAGACATTTTTCAAATAAACTTGTTATGTAACACTGAGCACAAAAATCTATGAACGATGCTACAATGCGATATGATGCTACGAATACTAGATACGCGCTACGCGTGCTACAAGGCTACGTGTGTTGCCGCTTCGCGTTTATGTGCTACGTAGATACTATAGAATTTGTATTTTATATTCAAACGATAATAATTATATGTCTAAATTAACTGAGTGATTCTGTAATGTGTGAAATTAGGACGTTTTAAAATAATGTGTAAAAGACGGTGATCTTTTGACAACATTTAATGACGATTTATGGTTATAGGAATCACCCTTTACCAGGTAAAATGACGTGATATATTTCGCGTTTTTGGTTGAAGTTGATTGTATTCCCTTTGTAAGTCGAGACCCAGAGCTCCATAGCTTCATGTTTCATCATCGTCATAATCATTTTTCTCTCTGAATTTGTAAAACTAACAAAACCTGACAGCTTCTTTATTTATATCGGGATAATAAGAGAAGCTCGTTGTTTATGTCGTCATGAAGGGTTGTGTGCTGGAAATCGCGAGCTAGTTCTGTGGGCACTTAACAGTTCGCTGTAATGAGCGCGATGCGAATGCAATACGCAGCACTCGAAGGAGCGTGAGAGGTATTTGGGCAGTACAGTCAAAGCCAAAAACTGTTGGCACGCACTGAAATTCAACAATGACTTATTACAACATTGATGAAACTGCGATGTGGTGTGTATCTTAGCATACATCATAATTATGCTATTTACTTTTGGAAGTTATATTACGTTTCAACAATTGAACCGATACACTTTGAAGAACTCATTTTTTAATTTCGCCGCGTCTAGTATACAACATTAGTTTTAGTATATGCGAAACCTGAAACACGTGCCAAGTACTTTTATGTAAAGAATCTATGTACAAACTTTCAAAACTGTATCATGAAAAATCACAAAGTTATAAGTTTGTTCTGTTACCTATTTGTCCAAACAAAAACGTGGTCCTCACGCGCAGCCGCGCGCGCGCCTCCAGCGTCGTTTTGAGTTCATTGATAAAAATAATTTGCCAGTAGGTAGCTAAATGATTGCGATAGGTACTTAGTGTTGCTCGGTGTCCAACTTGTAACCTTTTTAAATATTTTTGGGACAAAACATAACATGGTTTAAAAGTTATTGGAACCGATTCAGTTACTTATTCTGAACAAACTATATTCAGGTGTCGCATATACTTAAAATAATGTTATATACGCCTTATTCGAGCCACGAACCGATCAACAAGAATGAAGATATTATGAATTAACTTTTAAATAAGTCTAATAGCATTTAAGTTTCCAATCATTCTAAACAGACTACAATTTTTGCGAACATCTATCCTTGTTCTCATCTCCTTCTTGCAGAAATCCTAGGTTTATTCGCTTTTTCAATCTTTTGCAACGTGATTATCATGGTTTTGCCCGTGACTGTACATGTATGTGTGCAGATGCTGGTAACGCGCCGTGATTGGCTAGTAATGCGTGCAAGTGTGCGTGCGGTGCGGGGGGTGCGGGGAACGCTCGGATATGCCCTGTTTCGGGTTATTGCGCATAAATAGCCCTCAGGAGATGCGTCGAGAATACGCTGTGTATTCGGAGTGGCTCTGTTTTAATACACATATTACACATTGTTTTATTTGTATATTTATTTTCATTATTATTTCAAGATTGTCCTTCTTTTCCTTATTACCGATTTATTTGGATACACTATAGTCATAATACTTAACTTTGCTATTTAAGAACTAAAAATATATTAAAGCAATGTTTATAAAAATTTAATAAAATTGACTCAATTTTAAACAAAAATAGCATTTCTGTACACATCCAAGTAAATCAATATGCGCTATAAAATTACGAACAAAAAGTCATTAGATTTAGTAGAGGCGCCTACGGGCGTCGGGCGCAGCTAAATAACAACATATCAGAACATTCTGGTGAAACCCGATAAAGTCGCGAAACGAGCAATATTGTTTGTTGATTAGATCACGCAGGCGCCGCCGGTTGGTCAGCACGCGAGACACACACTTAAGCAAACACGGGAGTTTCAGCAAACAGTAATCCATTTTCAATTTTAAAAGGTATTTGGGTAACAATTTAATTAATTGGTTACCTCGAATAAGAATCGGATATTTCATTAAATCTAAATTTACCGCAACGAAAAGAAAATAATTATTACAAATCTTCTTTAGTTTGGTCACAAAGATTCGGTAAACTATAAAGCATTTCACTTAGCCGCACTGCGTGTAAGCCAAATCACGAAGTTCTTTCAGAATTCGGTTTAGAAAGCCGACATCCGTCAGCCTCACGAGGCGCCACCGGGCGCGAGGCGCGAGGTAAGCCGATAGCTCCGTTTGTACGGAGTTAGAAACATTTCTTTAGTGCTGTGACACGTATAATTCTCGGCAGGCAACGAGGCGCGCGGCGGCGGTAGGCGGATAATCTCGGATATTTGTCACGCGGACGACGCGGCGCAACACCAGTGACACACGCTTTACTTCAGTAACGTGGCTACAGCGCCTACCCTCCGCCCCCCGCTACCCGCTCCGGAGTGATGAAGTAGTTTTACTTCTTATTGCTGTGATTTAGTTACAGAAATAATGTAGGATTAGTCGGGCCATATATCAAATGTACGCATAAATATTATGCGCCACTTTTCTTTTACACATTTAGAGCCGGATAGGCTAATTTGATTTGGCATAAATTGAATTCGCATAATGCTTCTAGGCATAATGACTATTAGCATAATAGTATTAAGGCATAACAAATAAAAGGATTAACGAAAACGAATTTGAGTTCATTTTACGTATCTATTTTGAATTTTCATGCAATTCAAATTAAAATAGTGACAGAAACGAATCACTGGAAAACCGACTCCACGTAGTCTTGTCTGGCCTACCCCTAGAGTGTAATTTAAGGCCAGGCGGCCTGCTCGCGTGGGACCGCCAGAGCCCCGTAGCGCCGGAGCCGTGACAGAAACCATGCTTGATGCATATTGCATGCTTGTTTGCTTGCCTGCTTGTATGCATGGTGTATGCTTGTATGAAAGCTTCTTTCAGGGAAATAAAAGCCACATATGTTCACAATCAACTGTTTTATAATGATTGATGTTTTGATTGATTGATTTTCTGACTGTCGATATGAAATGTATGCCAAAAGACGATTCTGACTGTGAACTTTCTTCATTCTTTCTGCTTTCTTCTGATGGTTTTTTTTAAATGTGTATATTTGTCTAACATTTTAGGAGATGATCAAGGATTGAATTTCCTGAACTTCTTTCTGTGCTGTCCTTGAATGTTCCACCTCGGCATTCTCGCTTGAGAAATCTTCTTCGTGCTCCTTTGACGAACTTTAGTAGTGGTTACGCCTGCGTGCCTGCATGTGTAGGTATTTAACTTAATTTTAAATTTCTATTCTTTGTTACTTGGTACATTATGCTTAGTTATTGATATTTTGCTTAATTATTACTTTGTGCAACAATAGTTTATTGCTAACTGTGGAGGCTTGTAAATGGTTTGCCGTAGTTTGCTTCGCTATTAATTTTTGTATTGCTAGCTGTAAGCCACCCAAACACAATAAAAATAAAATAAATAAAATAATTTCCTTTACTTATATTTTTACAAATCATTTAAATTTATTTAAATATTCCTTAGAAAAAAACAATTAAAAAATACATTTAAAATATAAAAAAATGTAGCCCACCGGTATCGGGAACAGGCGTCCAAGCTACCGTCGGTCAGGGCTCCAGAGAGAGGAACCTCCTTACAATACGAGCCGTGTCCAGGAGTACCGCTTTCTGAATCAAGTCCTTGATCCAGCTGCCTAACGAGAGCCTGCTCAGGTATTGGTCGAGGCTCTTGGCAATTAAGCCATGGGCTGATACAACTATCGGCACAATGATCGCTGAGTCCACATCCCACATGTCGACAATCTCGCAAGCCCAGTCAAGATACTTGATTTGCTTATCTTTCTCGGCTTTCACGAGGTTCTCATCATGCGGGACCGTTACGTCAACAATCATTGCGCGCCGGTCTAATCGATCCACCACCACTATATCAGGCTTATTGGCTACAATAGTCCTGTCAGTGATGATCGATCGATCCCAGTACAATGTGATACTGCCATTTTCGAGAACTGGGTCGGGCACATACTTATAGTACGGCACTTCCGATTCAACAAGGTTGTATTTTAGAGCAAGTTGCTGTTGTATAATCCTGGCTACAAGGTTGTGTCTATGCAAGTACTAGGGAGATAATTATTTGACGGCACGGTTGGCGCAGTGGCTGAGCGATTGACTGCTGCGCTTCGTGTCGCGGGTTCGACATTATACAAATATTTGTATGGCCTACAGGTAGTTGTTCTGGGTCTAACTGTTTGTGTATGTGAGTTTAAATGTTTGTAAACGCACCCACGATATAGGAGAAATTCCTAGTGTGAGGCAAAGTTTAAAAAAAAATATATATATATATATTATGCGTATTTTTTATGCCCATAAAAATATGTTTCGTTCTGTGTAAATAAATTTATGCTTTAGAATGTTATGCTTAATCATTATTATGATTAGAGAAATTATGCTAAACAAAATATGCGTAAGCTGTTATGCGAAAATATAATTAGGATAAACAAAAGTATGCCAAGTTATATCAGGTCTTAAAATTTTATACCAATGAATAGGGAACCTTGAGAGCCTACTGATGCTGATAGGTATGCCAGCTTGGTAATGGCACAAGAATTTCTAAACACAATCATTTAGACCTAATAACAAACTGCATAGCGCTACATTCAGCACATTCATTAGTAGGTGGGTCATGTGCGGGGGGGAGGGGGAGGGGCTCACGTGCGCCCTTTGTTCTTGTTTTTATTTAATTACGGCCGCCGGCGCCGGCTAAACAAGAGTAATTCGATTACACAACAAAGCGAGGAAAAATTGAATCGACAATACAGTGCGACTGTTGCGAATCGCAGTGAGGGGGTAAGTTTATTTGCACAGAGCGGCAATGGACGCAGAATATAATTCTTTCTTTTTATTCCAAAATTAAGTACTTCGCGTTCCGCTGCATTTAAGAGCGTGGAGCGGTGCGCAACCAAACAAACTGAAACACATTATAAACTTTTGTTTATGTAACTCTGGTTTATAATTCCAAACATTTGTTTTCGTTGCGCTCAGTTTCATTGCAAACTGTACCTTTGATGTGTGCTCGATTTCTACCGAAAAGTAAAGTAGATGCATGTAGGGTATACACCTAATATCTTGTCACAGACGGAGGACGGATGGACGGTCTATGTCTAGTCTTGTCATCCATATGCACAATCCAAAAACTGCAACGAAATTTCTATTTTCCCTTCGTCGCTGGGCTATCTCGTTTCATGATTGTTTAAACAATTATTACTGTTGACTATTCCTAACAATTTTAGGTTCTAATACATGTTACAACACCGAGTGCCGATTATTTGTTTGTCGGCAATGTTTGCTACGTCGCCATCGGCAAGTGCAAGCTTTCACGAGCCAAGCTTTGTTCAACGAAGTTTTTAAACAACAAACTTTGCGTGGTGTTACAGCCACTGCTAATTGAGAAAAAAAATGAGAATTAACTTTGAAATAAAGTGAAATATGTTCGTTCTAACCATAGAAACAGAAAAAAATGAGGCAGTTCGGGCTTTTGAGTATTCGTTGCTACTATTACAGAAGGTTTCAGTATCTATGGAACCTTCAAATTAAATCGGGTTAGTTCTTACCGTGCCCCTGACCGCGACTGGACAGTGGTTACCACTGTCGGGCAGTGGTCATCACTACTAGACAGTGGTAACCCCTGCTGGCTCTGGTGTGCAGTGTCATAATAGTCCACCAGCGGGCAAGGTCGTGAGCTCGCGTGTTGTTCGCGCGGCGTTATATCGCGCGGTCGATGTGTTAATGAACGAATTAAAAAATAATTAACTGGAACCAACACGCCAACACCATCAATATTATTTTGTACATTACAAAATATGTTTTTAAAATCAAAACAATGGAAAGCCTCATTATATTTGTTAGTAAAAAATTGTTTGTCTTTTTTTAACTTCTACCTGTCTTTCCTATACTATAAAGTTTTAATTGATTACTGTATTCTTATTTTCTGTTAATTATTAACTTAACTGTAACCTTACTAAACTAAACTTTTGTCATGTTAAGAACTAGCATTATCATGTCTGTGTTCAAGTCATAGCGTTCATTTTTATTAATATTGGCATCTGTACTTTTGTTGACCTATGTTCTACAAATAAAAATATTTAAATTTTTTAATTTGTTTTAACTGACCAGAAATCTTTCACTTCGATTGTTTGTGACAGATAACAAATAAATCGTACATAAATGGTGGACACCAACATTTAATCAGCAATTAGTCCTTGTTACCGAACATAGATCAACCAGTTCATCGGATCTACACGTTTCAACACAGAGCTTGTGGCAGTAGTTGTTCACAGCCGCGCTGCTCAACCGGCGGCGATCATATAACAGTCAGGCGGGAGCTATCACTCTATATCTCAAGTTATCACTATATTACAGAGCAATAACCATTAAATCAAACTCTGATCAGTCTCTAAGGATCAATCACATGATTTTGTGTTTAAACTGCGAATTTGGTTTGAATTACAAAGTTATTTGTTTTTAATTTTCATTTGTTTGTCATTAAGTATTAGAATAGAATATTCTTTAGTGTGTACACCATACATGTAACATTCGTAAAAGAAAAACATTTCACATAGGGTGACACAATGGGCGCTCTATCTATCAAAGCGATCTTTTCAAGACAACCTTTGGATAGATTACAGGAAGAGGGAGAGATAATACTGCAGGTAGTTGTGACTGTCTGTCACGTACTCCTAATTATTAAGTAGATATTTTAGTATTGATTTTTAATTAAAATCATCCCACGGTCTGGGCCACTTATAAACACATTAAACTTCTATTTTATGGCTTGACAGGCTGGCAAGTGACCGTAATTAATAAAGATTTAGTGAGCTTTCTTCCTTGAATTGTAAAACAATATTGCACACTTAGAAACGCATAAATTCTTTACTTAATGGTAAAGGGACTAGGGACTGACAGGCCAAATATAAAAAAATATCTAATTTCAATACGTAGTTCTGAATGCTAGTGCGACATGTGGTTGCAATTTACGCCGCTCTTAGGCGTTCGAAGCTCACTTAATACAATTGAGACGTTTGCACAAAAAAAGAAACGGATTCTGAAAAGGCGACCCAAGCGTGGTGGCTTTTGGAGGCTGGGCCGGAGAAAGCTGGGTGGATTCGAGGCAGTTGGTTTTAAGTCGCGGAAGTGTCGACACGTGGAGTCGAGCTAAGTCAGAGAGTCGGTCTAAAACGGTTAAAAGGCTAGGACCTAGTAGGTTAGGTTCATGTAGTTAGCGTAATCTTGGTACCAAGAAGGACATGTCCCAGAGGACTGTCCTAAGAGAGCGATTAGTATTTAATAAGCAAAATATAAGTAGTAGCAATATGCCTAGTTAAAGTGAGTGACGAGATCCGGAAGTAGACGCTGTAGCGGAGGCGAGACTGGTAATGTGTGCAGTACTCTGTAAGTAGCTGGTAACTAATCCTCCTCAATGAACACGTGGTAAGTGTTAACTATAATTATCTCCTAGCTTAAGTAGCAGTTTGGCGGAAACGCAGCAATATTAATGATCACTTATTTCAGTAAGACGGCAGAGCCGCTTTATCATCACAATGTATATTATTATGTCATGTGTTACGTGCCCTAGTAACTCCTAACCTTGGCACATATTCCTCATCTGCGTTTGGTTATAGGGGCTTAGACCGCGATAGGGTTAGGGCGAGAGAAGCTATTCCAGTTAAGTTAGAAGACGTTGTGAATACCGAGAGTCTATGTCCAAGTGGGTTGTCGCAAGAGTGCAATAATTATGGAATAAGTTAAATATAGTTGGGTTAACAGCCCTGTTTAAATCAATCTAGTGTGTGTGTGTGTTTGTTGGTGAGCGACTGGGTGAGTCCTTTATTACAATAATTATCCTAGGCTGATGTTGTAATTAAAGTTCTTAAAACTACACAGACAGAAACGTGTTGCTGGGGAGTTTGTTGTGCCACTTCTTCTCCTCAGCTCCAACACTAGGAAGTGGTAAAGGGTGGGCGCTTTTGGGGCTGTCTTTAGGGTTTCAATAGAGTTGATCTCCAACTCTATTGCAAAATGGTTCTTGAGTTTTAATTATTAACTCTGCCATCTGGTAATTCTTGAATTATGTATTCATTAGCTCTAACCATCAGTTCAGCCAATTTGCCGTTTGAGTTTTGATTCTCAATCCTATTATGACCAACCATATAGTGATTCTAGAATAATATGTTCTTATCTCTGACAAATGATTCGGTCAGGCTGACACGAACACGTGTCTTGCAGATGCGCTAGTTGTACGAATAGAGCACATGATCCATGGGGTGGGATTGGAATGGTTTGATACCACAACTATTATATAACCAGTCTAAGGACTGTTAGGGACCATGTCTACCAGTTAGCATGATGATCGACGTTCTGCCGCTGAAAAGCCGCCTTTGTCACGTTCACCAGTTCGAAAGAACTGCTAGGGACAATGCACACTAGGAGCATGATGTCGACGCTTTGCTGCTGAAAAGCCGCCTACGTCACTTATGGAAGTGTTGCTCTGGGTGCTCCAGGTGCAGATGTGAAGTATCGTGGGAGTCACGACTGACCAATTACCAATTACGCTAGCGTAACGGTTATTTACAAGAACTATTGGTTGCGACATAAATATACTTAGTATCTCCCAGTTATGTTTTACCCTTTTGAAACCACTTTCAATATATTTCATCAACTGTGAATTCCCTAATCTGATTTACTATATCTTTCAATCCTTTCCTTGTTCTAATAATGATACGAGGCATTGGACTTCTTCATGTTAAGGAATTCAGTTCTCTTAGTCGGTGGAAAGATGACCAGTCTCGGGCGAGTCTTACAGGGCCGTGCGGACGGCGAGGCGCGGCCTTTTCCCCTTAGGGGGAAACCGACATTAATACTAATATTTACATGATTTAGGAAAAACGAAAATTTTATCAGCCTAGGGTAATTTACGAACAGTCACATAGTCTGTGGAGTACCTATTACATATCCATATATACATACGAAACGTGGTAGCTCACAATGGATCAGAAAGCTTAAAGTCACCCAAAGGGACGGAGAGGGCTATGCTGGGCTGCGGGACTGTTCGAAAGAGATACCGTGGCCCTGGAACACAAAGGGCTTCCGCTCCGCCCAGAGTGGGGGGGTCATTTGATGATTTCGAATCCGAAAAAAAAAAAAAAAAGAGGGCTATGCTCGGAGTTTTCTTGCGTGATCAAATCAGAAATGAGGACATTCGCAAGAGAACGAAGATTACCGACGTAGCCCGAAGAATTGCCAAACTTAAGTGGCACTGGGCAGGGCACATTGCTTGCAGAACGGATGGCCGATGGGGCCGAAAAGTTCTGTAGTGGCGACCGCGAGCCGGAACACGTCGCATTGGAACGCTCCCTCTACGTGGACCGATGATTTGCTGAAGGTTGCGGGGATCCACTGGTAGGGAGTCGCACGGGACCGGTCAATGTGGCGACGCTTGGCGCAGGCCTATGTCCAGCAGTGGACGTCTTGGCGCAGGCCTATGTCCAGCAGTGGACGTCTTGGCTGAAATGAAGATGATGATGATACGTTTAAACATATCTTTAGATACTAATCTGTATAAATATGTACAACAACAATATTAATCAAGTTAGAAGAGCAGAGAACCATGTATAGTGGTGTTTATGGAGAGAGGTTGTGGTTCTTAACCATATTCTTTAAAGTGGACAAGGTTTAGGCACGCCTTACTGACACAAGCAATTCATTCAATAGCCGTACTGCTTCGACTGTAAAAGATGTTTCGTAGAAGCTGGTAGAATGCATCGGCATCTCTCAGGTCTCAAGTTTCCGATGACCTAAGATATCTGTTATGTGGGTCATGAAGGGTCTTGAAACGTTCTTTAAGATAAGAGGAGGTTGTGGGATTGAACAGAATACTGTGGAGCTGAAACAACATATGAGAATTTCGGCGAAGACGTATGGTAAGAAACTTGAGCTTTATAAAAAATTCAGAAATGTGATCATACTTGCGCAGGCCAAATATAAACCTTTTGCAAAAATTTTGAAGTCGCTCAAGTTTATCTTGTTGATTTCACGTTGATTTCTGTTATCTCGATCTAACAGAGGCACACCTCTGTTAGATCGAGATAACTGAAATCAACGTAATCAAGGAGGGAAGTGATAGGAATTTAGCAAGCGCAGTGTTATTAAAGTACATTGGGGGAAACAAAATAAACATGACTTTTAAAAACATCTTCAACCTTTATTCTGATCAACCAGCCGCAGCAACAAAACTACATTTCTAAATTCCTCAAAAATTGGATTGTGAAAACATGAAAAAATGTTCCCGGCAACGCATTCCCATCGGATCACTATGTCGGATGAAAGTTCAAAGCGGATTTCTCTACGCTGTATTTCGTAGGCTGACTACGCCGTAGCTCAGTACGCGCGCCATTGCGGTGCTACGGCGTAGCGCTAGCGCACCGCTGATTGGTGTTTGCGCGTTAGCCACGCGGTCACACAGTATGCCAATATTGGCCTCACGTCAATATGTGAATATTCAGTAGGCCAAGGCAATAATGGACTTCCATTTTATCTATCTATTGAGGCCAGTACCTTTCACTATTCTACTGCTTAGCGAAGTACTTGCTCAAACGTTGAAAAAACTTAGTCACTGTTTAACAAGTAAATCCAATGCGGCAGTCATTCTTTTATTTTTGAGCTTAACATAAATTAGTACTCGAGGTATTATTTTATAACAGGAAATTGACTGAACGGGTTATTTTATTTACGTAGATAATCATTTTGGGTTGGCAGCCTGCCATGACATTCGAGTACGTAGTTTATTTGCAGTTTATCATCATTATGAACATCGAGAAATAATTGAAGCTCAGCTTTGCTGAACTGATACGTGGTTCAATGTAAACATGGATTCCGCCCATATATTAATCGTCAGCATCCGATAGTATCAGATAATTATAAATGTTTCGTTATTTGTGTAAGGTATTTGCAGATCACATGCACATATCGCTAAATATAATTTGAAACGTAATTTGTATTTCAATTTGTTATTATTTCCGCTGAAACATTTAAATACGTCTGAAATATGTTCCGGTTGCATTGTGCACCGGAATAAAAAGAAAATAAAGCTGAAAACTTCTTGCGGTAGTTTCGCAGAAAGGAGCGTAACTTGTAAAATAATAAATTTAGCTCGGGCTGACTTGAATTACTGAACAACATCTCTACTGCGGCTAAGTACACGGAACACGGGGTCTAGTGGCGATGCAATCTGGTCTTTAAGGGGATGAGATTAAGGTTGATTATTAGTTGGTGCGGAGTGTTGGAGCCGTGTTTATTGGGGAAATATGGTAAGTGGGTGCGATAGCGGGCGCGGCTCGTAAACTGGCCGCCATTGTGCCACGAGTGTGCGTCTGCACGGTCAGCGCCTACGTATCGTCTACTTATACACTGCAAGCTAATCGCTACTTTATGTTAAAGAAGTAGGGCTCAGATAAACTCATGGGATGTTAAATACTCAATCGTTAATTATATTAGTATTAGTTCGGTATGAAACTCTCCGATGAGATGCGAAGATAAGTCTATCGAACTAGTAAAACTGTGCACCACTGACGGGACGTGACGTGTCGTTGCTGCAACACGCTGCAACACGCTGCGACTTCCAAGTTTATAGACTCGACAGTATCGCTGAAATTTTTTGTTATTAAAACCTCGTCTCGACTCTTGTTTTTGTTGAGAACACCATGTGAGTTCACTACGCAACCATACGTCAGAGGGTATCACACATATAATAGCCGTAACTATGCAATCAATAGATGTGGTATCGATATCATCATCTGCCTAGCCTTTTCCCAACTATGTTGGGGTCGGCTTCCAGTCTAACCGGTTGCAGCTGAATACCAGTATTTTACATGGAGCGTCTGCCTATCTGTACTCCACAACCCAGTTAGTACTGGGTAATACGATACCCCTTGGTAAGACTGGTTGTCAGACTTTTTTGGGCCACTGACTACCTGTATCGACTGTCAAAGATATACAAATAACACACGGGACCAACGGCTTAACGTGCTTTCCGAGGCACGGAGGAAACTCGGTATGTAATGGGTGGTCACCCATCCACAGACCAACCTAGGCAAGTGCGGCTTAACCTTAAGATCACTCCGGGCGGCTGTTATTACTTAGCCACGAGCTCCTCTCTCTCCTCTTAGATGTGGTCTCGATAATGTTATAAAAATTTTAACTTTTTCGTTAAATTTGACATATTCTCAAAAGCAAATCAGATTTTGAGAATAAGTCTTTGAAATGTAATATGAAAAAAATACTTTTCAAACTCTTACTATTTAAAAGATATTTTACCGTTAAGGACTACTTAGAAGACAAGTCAATAGAATTTATAAATAATTTGTAAGTTAGAATAATAATTGACATCGCTTATTGTAAATACATTTGCACGCCATGTTATTACAGGATATGCAGAAATAAATGTACTGTAACACCTTGTGTACCACAACATTCTAACAAAAAAAATATTTTGATTTAATTTTTGTCAAATTTTCAAAAAAAAAAAAAAATATTTGTTACATTGTGATATCAGTCACCTCCACAAATTGTTTTCCAATTCATACTTTATTTGATGTCGTCATAAAACTTTAGTACAAGCTAATAAGCATTGAATAATAACAGGAAAGAGGTCGTAAACTGGAACCGAACATAAAACCTCCTTCCGTCAACATCAACAAACATATCAGACGTGCCCTCCTGCCGCCCCCTACATCAACATAATAGTCGTAATGATATTATTGAGATTTGCGCGGACAGCGACGATGCTAATGAAAGTTGATAGAAGAGGAAAACTTGCCAGTTTGTGCACGTCACACAATACTTGATATGTTTGTAATGTATGAGTAATTCGATATCAGTAGAGTAAACAGATGACCTCCATGTTATCGCGCTCCCCTTGTTTGACATGAGCTGACAAATCACTACGGGATTCGGCATAGATTGAAGAATAAGGTCTCTGACCAAGATTGTCCGTTGATAACGACATACATTAAACAATTAAATTGTAGAATCTTGAAACATTAACTACATGTTGGGTAGGTACACCGCAGCATAATAAGGCAAAAGTGGGAGCCACTTAGTTCTAGCCAGCAAAAGGACTGGCTCACACCGTAGAAACTTGTCCGGGAACAGAACGCATTGCATAGCAGTGGGAAAAGTAAGGTCATAGCTCTGAGCTTAATTAAGAATTGATTTAGATGCCGACAAAATGTACTCGTACAAGTGTAGTTGTCACGTTCGATGAACTGCCCCCACAGGAGACCAAAGCTTAAGTTTCTAAAAAAATACCTCTATGCGATAGTCATTTAAGAGTGCTCCAAGTAACAAACGTCAAGGAAGCGCCGGACATTGAAAGCAGCCGTCCGGCGTCCGGCGTCCGGCCTGCCTTACGTTTAGCGATGTTTATCTACATGCGAGCTGTGAGCGCGCTTCGTGCATTAACCCGCGCTATCAGCGCTCCATCACGAGTACAGATAGCAGGGTATTAGTAAAACACTGCTATTTGCAAACCAACCTTTAACACGTTAATGACTTTTATTGTTCACCATAGAGACTCCAAATTCGCATAGCAGGTTTCGAAAAAGATAGATAGAAGATATGCCCATTGCACAACATAATCTCTAATGCAAGGACATAGAGTTCAAATTCGCATCAAATTGGTTCTTTCCGTAATAGCCCTAAAGTATTAGGTAGTAGGAAAGTAGTACGCGACGCGGTGACTAGTTGTAACAGTTCAGTGCGCGGTGAGCCGCCCCGGCGGGGTGCGGAATGGACAATGTTCGCAAAGTGACGTTATCTGGTAATGTCCGGTCAGTCCGCGTAATGTCCGGATTAGGACCTGACTACAAACGGATGCTATTAGCAGCCGGTACGAGTGCGAGTTCAACTTTAACTAATTATTGCCAGAGAGGATCTACTGTATGCATCGAAAAAAATTAACTGGTGTTTCCAATTAAACATTTTTGATAACTTAATTTTATATTATGACCCGACTGTTCTCGAATGCATTAAGTAGCAAAGTTTTACAGACAATTAAAGCTACAAACGATTATGAAATACGTCTTCGCTAGATCGACCCCATGAAATCATTATTTCAACCAATCTTCATTATTACATCAGAAAAACTTGACTCGTTATGGGTACAATGATGTTCAATCTTTTTCAAGTACTACCCAATGCAAGACGTTCACTCAGCAGCGAAGGGGCCATCATTGTCTGTTGTAAACTGCCTCTTCACCTACCATCCACTAATGTTCAGAGAGAAAAAAACAAAATGAAGAGAATCGCCCAATCCGTTTTGTGGACGCTTGTCCTAAGATTCATCCTGCTTCAGCCAACTAGTTCACGATGTGAATACGTTCTTGAGACCAGTACAACCGAGTTTTTTAATTGTTCTATTGGGAGCAACGACCTTGTTTACTTAGAACTACCCGTGCGTCGTTTTTTGAGGACAAAAACTTTTATTTTAGTTGTGTTTATCTGATGGGAGTAGAATATTAATGAGATCCCGGTCATCGTACCTACTTACTTTAATATATTATGCTTGTGTAAGATCGTGTTTGTGTCTGTTTGAAGCTAAAAGGGTCAACGTCCTAACAAGTCCCTTTCAACAATATAACGAGATGAAAGTTTCTACAAAAATATAATTTGTGTGGAAATATACAGGGTGTAAACAGACCCTTCACATAGTCGTCAACCAAGCATTCTGTACATCAAACTAACTAACTTTACGCAAAAATTGTTACTGGGAATCGACTTTTTTTTTTGGGGTGAAAAATCACGTTTTACGGTAGAACTCGATGGAAAGCACTCAAAGCATTGTGCTGATGGATGGATTGAATAGTACGGGGGTCGTGGTGGTGTATAAAAATTTTACATTAAAAACATGTATTTAAAAAAAAACTTGAGAAAAAGTTGGAACTTTGACCCCCAATATCTCCGTAACTAGAAGGTTCCCAAGTATGGTCAAGAACAAAAAAACGATCGCTAAGACGGGGAAAACAAGTGCCTTTCGGATATGTAAAGGGTCTATTTACACCCTTTATGAGATAATGATTATATTAATAATAAATAAAATTGATTGCTTGTTAATAGGAGTAAACAAAGTTAAGAACAACTACATCAATAAGAAAGGGAACAGAAAATTGCCCGAATTGGGTATTCTTAGTTGTAAAAGCACCGCAGACTTGTGAGTTGCCCAGCAGTGGGCCGTTGGCCTCAACGCCTGAAGTTCACCCGTGAGAACGGTAAGACTGTTTTGTGAATAACATTAATATAACTAACTTCCTGTACTTCGTTTGTCTTCGTTATAACCGTGTATATTACGGCTAAATGGCTTAATGAGCAGAGTTATAAATAAGTCTACTTGTGAACCTTGTTTGTCGTTTTATAGCTATACCACACACAAATCAGAACTCATTAGACCATGTGTGGGGTACTACTTAATAATATACCAACTGTAATAGTTACTAAGTAGTAGATAGGTAGAAGTTGCAGTAAGTAGTGACAAGCGCGATAAGTTGGCAACACCGAACACCGGTAGAACCGAACACGATGTATTATTCAGGAGATGGGTAAACCTGAATACGATATCAACAAACTGAGTTTACAAGTTGGGAAGTGCGCGACTTGCGTGTGGCTTATTAGTTGAACTGGGACAACTCGTCTATACATGTGGGCGTCATACTCACTATAAACTTTAATTAGAATGTTTCGTACCATCCGCCGCTGCAGTAATCAGTAGCGAACAGCACAAAGAGTAACGAGCCTCAATACCACGCGCACAATCTTAGAGGTACGGCCACAATCCACATAATACACATGCGCATACACAATAGAAAAGAAACACAATGTAGAGTCGCCGAGAGCTCGTGATTAATTAGAAACAATGCGAGGCCCTGGGGCCGCGCGGGCCCCGGCGCCGGCCTGCGCGGCCCCGGCGCTCGGCGCGGAACAAAGCTCGCAATCCCGCCGGATCCGGCCGCTCTTCCCGCACCGCCGCGCCGCACAGCCGCATCACCGCACCGCGCCGCACAAAAACCGTTCACTTTTGTTTCCGTAATTATCTAAAATAGGCTGTTGCGGCCCAAATGTTGGCGGTGCGTACACTGCGGCGTGCCGGGGCGTGCACGTGATGTGCCATTACAAGTAAATAGCTAATGTTTGTAACTAGTGATCGTAAAGGTTGCTACATTCCAACATAGTCACTGCGAAATCTAAAGAGGAAACAATTACCTGCGTATACGTTATAAATATGAGTATGTGTGTGTATTCTCATGTTTGCACCAAAAGGATTGCGATTAGTAGAAACTTTTGTGAAACATTTATTTATTTATTTATTAACACTTCATGCACAAAGTACAGAGGCTGACTTAATGCCATAGGCAAACAAACAACACATAAAACAAACACACATAAACATTAAACATTATTTTTGTACTACTGACAACCTGAGGTTTTAATTTGGGATCGTCTTGAAAGGTCATGCGGTATCGTTCTGAAATGTCAGACATCAATTATTGTTGTGTGTACTGTTTATTAAAATAGCAGCACCATTTATTAAACAAAAAAAAAAAAAACATCGGTATATTACGATTATTTCAAGGAACACTTTCCTTCAGAGAATTTTCTAACAGATAAGAAAGACAGTATTTGAGAGTTTTTCTTCAAAAACTCACATTCTTTGAAAAAAATATATAACTACAGACATGCATGTACGTTTCTCTGTAATCTGTTATTAACTTATGAGTAACACTCGACTCCTTCCAGGACTGACACTCACACAGTTTCAACAAAATGTTAGTTTTTTTATTCCGTACACTCCCACTTCCATACAATTTTCTCTGAAATCCTGCTTGTCGTGCATACAATACCTACCCTGTAATACACAGAAATGCTTTAAATTCCTAGCACAGCAACTGTAAATACTTATTACGTCTTACAACACTGTAATTTAATAACAAGAAGTTGTTCTCAAATGGCAGCCTGGCTGTGTGTCGGTGGCGTGTCTGTGGTGTGTCTGTGGCTCGTAGGAGTCCCGTGCGGCAAGCAACGCTGCGGCGCATGAACACAAACACAAACAGACGAACGCAGAAGATTCATTTATGACAATGGACGAAAAGGCACTACAAGTATTCGTCTGCACATTTTCAGAATAATGGTATTTCTTTCACCTAGTTTTGTTTTGAAAAAAAAAAAATACTGTGTGATTTTAACGAAAATTTAGGAGCGAAATTTTACAACGTTACGATGTAGTGGCACCACGCCCAGTACTTACCAACTACGCAGCGCTCGCAGGGCGCCCACCTACCAACAACGCAGCGCTCGTAGGGCGCCCACCTACCAACAACGCAGCGCTCGTAGGGCGCCCACCTACCAACAACGCAGCGCTCGTAGGGCGCCCACCTACCAACAACGCAGCGCTCGTAGGGCGCCCACCTACCAACAACGCAGCGCTCGTAGGGCGCCCACCTACCAACAACGCAGCGCTCGTAGGGCGCCCACTTACCAACAACGCAGCGCTCGTAGGGCGCCCACCTACCAACAACGCGCCGTTTCCCCTACGATACGATACTGAATAGCGTTTTTGTGTGTTTGCAAATACTAGCCATTTGTTAGTACCCGTTACTGTAAACATGTACACATAGTTAGCCAAGCAGGTCATTTCAGAAAGTTGCGATTGAAAGCGAGCCAACTTTACTGGCTATTTGGCGTTTATTTAAATTTAAATGTAATGTTTCGGTCCCTCACTGTCCGCGGTCACGGATACCCGTTACTCGGCTGCCGGGGTACCCGGCTACCCGGCTTGCTTCAAATGTCGTATAATTACAAGTTGAACAATGAACACGGAATAATTCCGAGAACTCGTTTCGATTTAATTAAATATGTTGTGTTGTATCCGGAATTACCATTAAAATATATATATTTATATAAGATACATTCATTAAAACTCAGAATTATAATATCGTATAATTCTATATTTATGCGGATTATCATGACATAATATAATAGTAACCATAGCAGTGCTGGACTCCACTGCGAGGATCGTCCGGAGGACACGGTGGAGCACACCGTGGAGGTCTGCCCCGCTTGGGCGGAGCACCGCCGTGTCCTCGTAGCGACGATTGGCGGCGGCGATCTCTCGCGTCCGGCCTTGGTTCGAGCCATGGTCCGGAGCGAGAGGGAATGGGAAGCCGTCACCTCCTTCTGCGAAGCAGTCATGCTAGTGAAGGAGGTGGCGGGATGTGAGAGGGAAAGAACCTCACGTCCCAGTCGCCCTGGGCGTTGGGGGTCACGTGGTGGCTCCCGGCCACCGTAGGCGCGGGCCTGTGGACGGCAAGTTATGGGCCAGCTCGCCGTCCGGCCGTCTTATGACGACAGGCCGTGTCGACGGCGCGTTCGTGTTCCACGTGCGCCTCAAAGAGATGTCAGCAAATAAATAGGGGTCTGCAAGGGCCGATGCCTGCCAGGGCTGCGGGACTGTTCGAAATGGAAACCGTGGCCCTGGAACACAAAGGGCAAAGAAGGAACATGGATGGGTTTTAGTCAGTACAAGTCTGACACTCCCTTCCGCTCCGCCCAGAGTGGGGGGGGTCATTTGATGATTTCCCATACGGAAAAAAAAAAAAAAAAAAAAACCAGTGCTGGACAACAGTGATAACTGGAAGTTGTAAAGCGTGTTGATTGTCTCCGCAATCGTATATCAAGTTACCAACATTTGTTTGTTTCCCACACCGCACTGTGACCGCACTGTGACCGCACCGCAACCGCCGCAAGACATGCACTACGTATTAACTTGTTATTAATATTGAGTAAATGTATCTTTCAAAATAAAACATTCAGATCCGAACACATGACACTGCAAAGGTTTAGCCTGAGTCAGTACAAAGTACACACCACCTTTCAAGTTCGACCTACACATACATTATTCAACCTTTGATCGAAGCTTTTCTTTATCTAGTGACGAGGTCAAAGAACTCTCCATTTTATTTTTATCAAATGACGCCTAGTAACATTGAATACCGTAATATTGATAGACAATCTAAACTAATAGCTGAACGTCTCGACTCCTACTCAAACAACACAGATGCTTAATTAATGAAATTAAATTTTATAATAATCTGGGAAAGTGAAGTTCACATCGAGTCAACATTCTGGCAGTCGTCTAAAACTTCCATCCATCTTACTATATTATTAGTGAGCTATATTTTGGTAGTAGGATGCACACCCATGCACAGATGATCTATAGGATGATAGTCCACTAAGAAATTGTGGATAAAACATAATGTAGTTTCCGACTTAAGAATCCGGCCCACAAAGTGCATTAAAGGCGGGTACAGAATTGATACAAGATATTGATATATTTTGTGAGGCACTACTTCGGTACATGTACATGCTTGCCTAAGATCGACACGGGCAATAAACTTAATATTCCTTCATCTAATAGCGTGCTTATTACTTTTGGAAAATCTGATAACATTTAGGATTAACGTTAGATAGTAAATTATGAATTTAACAATCTGTTATAAGAACACTAAGTAATGATTAAGTTTTACACTCGTGTAAAGCGTCGCTCAACCTTCGCCTAGTTTTTACAAATAATTAAGGGATAGACCAGGACGCGCTTTACTTGTATAGGAAACTCAAACGAAGTTCAGATTTTACCGTCTTTTTGAGCTTCGCTTTACGTTGCTAATGTTTCGGTCAAACCGGTACGATAATTAGCGGCCGCGGCGACGGGCTCTGACTGATAATATACTGAAGTGTCTGCTAGTGTCCGCAACTGGTCGGTAGTCAATCCGTACCGGTTTTAAGGTGCGCTCAAACTGCTCTATACTCAAACTGGTAGCTCAGACTCCGGAGTGGCTGCGGACATAGGATATTTCAGTACTTTCATTATCTGGCAAAGTAACGACACCAGGTCCGATGTCAGGTCCGGAGTCCAGTCCAATTGGTATGACGCACCTTGAGTGTTTGTTCTTGTGCTTTGTTTATAATCATCGCAAAATGTGACATTTTCAGAGGGAACTGCACTTTTAAATTGGGAGGGTAAATCTGTTAAACCTTTACTAAACCTTCAGTCTTTTAAACATGAATAGCAAGTGTTGTCATTAGACGAGGTATCGGCGGCACGGGTAGTGGGTAGTGGGTGGACTATTCATTCAAAACTAGGGTAGAGCGGAGGCCGTGACAAGACTTTAATTAAAACAGACTAACTATAACGACAAGCAGATTGCGATAAATTGAGACGATATACAGCTGCGTTAGTATTCTGGCAGTTTTTAGACAATTCTCTGTCTTTTATAAAATATCATTTTGTGAAAAACTGATGTTTCTTTACTGCAGTGCGCAGACAGACATCACGCACAGTTTTATGAAATTATCAATAAATTATTCTAATGAGACTGCGCTCTGAACATTAGCATTTCACATTTATTTGAATTGACAAGACAAATTGACGTTGATACACATTAAAATAATCGGGTTTTTAACCGCATCAAGCGGCTAGATTTATGGTGACGTGTTTTATTTACCTAAACGCGCATAAATATGAGATTTTAGTTTTGTTTTCAATGCTTTTCTAACAGTAAGCCAAATTTTCGATAAACACTCGGAAAAGTGTAGTTATGGGGAGAGTGCAGTTTAAATCCTGCGTTTGCTGCCGCGTCCGGGCCGCCGCGTCGGACCCACCGCCACGTCGCGTGTCAGCGGCGCGTTAGGCCAGTCTTCCGGCCTCACTCGCGCGCTGATTGATCGCCGCGATTACGCGCTCATTCACGTCTACTTTCTACCGCGGCCACCACACGACGCCCCCACACCGCCGTCCCACGCCGGCGTGCCACGCTAGCGTGAGGGAGTAACCCCCTTGCTTGTAACGTACAGCGCAGTGAGGAAATCATACTGCGATTGCGACACGCGAACTTATGAATCAGATAAGACGAGACAAACAGCGCAAAACCGTTGTTCAAATAATGAAAAGGGTCATCAAAATTGGAAGTGGAATTGAATTAATTAAAACCGGAAAAACGCCATCGTGCACTATATGCGAATTATAAGTTGTTGCAGAATATCAGAAATATGATAAATATTCTTCCAAAAATAAATTCCTATAAAATTAATAACACATTTTTCCAACCATAAATACCTTTTCCCCAATTAAAATCAGTAGCCAGCGGCCGACGGCGACGAATCCCAATTTGTTCTCGCATACATTTTATTCCAGTCTATAATAAAAATTATACGAGCATGTAACAATAATAAAATGAAAGTACTTTACGTCACACAAACCGATGAGTATCTTGTCATGTTTCGTGCGAATGGTAAATTAATACTCTTTTGTGTGTATTATCGTGATGCGGGAACAATAGAACAAATACAAATGAGATGATATTCAAAACAAATCAACACCCATTTGAATATTATGAGCAGAAATTAGAACAAAGACTGTAAGGTTCTTCATCCACGACACTAGGTACTCAAAAGTAACGAGTTAGTGAACTCAAAGCAGTGCTTAGATAGCGGTGGCGGTCCCGATTGTAAGGTTTACGGAGCCGTACGACGGATGAACCTTCTGCACTACCCTATTAGAGTTCTATCGAATTGGTTCCACACACCCATCACGCAGTACTGCCACTGTCTAATTGGCGTTTTATTCATCAGCAACTACGTCTAAATGTGCGCGTCAACAACAACACGCGAGTGTGGTTCAGTAGCTACATATTCTGTGCACATCGACGGCGATCGTAGTGATGTCATAAAACTGACATTAACATACCGAATGCTCGATACTTGTCCCAATGCGTATGTTACACGGCACGGCACGGCCAACAGCACAACGGCATGGAAACGGCACAACACAGACTATTCAATTATCGTTAATTGCTGTTAATTTGAATGCTTTCAATAAATGCACACAGCACACACACACGGACATGATTCACAGCGGCACAGATTTGTAATAATTAAATTGAAGGGTTTTTTTCAAATTATCTCTCATTAAGTAGGTATCTCTCCTCCCGTCTATAAAATGAAATAACCGTTTTGAGACCCAAAATTTGTTGCTTCGATTGCTCGAATTATTTCGATAATATCCTTTGTAAACTATGAACATTATAAAGATTAAATATTCAACATTCAAAGAGCTTTTAATTCAATAACCAAAATTGTTAGTCAAACACGACTCGGACAAGTAACGTCTGTCTGGGTGTAACAGTGATCATTAGTTTTAAATACAGTAGACAAGTCGCAGCATTTATTTGCTTTCATTTCGTTTATTGTCGGCGTCGCTCGGCTATCTCCGTAATTCTCAGATTATCTAATACCCTTGTGGCTACTAGTAAGTACTACGCTTGATTTTCTTTGTGAATTATACAAACGAATGTATATTCTGTTAAATTTCGGGTAATTTTGATTTTAATGCTATCCCGGCGGGCTGTATACTTGATGTTGACAAATATTATTTATTTTTGCCTTTATGTATTTTTCTGAGTTCTCAGAAATAATAATCTCTTCGCAAAATATATTTCTAAGATTCGGGAGACAAATGGATGTCATTTGGGGATACTTGAAGTAAGATAGATGACATGTTTTGTCTCTTGCGATTTATACAGTGGTTATGAAAAGGTTCATACTTCTTACACAAAACATTGCCATAATATAATAACAACGCCTGAATGAGGCACACTGGAAGATACAAATGCTGCGAGGAATCATAACTAGTCAACTACATGTGAGCACTGATAACAATGATCTGTCTGGACTTCCTCTTAAATAGTTAGGATAAGTTTTACGTGTAGTAAAACTTATCCTAACTACTAACTCGTATTGGTAATGCGGAGTCACAAAGGTATTAAAACCACTGACCCAACGAATGAAACTTTTAACTATTCAAGGAGAGTTAATTCAGTTTTGAAACAATAGTAGGTCGGTAGACAACTCCTCCCAAACTTGACTCGGTTCTTTAGTGGGGACAGAAATAGACGCGAAAGTAAAAATATGATGTCGAGTCGGTGTCTGTCGGGCTGTTTGATATCCAGGTCGTGACGTCAGGTGCGTGTGTGTGTGCGTGAGTACTAAATAATACAGGCAGCAGTACTGGCACTGTTGGCAGGTACTGCGCGATAAACTTTTTATTTGACGTCGACGTCGGCGCGCCTTCCGACTGAAAGTAATTGTTTCACCCACTTTCAGTACTTTCTGGTAATAAGTGCTGTGAAGTGCGGCTTTAGAACCTTTACATTGAAATTTTAAATGATTTTGACAAAAGGTTTTATTTTTACGTTTTTGTTAAAAGATCGTTGTTTTGTATTATCATGGTTTCTTATTATCCGAGGTTAGTTTGAGAATTTGTGTTTCACTAAACTCTGCATTTCGTGTTAATTTATTGCAACTTATGAAACCCAAGAATGGCAGACATGGAATGGCAAATCGGCATCATTTTTACTTTTGCTGAATATAGCAAAAGTAAAAATGATGCATTGTTCGAGATAGTGCATACTGGCATTTATGTTACAGAGTATTATTTAACTGCAATATTAATAATAAATAACGATATCCATAAATTGTTACTAATAGTTTTGGATAAAATTAAATTTTAATCATCGTGCCTAGGAGTCTGATTTTAACAATTATCAATAATTCAGCAATAAACCGAATGTAAATAATAATAATTATTCTTTTTACATAGAGAATATTATTGATGACCCAAAACGTTATAATACTACTAGAGATTTTGTTTTTAATAATAAATAGATGGGCGTTTACCATGATCATTATTATCATACATAGTGTAGTACGTGAGTACGTCATCGCTCACAAGTGAAGGTATGTCAATATTTGAAAGCTCCGCTCTACATCAGCCATTGTTATGATGATCGTTAGAACGTCTTTGTCATCCACTGGGGCGAAAAATACAATATCTTAGCAGCAGAGGGATGACGTCAAAGGGGCGGGCGGCGGGCGAAGGCGGGCGAAGGCGGGGGGACGAAACCAGGGATTCTAAAAGAACACCAGTTAAAAGCGCAGATCAAAAGATTCTTATTTATCCGGCGGGAGGTGCGGGACGCGGGGCGGAGGTGGCGACTGACGGCTAACTCACAATATAGAAGGTTTACATAGTACAAAGGTACTTTATGGTAGCTCGAGGTACGCTTCTCGTAACAAATGCCTACGGCGTAGGCCGAATGTCTACGAACTAAAGCTACGACGTTCGGTAGGAGGTGACCGTTTTCACCTATTGAGAACATTTCGAGGTTTTATCAACTAGGACTGTTTCAGTAAGTAGTCTAATGTCTTTTTAACACAATTATCACCGAAGCTACCAAAGTGTGTAATACAGTTATAAGTATCTGTGAGCCTTCTACAAGTTATTTTCTGCAGAGTGCGCGGGGACAGGCAGTCTGGCGGTCCAGTGCAGACTCCGCTTAATTTACACGTGGACGTTATGAATTCGGCTAAGGGCTGTTCGATGAGCACCGTGTTTAAAAACCACACGCTCAACTTTACGCTGGTTTGCCTTTAAGTATTGTTAAATGCATTATTATTTATCAAAAGTATGTAATTTCTACACCAGGCTTGCAGATTATTCAAGGCATTTAAGTCTGGTGTTTGCAGTCCGGTCCGGAGTCCAGTCCACTCGGTTCGACCGCACCTTTAATTAATGGTTGATGTTATAATTTTGAGAACAAAACATTTCCAACTTACGTGTACTGAACTTCTGTAAAAACACAAAGCCCGTTCTCTTTATTCTAGCCAACGCTAAAAAAGTAATTTGTTATTCACAGAATAAACTCACTATTTTTAAAGGAAGTGGGAAGCGCCCTAGCGGGCCTAGGGGTCGCCGTAAACAAGCGATGAGACGCTAAAAAAACGAAAAAAAGGCGAGAGCACCTCTCTATTTGGTGGGCATTTGTGACAGTAAACAATACTATAAATCTGCCTCCACGCATGGGGTCCCGGTACCCTGGCGGGGGGAGGGGGACGGAGCTGGGAGGGATCTTAGGCCCATTGAGCAGAAAGGTCTTTAAGGAGTACACCGACCACTCACAGAACAGTTCTACTCATTCATGCAGTAGTAACTACTGTTTTTTGAGTATTTTCGAATCATAGTCTTATAATTTATTATTGTTTCTACATTCTATTTTGATGATTTTATTGTTTGACTTGAAGGTCAAAATTGTCGTCAGTTGTGTCTATTGGTATAATTTGGTGAAGGGGAGTGAGTCAATCAATATTACAATCTACCCTATGATATAGATTGACTTAAGTACTGGTAATGGCTTTCATAAATAGCAGGCTAAGGTTTTCCATAATCTTTCCCAGTTAGCGTTTCTAATCACGGCACAGCGAACTGTGGACGTTCCTTTACCTGGGTGTAACTTAGCTGAGCCCCTTCAATAACAATAACTGAAGCACACATCAAAGCTCAGCTGACGAGGATTACGGCACATGTGAGGTTTATATCATTAATGGATTCTATGTTAACTTCTAACTACTTTTACATTCTATCCATTCGAATATTATGAATACGAGAGTTAGTCTAACTGTCTGTAACTATTTCACATGCACGTTCTAGTGGGATAGCTTAAGTCATCCACGTGGGCGAAGCCGCGGACAAAAACTAGAGGATTTGAAATCAGATAGTTCACAATCGATCGGGAATACAAAATTATCTATCATAAGGTCAAAGTAGATAGTTGTAGATAGTTCAAACATGTTTTAAGGAAACAAAGGAAACGTTTGTAACAAGAGATGTTGTTGCATTGGCGTTGAACGTTGTCCTAAATGAAACTGAGTTTAAAGATCCAAAGCTTGACAATAATCTATCAATAAGCAAACAGAAAAGAAGAAGAAAAACGTGCTCAAGTTAATGTCGTTACTCGATGTACTGTAAGATCAATAAAATTAAATAATCTACTTACTCGATCAAATTTATGCTATACTTAGCCACACACACATACATGTAACATATTAGTAGTAATTACTGTGTAATTCTACGTAATTCTGCGTGATTTCATATTAATGTTCGTGTCTGGCGGCAACAAATAGTTACTAGGGGCATTTACACGACTAATTATGTTGAACTGCATCTGGTGAATTCTGATAAACGAAGCTTGAAAGAAAGATATTACATTTATGTAGGACTGAGACATTGGAGATGGTCACTTTAGAATCTTCGGTAATTATACCTTTACCAATTGGTAGTTAAGAATGACCAAATTGAGTCGATTAACTTCTTTTCATATAAAAAATGTCTATGAATAGTTTCAAGGTTTTTTAGGAACCTAATCGCTATGATCATCAACGACAAAATCAAAAGACTATTAATATTTCGTCGCAAAAAACCGTTATTGGAAAAACCAATTACTTTTCAATTATAGGAAAATAAGTCATTTATATTCCTCCCACTGAAGTCGCTCTAATTCTCAGTTTGCACAGTAATGAAGGCGAGCTTAGCCGCGTGTTGGAGGAGGCTGTGGGCCGTATGCCGTGTGTCGTGTGCCGTGCGGTACTTACATGTCTTCTCTAGGGATATCTGACCCACATCGGGCGCCACTATTTAGGCATACGACACCGACTAAGCCGCCGTTACACCGACGCGAGCGGCAGGTGCGCGCGGTGACGTAATACCCTCATAAATTACCGACGACGGTGTTAATGCGCTCCCGGCGAAACTACTCTATTTGATTTGTTAATAGCTCCCCGTTAACCCACTGAGTGAGGCGCTCCATTGTTCACGACGCTCATTATTTTACTTTGTTTGCTCGGCTTTGATATACCGATCGTTTATTCACTACATTCGTAAAGGACTACTTTTTCACTCGGTGTAATTAGCGCAGTTTTTCAGTAAGAGCGCCAAATTGTTTAAATTTACTTTCGTGAGTTAATAACGTCGTTAAAGTAAACGTTTCGGGACTGTAACCTGAGCTCCAAACTGTTCCAAAAAATACTCACAAACGTTCATTAGCAGCGCGGACATGACTTGGTGTCGGCAACTCCGCGACTTCGCAATGACGCCGACGCAACAACTTTTCATTTTATTCCCATTAAAACTTGTTTATGATTCTGGCGACAAGTTTGCGAATAAAGAGCAAGTTTTCAACGAGTCGTGGCAAATTTTCGCGTTCGGAATTGATGTCTCGACGAACGTTTAAATATTCATTTATAAAACTAGTGTCGTGTTCGACGGCGCGCTCGAGTGTTTGCTGCGAGCGCCGAGCGCTGCCGAGCGCTTCCGAGGGTTGGCGCGTGTTGCCGAGTGGTGCCAAGCGCGTGGAGAGCCCGCGAACACCCTCGTCGGGTGTTTACACTGCTCCACTTAACGCAACATCCATTAGCTACAGTAACAAGTTGCGCAAACTCGATCCGGCCTCGATAACTACTCGCTGTTTACAATACTCCGCCACATTTACATACGGATTTGTATCTGCTCACACATAAGCACTGCGCACGTCTATGTACACACTTGAAGCCTACTCGTCGTTATTTACAAAAATGTGTGTTTCGCATTTTTTCTGACAATATCCGCGTAACTGACTTGTATGATGTAGGTACATTACTTATCTAAAATTCATTCGGGATCTGTTGTTATGGTCAGCGAGAGATACAAAGGGCAGATTACAGCTGAACTGTGTCATTTCTTTTGATAACGTACAATAACTGCGGTAGTACGTGTCCGCTGGGAACGAGAGAAAGTGTTGGGCCCGGTACAGCTGCGGACTGTTCGTATTGTATTATGTGTACTAATATTTGTGGGTCGATTTTAATACCAGGCTGTGTCCTGTCGCGTTGCGTAAATATCAGCTGCCTACGCTAGTTTTTTGCGCAGTGTAATTTTCCGCAGCGTAGGCTATTAGTTATCAGATAGATAGTATCTTGTAGAAACAGAGCAAGATACGGATGTGTGAGAAAGACGCACGTACCTTTGATGAGATGCGCGGCGAGCACGAGCGCGGCGGTGAACACGTGCAGGCGCCACGCGCACGCGCACATTCTGCGCGACACCTCGCACTCTGCAACAAGAATGTTTTAAGTTAGTTCGATACTTTCTTAAATAGATGGCGCTAACGTCAACGTAAGACGTTATTAATGGAACGAAAATTTCGAGAGTTGTGAGCAGGGTGCGATGGTCTAATTGGTGAAGACGTCCGGTGTACTGAATCGGAAGGTCGCAGGTTTAAACCCTGCTCGCACTAGAATTTTTCTTTCCATGTCAAAACAGCTGTAGTTCCCTACGCAGGGTTTGCGTATAAAAATATTAAAAATTAGTTTGGTATGGCGACTTCTATGCAACATTGATTTGGCTGTAATGTCAACGTGTTGGTTTAAGTTAGTTCGATACTTTCTTAAATAGATGGCGCTAACGTCACCGTAAGACGTTATTAATGGAACGAAAATTTCGAGAGTTGTGAGCAGGGTACGATGGTCTAATTGGTGAAGACGTCCGGTGTACTGAATCGGAAGGTCGCAGGTTCAAACCCTGCTCGCACTAGAATTTTTCTTTCCATGTCAAAACAGCTGTAGTTCCCTACGCAGGGTTTGCGTATAAAAAAAAATATTAAAAATTAGTTTGGTATGGCAACTTCTATGCAACATTGATTTGGCTGTAATGTCAACGTGTTGGTTTAAGTTAGTTCGATACTTTCTTAAATAGATGGCGCTAACGTCACCGTAAGACGTTATTAATGGAACAAAAATTTCGAGAGTTGTGAGCAGGGTGCGATGGTCTAATTGGTGAAGACGTCCGGTGTACTGAATCGGAAGGTCGCAGGTTCAAACCCTGCTCGCACTAGAATTTTTCTTTCCATGTCAAAACAGCTGTAGTTCCCTACGCAGGGTTTGCGTATAAAAATATTAAAAATTAGTTTGGTATGGCGACTTCTATGCAACATTGATTTGGCTGTAATGTCAACGTGTTGGTATAAGTTAGTTCGATACTTTCTTAAATAGATGGCGCTAACGTCACCGTAAGACGTTATTAATGGAACGAAAATTACGAGAGTTGTGAGCAGGGTGCGATGGTCTAATTGGTGAAGACGTCCGGTGTACTGAATCGGAAGGTCGCAGGTTCAAACCCTGCTCGCACTAGAATTTTTCTTTCGATGTCAAAACAAGATATCACACTATTAATATCAACTATTAAAAAAAACTACAGAAGCTAGAAAACACCCGTTGGAGAGTAGACTGCGATGGGCTGAATTAATTAATTAATTGTAAACATATTCAAGTGGGTCAAAAATAAAGCCAAGTTCAGTCTCGACCGACGAAAAGGAGGATTTTCCACCATGAGTCTCGCTTTTTCACCTCTGAATAAACGGCGGAAGCGTAGACGAGACTCTACTGACGAGTTTTTAAATATAATTCATCTTCCTGCCCTTGTCCCATTCTATTTGGGGTATAGTATAATTATGACAGTTATCTCAAGCAAGACTATAATATTGCGCCTCTATCCTAATATTCCGGAAACTCCTGATCATTCGACAAACATTAATCAACAAAGGAAGAAAATCAAAATGAGCATTATCCGCATTGCTCCTCATTCAATTATGCAACCTGTGTATAGGTACATAGGACACATGTTCCCGACACAGTCATCTGCTCGACATGCATTCGATACGTCTGCTTTCATGATTTATGTGCGCACTAAACTGTGCACACCAGCCTCCCAATGTTACATTAACGACAGCGAATCGTACGCGTAGGATTAAAACAGCAGCGTTATCTAGATTTATTTCATTCTTTAATGAAGCTCGTAGGTAATTAAGCATTTCTCGAAGCATAAACACAATAATGTAGACTCGGAAACATATTTTAAGTAAGAAAATGCTCCTACCCGTTTAGATCGACGGTTAAAAATAAGCTAAACAAAGATTGTCCTGTGTTTTACAGTTTTTTCTGATAACTTTATATTTTTGTCGCTATACGCTCAAACGGTTACCACATATTCAGTACATCCCCACACCGTATCGATTTTTAAAAAATCAGCTGTTCCGTACATTTTGGTCGTGTAGGTATTGCACTTTTGTAAAGTTAAAGCCTCTGTCAGTAACAAAAGTCAAACTATAAAATTGTCTTTATAGAAGAGCCCAGGAGAGTAAAAATAGTTTGATTTCGCCCATTAGTTTTCTGACAAGTCAATGTCGTGACAGACGTTATCCTTAAATTACAGTTTCTCCTGAACTCTGGATATTGATGGAAACTGAATCAAGTTCCAATCTGCAAGACTTAAGCGGAGCAGCTCGCCATTGACAACCGCCATCTTATGCTAGCAGAAGAAATATTTTTTAAAAGACGACCAAGTAAAAGAAGGTTCGATTCCTTCGTGGAATAAAACTAATTTATGATAGAATTATTTCAATATACACACTGCCAATGATTGAAAAAAAAGTGCCGTATCTTATCAAAACGTATGAGTAGAATTTGATCTGAATTTCTTACGAACAGTTTATGTGAGATTCTCCAACATATTATCCAAAAACTCCAGTTTTCTTCTTTGTTTTAGGGATAACGACGCCCTGCAATCGCAAGATAAAGAAGAATTTCTATCATCTATTTAAATATATTCACACGAAAATGTGAATAATTTAAAAAAAAACAAGTAGTCGTGGACCACACTCATAATAACTTATCTAATAAAACTGAGTATACTTAAAAATCGAGTTTTTATGTGATCTTCAAAGTTTTATAGACGTCTGTGTTTCAGCTTAAGTTTGCATATATGTAGTTTTCTCCGACTATTCAAAGATCAATAGCAACGTAAATGATGTATAAAGGCCTTTATTTCATTCAGCCCGTTATCCGATACTTCGTACTTATAACGTTATAAACCAAATCACGCTTTACAAAACTGAAAGCAGTATGTAATGGTGTAGTTTCTTCACGTAGATTGAAGGTCGTTCGTAATACGGTACTACGTTTCCGGGAGATAATCGTTCACGTGGAGGCTTTAATTGCGTGATCGACGCAATTTTAAATTAGGTATTTCTTAATTAAGGTATTTCCGTTTACTTTAATGTTAAAATAAACTTTTGTTCAGTTATATTGTATTGTATTGTATTGTATAACGGGCTGGTGTCCGCAACTCCACGTCAAAGCGCGTATTTTGCGTGCGGGTGGGAAAATTATTCGATCCACCCTAACTCCCCGAGAAAGGCCAGCAGCGCCTTGGTGTTGCTGACAATCTCGCGGAGAGTACCTGGGGTACCGAAGTACTTTGCCCTGTATGTTGCAACCACTGGGCAGTGTAGAAGCACGTGGGCTGCTGTTTCGTCTTCCTCCATGCAGGCTCGGCACAGGGGGCTGTCTGTGACTCCTATGACAAAGAGGTGTTTATTAAAAGAGCCGTGTCCAGTGATGGCGGCTGTAAGTGTGCGCAGCTGTAGTTTGGTCAGCCGAAGCGCTCGTTTGGTGAGGCGGCCATCGATGGTAGGGAGTGCTTCCTTGGCCTGCCTGCACTCGCCATGGTCCAGCCACAGCTTGTGGTGTTGTTCACTGGTTCGTTTCCTTACCAGTGTGCGTATGTACCCGAAGGGGAGTGGCACAATGGGTTCGGGACCCACTGCTGCCATGCTCGATCCCCTTCTAGCGAGTTCGTCCGCTGCATCATTGCCTCGGGAATCGCTGTGTCCTTTGATCCATTGGATGGTTATATTATTGTGATTACCAACCTGGTTCAGGCGTTGGTGACAGTCGTGTATTAACCCAGAGTTGACCATATGGTTGTTTAGTGCTAACAGAACAGCCATGCTGTCTGAGAGTATACGAATAGAGTGGTCCACAACCCCCCTGGCTAAGATGGCTGATGCCGCCAGGGAAATGCCCATGCATTCTGCCTGAAAAACCGTGTTGTGGACCCCCAGTGGTGTGGCAATATGGATGTTGAGATCTTCCGAGAAGACTCCAGCTCCAGTGCCAGTACCTGTTTTAGATCCATCTGTGAAGATCCGTAGTTCCGCAGGGCTCAATCCCTCGCAGCGGTGGTCCTCATGGAGTTGGATTTTGTATTTTTTGTCGAATACGAACTGTTTGGGTATCCGATCGTTTATGGCTTTCGCTAGGGGGAACTCGTTATAGAATCCCTCCAGTATTGCGGTGTGCTGTGTGTACTTTTTACCCCAGAGTTGAAGTGTTTTAAGGCGTACTGCCGCCATCGTTGCTTCCTGTTGTATGAACAGATGGAGCGGTGGGAGCCCCAACATGGCTTCCAGAGCCGCGGTCGGAGTAGTCCGCATACAGCCTGTAGTCGCCATGCAGGCGAGTCTCTGCATACGTTGCAGTTTGCTGGAGGCTGTAGCTAGTTTGGTGCGGGGCCACCAGACCACTGACCCGTAAGTGATCATGGGTCGGATCACCGCGCAGTATAACCAAAGTATAATTTTAGGGGATAGGCCCCACTTCTTACCTATCATCCTCCTGCATTGCCAGAAGGTTATGCAGGCTCTGTCTAGTTTGTTGTCTAAGTGTCTGCTCCAGTTTAACTTACTGTCAAGGATGACTCCCAGGTATTTGACTTCTTCAGCTAACTGGAGTTCTGTATCGAATAGTTTGGGTAGGCGATAAGGCCCTAGTACTCTTTTTTGGGTAAACATGACTAGTTCAGTCTTCGTGGGGTTCACCGAAAGGTCGTATTCTATACACCACCGTTCAACGATGCGTAGCGCTTGTTCAGTTGTAATGAAAATAACGCTTTAATAGCAGCAATATTAATATTTCTACATTTTTTATCTGCCTAGCCTTTTCCCAACTATGTTGGGGTCGGCTTCCAGTCTAACCGGATGCAGCTAAATACCAGTATTTTACATGGAGCGACTGCCTATCTGACCTACACAACCCAGTTAGTACTGGGTAATACGATACCCCTTGGTAAGACTGGTTGTCAGACTTTTTGGGCCACTGACTACCTATAACGACTGTCAAAGATCTACAAATGACACCCGGGACCAACGGCTTAACGTGCTTTCCGAGGCACGGAGGAACCTCGGTATGTAATGGGCGGTCACCCATCCACAGACCAACCTAGGCAAGCACGGCTTAACCTAAAGATCGACCCGAGCGGCTGTTGTTATTTAGCCACGAGCTCCTCCTATTAATATTTCTACATATAAATATTATTATGATGTATCATAATTATTGTTGATTACAAGTTATGCTAATAGCTTCAGCTTATCATGTATAAACATACCTTTAATTAACTTTCCTTCCAACATCCTTCCATTAAATTATTTTCCAGACAGTCAACAATTAATCAATAAACAAAGTATTGTTCTCCCTAATTTCTAGTGTTGGCATCCCCAAAGACTAGAAATTAGGGAGAACAATAGTTTGTTTGTGTAAGATAAACACTAATTGATATGACGGTGCCTCGCACAATGGACGGGGTACGGACGTAAGCGATGCAAATATTCGTGCGATATCGGCCGCCGATCGCGCGGTATCGCACGGCTGGTATCTAAAGCGGTGATGCGCGGTATCTCTGATATCGGCCGCCGTGGTACCACACCGAATATCTGACTCGTCGCTCATGTCAAACAATGTATTAGTTTAGAAGGCCCATTCCCTACAGCGTATAAATTAGCTCTTTTAAGTCTGTTCTAAGTGTATTTACGAAACTATTTCAATTTTTTTGTGTTTTAGTTATTTTAGTGAGAGCAGATTATAAAAACCTTAACAAAAATACAACACCGTTGATTTTGATTAGTTACTATTCCCTGGCACCAGCTCTATACAAGCTATAACAAGTATTTTGTCGTGTAATATACGTAATAGCATAAGTAATAGCCCTTCTGTTATATTCGTACGTAACTTTCACAATACTCCAGCTAGCTATGAGTATCTTAGAGCAACGGTGTTATGGTACGTCCGCAGCGCGAATCCGTTCGGGATAACGACCTGAAAAAATACGCGTCTCTTTTTAAATACAGTGGTGTGAGGAACGTAGGTACGTGCACAGTGCGCCAACACAAAACACCTGCCCATTTGAGGCATACAGCTACATACACAGGCAGTGAATACCAGTATTATGTTTCGAGAATGGGGCTGTGTGTTTTTAACCGATTTTCAAAAAGAGGAGGTTATCAAGTCGACTGATATATTTGTTTTGTGTGTGTGTTCAGCGATATCTTCACCAATTATGAACCGATTTTGATGATTCTTTTTTTGTTTGGAAGAATATTATTACGCAGTGGTCCCATTTAAATTTGGTGATGCTGATCTCCATAGATTTGCAATGGAACTTTTCAATAATAGACAATAAATCTGTCGCGATGGCTGCAATCGCTTGGATGTTCATTGTTTACACAAGATCATAACATAACATCACGCCTAAATGCTCTGAGATGTGTACAGTCTACAGTACACCCACATTTCAACAGTTAGGTATGTTAAGTTCCATTTCATTGGGGATAAGTCTATTACCATGACATGTATTGTTAACGGTTTACTAATGTTTCACCAAAACTCCTTTGACAATTTTTAACCGACTTAAAAAAAAAGGCGGAGTTCCTATGTTCGACTGTATGTATTTTTTTTCATATACCTATGTTCACCGATTTCTCCGCTAATTGTAAACCGATTGTCATAATTCTTTTTTATGCGAAAGCCTATACTCCTTAGGTAGTTCCATTGTCACCAAATCAGAATCTGATGATGGAATCCCAGGGAAATCGAGGGCAACCCTCAAATTTTATAGACACATACAATGTTTTTCATATTATACTCTCTAACGCAATTCAGTTATTTCTGCCTGGTAATCATCATCTCATGCTGCTGAGCTGATGATGGAAGGTATAAGTCAGGATCAGATGATGGAATATCCTAGTAAAATTAAGGGCAACCTTCTTTTATGGGCATTGTTTAAAACAGTATACCTTCCATGTGGTCCCATGGTCATCAGGTCAGGATCTAATGATGGGATCCTGGAGTTAATAGAGGGGACTCTCCAAACTTTATATTATCTTCGCCAATTGTATTTATTTATTTAAACTTCATGTACAATAGTGATACATAGGCGGACTTAATGCCACAAGGCATTCTCTACCAGTCAACCTTTGGGTTAAATAAGAAAACATTATGATAGGGTACAAAATAAATAAATAAAAAATTACTTCTTGCTATCGAAAATTTATGTAGGCACTTATATGATACTAATACTTATATACAAATAAAATAAACTAATACATATTTTAACAAATACCAAAATTAAAAACGAGAAACCTAATAATAATTACCATGACTCGACTTCTAATAGAGAGAGAGCTATTTATTCTGACTTAAATAGAGGTAACGCACTTTTCTTTTAAAAGTGAATTTGCTTTCAGCTTTTTTAATTCCAAAAGGTAGCGCGTTCCAGAGCTTTATAGTAGAATTGTCCACTAACCAATTGTGAACCTATTTCGACGATTTTTTTTTTAATGTGGAAGAATGTTATTCCGCCGTGGTCCCGTTTAAATTTGGTGAAGCTGATCTTCGGAGTCATACAATGGAACTCTTCAATAGTAGACAGCAAATCTGTCGTGATTGCTGCAATCGCTTGAATGTTGATTGTTTACATAATATCATAACATAACATAACGGCTGAATGCTCTGAAGGGTACGCAGATGAGTACAGTGCACCCAGATTGCGACAGTTAGGTATATTAACTTCCATTTTTTTGATGATAAGCCTATTACCGTGAAATGTATTGTTGACAATGTAAAATAAATGTATAGCAAATATTTGTATAGGATATTACAACTAAAAATGGAAAAATAAAAAATTTATTTTGCAAAAAATTAAACCGACTTCAAAAACACAGAAAAGTGAAAAATAACTTTAGCTTCAGAAGTCGGTGACATCATCAACTGAATAGCCTTTTCCCAACTATGTTGAGGTCGGCTTCCAGTCTAACCGGATGCAGCTGAATACCAGTATTTTACATGGAGCGACTGCCTATCTGACCTCCACAACCCAGTTAGTACTGGGTAATACGATACCCCTTGGTAAGACTGGTTGTCAGAGTTTTTGGGCCACTGACTACCTAACGACTGACAAAGATCTACAAATGACACCCGGCACCAACGGCTTAACGTGCTTTCCGAGGCACGGAGGAAACTCGGTATGTAATGGGTGGTCACCCATCCACAGACCAACCTAGGCAAGCACGGCTTAACCTAAAGATCGATCCGAGCGGCTGTTATTATTTAGCCACGAGCTCCTCGGTGACAATAAAAGTAAATCAAATAAACACAAGTCACCGACTTCTGAAACTAAAGTTATTTTTCATGTGTGTGGCTGTGTGTTTTTCCTCTAAAGAGATGATTTCTTTCCTTGAACTGCGAGTATAGATATTAAATGCAACAAACATCGTTAAACAGTTCAGTAATTATTTTATGATGTGATTGATAAGTAAGTAAGTAAAATTTTATTTGTGATACATGGGTTACACGCAGGTGTTCATTACATCATTATCTAATAATAATGTTCATTCCGTGATCAGACCAGCAGACTCTTATTAATAAACCTTTTAATGAAGCTTAATCATATTTGTAACAAAAATAAACGCACACAATGCTCACGACACATTTCGAAAGGAAACAATAACTCGGTCGGGTCAGCACTGAGAGGGCGACGCCGGGGGTGCGGGGTTTGCGGACTGCAGGGGGGAGGGGGGAGGTGTAACTCGTAAAGCAGTTTATTTGGCCAGTGGCACGCACACCTGTGCGTAGTGCAGGCTTAATACTATACTCTGCGTATGAAAATCCTTTTATATGTTGTTCAACTTGAGAGTTAATTTATTTGAAATATCCACAAACAGTAAGATTTGTAATTATTTACATGTATAAAGGGTCAGGTTATCAGAGCCAAAATATAATATCATATACAACATGTCCCAAAATGCAACGATAAGCCAGCACCGGAGGATAGACCTGCCCATGACTACTCGGGGAAAAAAAGAAAAAAAAAATATATCTCTTTTTTTTTGAAGTTATAAAAAAATAAATTCTTAAAAAAGGAGACCTTTTATGATATATTTTCACTACCGTGACCACACTTTTTTAAATATTTCTGTTATTTTTTTTTATAGGCAACCTGAATAGCACTGCTCTCTACCACAATTCTTAAAAAAATCCAGAATACCTCTAGTTTTTTCACGTAAATTAATGAAACTTAATTTATTCCCTACCTACTTATGGACCGGCATATTAAATGGAAAAGTAATTGGGCCCTTTGAGTTACAAGGAAACTTAGATGGCAATAGTTATTTAAACTTTTTACAAAATGACTTGCAAGAATTGTTAGACGACGTGCCCTTAAATGATCTCCAAAACATGTGGCTCCAAAATGATGGTTGCCCAGCACACTATACCCGCCCTGTGCGAGAATATTTTATCCAGGGCGTTGGATCGGGCGACTTGGTCCTATCTTATGGCCACCTCGTTCACCCGATTTGAACCCCCTGGACTTCTTCTGTTGGGGTTGTCTTAAAGACAGGGTCTACTCAAAACCCATTGCGTCATTGGACGAGCTTCGTCGAAATATCAGTCAGGCTGCGGATCATATTAATCGCAGAAGATATGCAAGACAAATAAAACGGTCTTTTTTAAGGCGATGTCGTGCATGTTTTATTGCTGGTGGCAAACAATTTGAACATTTGTTATAATGTTAATAAATTACTTGAGAAATTGTTTGACCATTTATTTAAATATTAAACATTTTCCAAGAACTAATACTTTTTATTACCTGACCGTTTGGCCCCTGTTTAGAAATAAAAGGAACATTTTTTTTTTTAAACTTGTTTGCCTAGAGTGTTATATCATTTTGGAATCTTGATTAGTTGCGTCAATTTATAAAAAACTTGCCATAGTAGTGTTCATACTTTTTTTTTACACCACGATGAGTTAAAGTTGACTAAAAGTAAAAATCTTCAAAAAATTTAGGGAATAAATTAAGTTTCATTAATTTACATGAAAAAACTAGAGGTATTCTGGATTTTTTAAGAATTGTGGTAGAGAGCAGTGCTATTCAGGTTGCCTTTAAAAAAAAATAACAGAAATATTTAAGTTCAATTTTGGGACATGTTGTATAATGTCCGACCGAGATTGGTTTTTAAGACCAAGACCAAAACTGAAACCGAAACCGAATTTTGGCAACGGTCTCAGTTTCAGCCGAAACTGAAACCGAAACCTAAACTTCCTTACAAGGATCATGTTTTGAAGGAAAAATAAAGAAAACGTTAATTAAAATGAACTTTGAAACTCTAAATCCATAAATTTATCACATCTAATGCATTACAGTAAGTACCAAGTACCTAACTAATGTTTGTTTAGGTATAGCATTAGCGAGACAGTTTAATTACCCAAAAAATATATATATATTTAGGTTAAATTTGATTCTACTGTAATCTATGTATTAGTTTGTTATATTGAATCATTTTTTGATGTTTACTACCTATTCTTATGCTATATCACGTGATAAAACTTACCGAGTTCAAAATAAATAACACGAAAACTCACAACAAATAAAACGAACTGCAAATACAAGCCAGTCACGACATGAGTGCAGTTACCGGTTTCGGTCGTAGTTTCAGCAGGTTTGCCGCCGAAACCAAAATTAAACCGAAACCCGTTTTATTGCCGAAACTCGGCTGAAACCGAAACCGAAACCGAACTTTCGGTCGGACACTAATAATATACTATATTATATTATTTTTGTACATACAGGAATCACTGAAGGGTTAGGCAGAGGTGTATCTAATAGTACACTCACATTTCGCCAGTTAAGTTAAAGTCCCATTTAATAGGGAACGAGACTTTGCTTCAACCGGGCACAGATCCAGTGTCCATGGCTGCTACTGAGAAATTCCAGATAGAAAAACCCAAAGACACTTTGCCCGACCCGGGAATCGAACCCGGGATCTCCCGAGCAACGAGGCAGTGGAAATATAATATTCGAATAAGTCTGTTATTAAGGCGAGGTTAACCCGAGCGCCGTATGCATCAATCGCTTACCCCAGCCCCCGCACGGAGAGGCGATACGTAACAAATTACGCGGCGCGAAAACGCGCGCGCTTAGCGCACTGGTCATGAGTTCACGAACTCGGATAGGTACTAAGTTGCGTTACAGGGTAGAGCGATGCAGTAAAACAACTTGAATTGATATGTATAAGTTCACTTTGTTTTATTTTTCTAGAAAATATTGGTTATAGATCGATTAGGAACCTACGTATCCTATGAACGTGAACCTAATTACTAACAATTAAAATAAGTAGATATAATTAAAAATAAGAAGGTATACTTATTTATTTTTGTGAATAAGGTGAATTTAAAATCTGACTGACACTAAGATCATGAATACGGGTATGATTCAAAACTACACGCCACGCGCCATTCGGTTTTAAAAAAAAATATGCGTTACTTTTTTTTCGGTTTTGTTGTCATGGGTTTCGTTTTCGTGGTTTTTGGGGTCGCTGATAACTAAAATTAGGTCAAAATGAAAATCAAAGATGGCGGCGACGTAAAATTTTCGATTTTTTCTTCATAAGTGTCATTTTCGTGGTTTTTGTGGTCGCTAATAACGAAACTGAGGTCAAAATGAAAATCCAAGTTGGCGCCGACAAAAATTTTCGGTATTTTCGTCATGGGTGTCATTTTCATGGTTTTCGTGGTCGCTGATAACAAAAATAAGGTCAAAATTAAAATTCAAGATGGTGCCAATGGAATTTTAGCTTTGTCGTCATGGGTGTCATTTTCGTGCTTTTCGGGGTCGCTGATAACGAAAATGAGTACAAAATGAAAATCCATGATGCTGCCGACTAAAATTTTCTGTTTTTTCGTCATGGGTGTCATTTTCATGGTTTTCGGGGTCGCTAATAACGAAAATAAGGTCAAAATTAAAATTCAAGATGGTGCCAATTAAAATTTTCAGCTTTGTCGTCATGGGTGTCATTTTCGTGGTTTTCGGGGTCGCTGATAACGAAAATTAGGTCAAAATGAAAATTCGATAGCTCCACAATTTTTTTTTTTTGTTTTTACGTCATGGGCATCATTTTCAAGGTTTTCGGGGTCACTGATAACGAAAATAAGTTCAAAATAAACATAGAAACAAAAATAATTTTTTTTTGTCAGCGACCCCAAAAAACATCAAAATGACACCCATGACGAAAACACCGAAAATTTTTGTCGGTGCCATTTTGGATTTTAATTTTGACCTCATTTTCGTTATCAGCGACCCTGAAAACCATGAAAATGACACCCATGGCGAAAAAACCAAAAATTTTGTCGGCGCCATCTTGGATTTTCATTTTGACCTAATTTTTGATATCAGCGACCCCGAAAACCACGAAAATGACACTTATGAAGAAAAAATCGAAAATTTTACGTCGCCGCCATCTTTGATTTTCATTTTGACCTAATTTTAGTTATCAGCGACCCCAAAAACCACGAAAACGAAACGCATGACAACAAAACCGAAAAAAAAGTAAAACATATTTTTTTTTAAAACCGAATGGCGCGTGGCGTGTAGTTTTGGATCATACCCGTATTCATGATCTTAGTGTCAGTCAGATTTTAAATTCACCTTATTTACAAAAATAAATAAGTAGGCCAGTTACAGGCAGTTTTGAATTGTCGAAAAAAATTAAGCTACAGTCCCATTCAAAAGGCATAATAACTGTGAAAGTACTGTAGTTGCCCATTCCAAAGTTACCGAAATTTATAAATAATATTGCGAAATCATAAATAGCGACTTTTGCTACGACACAATAAAGTTCAATTCAGGCCGCGCAGCGCTAATTACCTACAGTTATATTCTCCTAGAAGCTGCCTCTCTTTCTATTGCGTAACTCTTATCTTCTACCTTCTGACTACGTTCCCTATTAGGTACCTACTGTACTTTTGTGAACAAATGACATTTCAAATAAACCTAGGCTCGGTGTTTACTAAGTATTATTTTTTACAAACTATTTTTGGCTCAGCTCGTAACAGAACTTAGCGGGTGGCGAGTTCGAAAAATTGGCACACATCCGACCTCCATGGCGTTCCGCTCGGGATTGAAGCACGCGATGCGAGTAAGAAATGATGAAAACAGCAAATTTTGGAAATGGTTGTTTAGGTTTTTTTAAATATTTCAAATTATGGTTGCCGTTTACTGTCACATTTTTTACGACCTTTATAATGGTATAAGTTTTATTGTTAAAAACCTAATATAACTCAAATGATATAAAAACCATCATTTAGACTTGTCTTTGCGATTTAATTGGATGCAACAAAGTGCAAGTAATCGTGTATCGCTTTGCCGGAATATCTAGACCGAAGTGTGAAATATGTAATGTTTTTTTCAGAATTTAAATCCGTGCTATATAGGAATAAAACACAATACAAAACGACGTTTATCTGGATAACCTCGTTTTAAAAAGCTAACAACCTAGGTATAATATTCACTGAAATGAGAGTAATCTTGTTAGGGTCTAGATATTAAAAGCTAAAAATCTAGACTCAGCACTCTCAGGTGATATGAGTTGAGAAATTATATCAGCCATCATATTTTATGATTACAGAAATAGCTCTCAGGTACAAACTTAGTTGTCATGACGACCAGCACTCGGGAATCACGAAAAAGTTACCGTATTAAATATCTCGGCATTTTTGGCGGATACTTTTAACTGTACTCCAAATATATATTTCTGAGATATTGATGCCTAATACTTGAACATTACCGACTAATGTAAGGCTGCCAAACAGTTCTACAATCACACTTAGTCTGAATTGAAGATATTCGTGCCAATCTAAAGACTCAACATTGATTGCTTGCGATTTCTGCAATGTCTAAAACAATCATAATCATCGAGACTAAATATTCTGATTGCTTCATGCCTGTATGAATCCGGTCAGATTGACCTGCTCGGAGCCAATCAACGTAACGTGCAATCAGGTGGTTAACGCGCTGTTAACTCGCGGTAATCGCCGACGGAGCGGCCACACATAAACAACCGCTGCCTTTATGGTCCCCCACGGATTATCGTAAAAATGAACACATTGTCGATGTCCCCATTATTAAGAACAGTGATCAAATGACCCAGTGAATTCATTGTATTTTTTAAAGCTTTCGTGCATGTTAATGTGTAGTTTGTGCGGATTTTCATTTAAATGTTAATTAAAGGCCATTGTGAGCAGTGAAGCCTCGGCGGCCGTCCCGACATTACCGCAAGCACGTAAACGTTTACTGCTGAACATTGGACTCCGAAATTCAGGATTTCAGGAACGGTACCAATCTCAGGAGACTCTTATCACACTCTTATGTGTGTAAGCACCCTGTACCACATAGCATAAATAAAATGTATCCAGATACATTTTATTTCGGCTTTCTTTAAGAGATCTGTTTAACTTGCCAGAAGCTACCACCCTATTCAATAACACGTGAAAGCTCAGAGTGAGACCTCCAATCCAGCCAATTATTAATTCAGAAGTTTAAAACATACACCTTCAACATGGTGGCCACTTACCGCAATATATTTGTAAATAAACGTGTTCCACTCGCAGTTACCTTATTATGTACATATGTTTCCGGCACAAATGACTTCCCGACCGTCGTATACCTTCGCACGTAAACACACGAAGCTGAGGTCGTAGAGCCGAGCGTTGATGCGATTCAGATGCCTGTTATTATTCTCAAATAAGTAATGTTTTCCTCTACCAACACTCAGGAAACTCATATTATATTAGAGTATTTGTTGAAAATGCTACCGACTGATTAGATCTTTTTGTATTCAAGTTTACAATAAACTCTGGTAAAATGTATTCAGACTATTTATTTAATAAAAAACCGACCAAGCGCGAGTCGGCCTCGTGAACAAAGGGTTCCGTAGCACCAAACAATACAATAACAATATCTCTAACACACGCACTCACAGTGACTCACACTTCACTCATTCATGAGTCAATTTACACTGAACAGCAAGACTAAATTTGGTTTTCATCGTATGTTAATGAAAACAAAGTTCCTGCTGCAGTTTGACAAAAAATGTCACATATCTCATAAACTAAATATCAAAATATCTTACTCAAACCATTTTTTGTGTTCTTTTATATTCTACGAACCCAATATTTTTCAGATTTTACTTCCTCTTACTGTAGAAATTAGAGGGAGGGAATTAAATTTTTACGACTTTAGAAACAATTATCTCATCAACCACTAACTAAAAAAAATGTATTTAATGAATTTCTACGTTCAAAACAACGAAAATTTAAATTTCGATTGTATCGTATTATCGAAAATTGTTATGCCTAAGTTTAAAATGTCTAAAATTGAAATGCCGAGTGATAAAAATAAGTAATGATTAAAAATATCAATAGTCATTATACCTAAGTTCAAAATGTCAACATTCAATTCACTTTATTGCATTTATTAATACAGCAGACAACCGGGACCAACGGCTTAACGCGATTTCTGAGGCACGGAGGAAACTCGGTATGTAATGGGCGGTCACCTATCCACAGACCAACCTAGGTTGGTAATGCTAGGCAAGCACGGCTTAACCTATAGATCGACCCGAGCGACTGTTATTATAACTCATCATCATTCTATTGACCTTGTCCCAATTCATTTGTGGTCGGCGCAGCGTGTCTTTTTCTCCCATACTTCTCTATTACTCGTCATCTCATCAGATACCTCCTTTCGTGTCATAACATTCTTCACACAGTCCATTCATCGTTTCAAACTTAAAATAACTATTCGACATTATAAACTCACGTTATTTTAATTTTCGGTTTAATGGTTGTTCGATATTTAAATTTTCGATGTTTTGAACGTTGACATTTTACCCGTAGGTATTTTAATGTTCGACATTCAAATATGTACCCTTTTAAGTTGTACATAAGGGAACGAGCCTTTTGACATCAACCGGACACAATTCCGTGGCCGCTACTGAGAAATTCCTGAAAAACCCATTAATAATTTGCCCGACCCGGGAATCGAACCCGGGACCTCATACTCAGCATTTGCGCTAGCAACCACTAGACCAACGAAGCTGACAAATAAACATAATGATGGGGATATTACCACAACGGACGAACTGTTACACAGACAGTTCTATCGTGGCTGACCTATTGAAATATTACCACAACGGACAACCTGTTACACAGACAGTTCTACCGTGGCTGACCGTTTGAAATATTACCACAACGGACGAACTGTTACACAGACAGTTCTATCGTGGCTGACCTATTGAAATATTACCACAACGGACGAACTGTTACACAGACAGTTCTATCGTGGCTGACCTATTGAAATATTACCACAACGGACGAACTGTTACACAGACAGTTCTATCGTGGCTGACCTATTGAAGTGTTACACAGAAAGTTCTATCGTGGCTGACCTATTGAAATACCCAGTCATGTATTTAATGCAGTGGTATTTTGTGACATTACTCACTTTCATTACAAAAAGGTCAGCTGTATCTACTGTTTACACACACATACACACACGCATACACTTACACGCTTTGGCGTCAGTTGAGCGATACCGACATTAGATCCATGTTACATTGCGTGAGCCTATTGTCCTCAACCGGGCACGATTCCAATGATATTCAGCTGTAATAGAATCAAACAATAACAGGCAATGTAACACTTGTTCTCAAACGAGCACTAAAAGTAACTTATGGGCAGAATTGACGAGAGAGCATCAGGCAGTGCTCGGAAATCGGGCAGTTTTGGGCACATACGAAATATTTATTGAGGTTCAGAAGACCCGCTTTAAACAATGCCCAAACTTTTGTAATACAATATTATGTTAAATGTTGATGACAAATATTTACCGGTGTATAATTATGGAAACGTATCCATGTTTGGCAAATTGAATACCAACTTACAATTGTCGTTTAATATTGAAATCGTAACAGCGTGTAATTCTTTATCGGTCGTTTGTAACTGCCATAACAGTTTGACCACCTGCCATACGTTCAAACAAAACCGATGATGCAACAGCGACTGCAGAAACAAATGAAAGAAGATGTTTAGAGCCTGCCACGCGAAACAACGAGGCGACGCGACGCGACGGAAGGCAGGAACAAGAGACACACGCGTATAACGCTTGACGTAATTCATGTTACAAGTCGAATCACCTGATGCCGTTTAAGACCTCGCAGACTGCAGACTTTCTATCGGTCGATATTTTAGTCGGATTGGGCTGCTGGCGCGCACACTAGGCCAACTTTTCGTTCGGGTTGGTGACGAATGCGCAAGCCAGGCCGACAGACGTTGGTGGGCTGCGATCGAACAATTTCCTAGTTGGTAGACGCCATTTGAAGAGAGCGCTCGCATAATGAACTGTACCAATTTGGCCAATGAATTCATCGGCAAGGATGCGCGCGTTATAAGAGCGCCATGCTGATCTAGCAGTTGGCCGATAGCTTAGTTTGAAGACAATCGTGGAGCCCATCAAATTGATTTATCGGCCAATACCGAAGCGTTGTAATATGCGCACTAACATACATGTTCACACTGAATATGAGCGCGACTTAACTAGCGGCCGACAGAAAGCCTGAAGTCTGATGGGGCTCTTACGGGGTGTAAGGATGGGAGGGTGCGGGCAAACGTCCGTAATGTGTCAATCTGTGAAACAATACATGTCCTGTCGTGCACCTTCTGCCCAACCCTGCAACGTTCCACACAGACACACGTACCACCCGACGCGCCAACTTTTCTTCGGCACGTGCCGCCCGCCACAAGAACAATGCAAATTGTATTGCTCGCTTTTTGTACGACACAAATATCGCCACATACGGAATTAATGTGCCGTTTTGTTACAACTTGTGTAATATCGCCGCAACAAAAGTTGTGGTAACGGAGGGTTCAGGGATGATACGTGGCACTGCCATAGAATTGTGGAATTATTATTTTATGGCCGGAGAGGATTGTGGTCGAATTCAATTTAGGTTTAGTTACCGCAATATTATGTGAATTTTCCTTTCATGGTTTGGTAAAGAAGTGTCGTAATTTACATATAAAATCGTGGAAATAACGAATATGTTATTGCAGGACAGGAATTGTTTTTAAAACATAGGTTTGTATTATACGTGAAATAATCGTCGTTATTGTTAAAATGTCAATAGTTAGTCGATTCATACGTTAACACGTTATTTATTCGGCCTACGTATTTTCATAGACATTCGTGACTCATGAAAACCCTTCGGCACTTCAAATAATCCATCTCAATAAACAAAACACTGCTGAAATAGTTTGCAATAAAAGCGCAGTGAGCCGAATGTGTCCGTATGTGTCTGTACCCGTGACGTCATCGGCACGTGCCGCGGCATCAAAGCGCCACATTTACACATGTGTGCTTGCGCCACATTATACCAATCGGGAGCTGTTTATCACGCTCATTGGCTAACGAACGACCGACGCGACGGGCACGCAGTCGCTCATGCTGTGCAGATGGCTTAAGGAATGCGTTCTTATTTATGGAGATTATTTAGAACGGTTCAATGTAATAATTTACTGTTACTGCATGTTTATACAATCCTCTGAGATAAAACAAAGATTAATGTTGGACAATATTTAGTTTATTACAGATGGAAACAGATGAGATTGCTCGTTTTAAGCAAGCGATCGTCAATTATATTAGAATCTTGGTCAAAAGTTCCGAAGTCTTGAAATTTCACTTCTAAAACATAATTTTTCAAGCAGAATTTTGAAGACTGACAAAAGAAATGTTTGCGTCAGTAGAATACTAGTAACGCAAACATTTCGGCAGCAACTTCCTAAAATCATTTTCTAACAACAAAACAGAATTTGACAGAACGCGCCGCCAAAAAACCATTAGCTGCGAATAAAATCCGTTTGAGCGAACATGAAAAATATAGATGTTTGAAATGTACGCGTAGCATCAATCTCTGGGATTACGCGCGTATCTCCGCGGAAATGAGCGATCCGACGACACCTTGGCGAGGAAATTAAATATTTATCTCTTCTTGCGTGTGTTCGTGTATTGATTGTTACCTAATGTATTTATAAAGCGTTCGGTTTGATGGCAGTGTTGTTAGTGACGGGTACCTTTATATAGGGTATTCTGTACATCAAAGTAAGTAACTCTACGCAATAAATATTGCAGGGAAACGACTTATTTTTTGGAGTGAAAAACCACGTTTTATGGTAGACTTATTATGGTGGACTTAATGTAACTCACTCAAAACACTGAGCTGATGAATGCATTGAATGGTACGGAGGTCGTGGACGTATGGTACACGGGGTGTGGTCTAGAACAAAAAAAATATTGCAATGACTGGGAAAATCAGTGCCTTTAGACTTCGCTTTTACACCCTTTATACAGTATCACATAGTGAGCGGTGTGTGTATCCTAAGTGTTCTTAGGCTGTAATTGTAAGTGTTCATGCTTACAATATTGTTTTAATAGCAGATACTTTAATGGAAATCAGAATTTTTTACAATCGCAATGCAACTGCAGAGAGAGTACAACTCCATCATTATGAAAACTTAGTTGTAAAATTCATTATTTTCTTGTCAATTAAATCCACTAAAGGCTGATTCCGTCAATCATTTTGACAACATACTAAGACTGTCATATTATATCATTTTCATACCCCGGTCAAATATATAACGTTTGAAAAATCATCCCTAACTCAACAAAAGCTATGTCTTTCATAGCCACAAAATAAATATCAAAGTACCTACTTCAAAAAAGCTTAAACATAAACGCACTAAATTATTCATGAAGAAACTAATTCCTTCCTTCCTTATTCCTCCCCATATTATTTTAAAGCAGAACTAATATTTACACGAATTGTCTCAGATGTGTCGCGTTACTAAAACAAATGTGTTGTGACTGGTGATCGCCGGTCGCGCGCGGCCAGAGTCGTGACACGTGTCATTAATCTTCACTAAAATGACACTAAACAAGTTTAGTGTTTTTATAGAATATCCCCATTAATAGTGCGGGTATTTATTTAATTTTTAATGTTTAAGGAGTCGGAGTCGGAGTGATATACGAATTGTTTTGTTTGTTCTGAACTAAACTGTGGTAAAGCGTATAAAATAACAGATGAATGCCACAGTGGCAGCTTCAGAACTGTCTTTGTTCACAAATATTAAATTATACGAATACACTGATAGTAATTAAGATAATGAGTTGGTATAAATATCTGATGACATCAATTTAATTTTAAATGGAAAATTCGTGTGAGTTTAATTACCAAAAAAAAAACCGACTTCCAAGTCGGTGACTTTGTTTGTTCCATTGACTTTTTTGCAACCGACTTCCGAAAGTGAAGATATTTTAGACTATTTAGTTTTTTTTTGGAAATCGGTCGATTTCGCGAAAAAGTTTTTTATTTTTCCCTTTTTAGTTGTAGTATCCCACACAAATTCTTATAATGAATTAAAACCAATCAACATGGGCCAAGAAGAAAAAATGCGTATTAAAGGGAGCTAACTCACAAACTGTTCAAACATAGTTAACAAAACGTATATGACCCATCGCGCGGGTTTCCTCTGCCAAATAATCACGGAGTAATCGGTGTAAATACATGAAAAAAAAGATGCTGAGGAAATACATAACCTCCTCTTTTTTAGATGTCGATTAACAATGTTGATTACTTTGTTCAATTCAATTTACGAGTTGAAAATTTCTGTGTGAAGTCTTCATTTGTCGTGAAGTAAAGATTTGTAAAGATTCCAAAGGTCCTTTCCTTATTAACTAAGAGCACCATATGTGGTGTTAAGCCCCAGACGGAATTTCCAAAGAACTTACGCGATTTAGGTTGGGTATTTCATGTAAGGGAAGCACAGTCAGGGAAATATTTAGTTTAATTAACTTATTATATACGAAAGGCCGTCTTAAGGTTTGGTCAAACCTGAACCCGGGCAAGTTGCAGACTGGTTGCGGACACCGAAATCTGGCAGGTACAGAATACATACTGAACTACCAGAGTCCAGTGTCTGGAACCATGTCCGCAATTTGTACGAACCGGTTTGACTCAAAGTTTATAGCAAGTTTTCGTACTGCATCATGTACAGTCACGACCAATGAAATGTATACGCGTTGTGGTCTGGTTTTGTGCTCTATGAGTTTTTTCAATCTTTGAGCCTAACATAATACATGTACCTACACATAGCAATATTCAAAAGCAATTTTCTGCTACTGTATTGATTAACATTGTACGTTTTCACGAACATAGTGTTTTGGAAGCCATACTATTACGAAATAGGTCTTAGCTCGAAGTAGAAACGTTATTTCGTTTACATTTCATTGGTCGTGGCTGTACACTTGTAGAGTAGTACAGTCAGCATGCACTATGTGTGCCTGTAATAAGCTCGGCGCTGTAATGACGGCCGTAGTGCTACGCTCTATGATTAACTCGGCGATGGCAAGCCCGCGGTGTGTTCCTGATTGTTTATTATTCAGACTGTGACTGGTTATCTGTTTAGTATATTCACATGAAAGCAATCTATTACCAGGGTTCAAAATTACCAAGTAAATTATTTTCTTATATAAAACCCATAATTTGATCTTTTATAATTTTGACTTTCAAATGATAATTTCATTCCTAAAATATTACGCAGAATATTTTTTTTATTCTTTGAATATTATTTAAAAAAAAAACAAAATACTGAACAATCACGAAAGATATCCTAAGTGACTTATACTAAGTGACTTATACAAACTTATACTAAGTTTAGTTGTAAACCATGAAAGCTTAAAACAGTGTTTATTATAAATGCCACCGTAAAATTGTAAAAACCGTTAGATTATAATCTATCTCTCGAGATTGTAATCTGTCGAAAGATTGTGAACCGTAACATACTGTTCATAATTTAACGCATTACTTTTCGGTAGATTATAATCTATCGAAGTGAAGCCGTCAAATTTTGAAATGGCATGCGACGGAACGCACCTCGCGCGCTTATTGGTTAAACGTCATGTGCCCAGCGCCGCCATATTTACAACCCGCCGGCCTTTACATCTTGAACTGACGAAACTGCACCCTGACTTGGACTACCGCATTCTTCGTTGGACAACGAGTTGCTTTTGATTTGGACTTTAATTTTAACCGCTATCATGCGTTGCGTTAATTGCCATTTACGACTTGTGCGCTTACGGAGGCATCATCTCTCTGATGAAGGTGCCCAGATGTTTCAAAAAGTGCAGAGATGTGTGTATATGTATGTATGTTCAGAAGAAATATATCCTGTATTATATATATAGCTCTGGAGTCTGGCAGAGTTAGAGTCTCTTTTATTATATTATACCTTTTCTGTATTTCATGGCAACCACCACACATTTATTTTACGTGCCAGAATTAAATCTATGCACATAGGAAGCAAGTCCTCTTATAGATATATCGCAGTAGATAGAAAGCTACAGGGGCGAAGTGGTGTATTAGGCTATTTTTGCCACTGTCCTGTTGGGATACGAACAGCGGGTTGTTGCTCTCATGTCATGAGCATATTATGCTATATGGACTCTGCCAGACTCCAGAGCTATATCGCTGCAAAAGCTTCCTTTTCAGATAATCTTTTAATAAAAAAAAATTTTCGCGACCCCCGACCCTTCTCTTTTTTCCATGTATTTTATTACGGTAACATAATAAATAACAAGAGCTCGAAAAGCTCAAAGTATACCTCTCTCTGACAACACCATTCAACGCAGGATAAGCGATATTTATGTAGAAAATAAAAAAAAGTAACTTTTGTGTCCTTGTAATTTGATTAATTTACGGATATGGCGGGCTGTGCGCAGTTTGAATTAGGAATTTCTCCTGTATCGACACGAAGCGCAGCAGTCAATCTGTCAGCCACTGCGCCAACCGTGCCGTCATGTTCATTGCAACAGCGTCGAAATATCGGGAGCTCAAAATAATGAACAATCACGGAAGATATCCCGTAAGTGACAGTATAAGTTTAGTGAAATTAGTTAATGAACAACAAGCGCAACCATCGTATTATTAAGATGGACTAGTACTCACACGTTTTAAATTTTTTGTTAATTTTTATTAACATACAAAATATTTATCCATAAGTTACATTACACATTTTCTTAACAAATCTATCCTTTTAAACTTTAATGTTTTTTTTTTACTGAGGTAGTTTTCGCGATGTCTATAGAGGCTTCGCGACCCCCCCGGAGGTTGCGACCCACACTTTGAAAAACACTGGAATAGATCATGACAGATCTTACAGTGACAGTAGTGACGGGACTCAATCGATCACCATTGATAACGTTCCTTTGTAAGATATACTACGAAATCCCCATAGTTTCATTTTTATTACATGACTTTGCCTTGTTAATTGGCGTTTTAATATTAAGTTTACATGTTTTTTATAAATATTGTACTTTATAGAATGTATAAAAACGAAGAGAAAAAGCCATTTATAGTAAGAAAACCCTCGAACAAAAACAATGTCATTGAATTGGAACGTAATCGGAAAAAAAGTTGCGTTTTGTAATTGCACGATTACTTAATTTTGAGTAAATTAAAATATTTATAACTTTTGATTCCCGTGTCCTAAAAATTCAATATTTTTTAAATAAATATCTCATAAAATTGTAGTTATAATTATTTTATTTTTACACTTGCATGGAGCTTAGTTAATTTTTAGATTCATTGGGTCCATTTTCGCCGGACTTCTTTTCGTTCCATTAATAACGTCTTACGGTGACGTTAGCGCCATCTATTTAAGAAAGTATCGAACTTACTTAAACCAACACGTTGACATTACAGCCAAATCAATGTTGTATAGAAGTCGCCATACCAAACTAATTTTTAATATTTTTATACGCAAATCCTGCGTAGGAGTTCCCTACGCAGGGTTTGACATTGATTTGGGTGTAATGTCAACGTGTTGGTTTAAGTCAGTTCGATACTTTCTTAAATAGATGGCGCTAACGTCACCGTAAGACGTTGTTAATGATACGAAAATTTCGAAAGCTGTGAGCAGGGTGCGATGGTCTAATTGGTTAAGACATCCGGTGTACTGAATCGGAAGGTCGCAGGTTCAAACCCTGCTCTCAACTAGAATTTTTATTAACATAATTATCAAGGTATTATTATCAAGATAATTATAACTTCAAAACCTGCCTACTATTTAGTTTAAGTATATTGATTCCTTGGTATACGCTTTAAAAGATACCACGATATTTTACTATTACGTAAGGTTTCGGACTTTGTTTCTTTGTGTAAGTTAAAATGTAACTTGGGAATGTGGGTGCACTATTTAAAGGTGCACCCCTGCCTAACACTTCGGGAACTACGAGCGTGATATTGTGTTAACACTTTCTGGACTGCAGCGATGAAAAGTATTTTAACAGATACATTGCTAGGACGATTGACTATGAACCATCAGTTATTTACAAAGACTTGACAGCATTACCTCTTCAGATAGATACTTATGAAATCAATTAAAATGCTGAAGAACAGGACCCTACTCCCTCCCTTCAGTGACGTCACGGTCTCAGGCGTGCCCCAACTTCGGCCACTCGATACCGCAGCGTCGGCGGACAGATTCGCTGATAAAACAACTCGATTTCTGTTAGAGAATCACTTTTTGCCGATAACGACGTTAAGTTGATGTTCAGCAGTTTTTAATGTCAAGCTTTGGTTTTACAATAGTGTTAAACAGTCAATAGCAAAACGGACTAAAAAAAAATGTACTTCTACTAAGTTACAAGAATTGTTATGATTTAGATGTTGAATTAGGAAATGGAAGTTGACACGTTGAATTTTGAAATAGAAGTGTGCAAATTTCTTATGTGCTAGTTTATATATTGCTGGGTTCGTAGGATGAATAAACATAATTAAGGATGGAAACAACTATTACTAACTATCTAAAATAACAAAGCTTCTTTAGTAAATAAATTATGTGAGTATAGAAACATAAGATATGCCTTAACCTTCTTCATCATTATATATTACAGTATACAACATGTAACGTAATTAACGCACACCCTCAGACACCCCAATTAGTATATTATGTTATAATCATAATACATACACTGAATTTTTAGTTAAACATATATGAGCATTGATTATTGATTGATTTAGTTATACTAATTCCGGAAGAATGTTGTGGTCACAGTACAAATCCACGAACGCAGACAGTCGCACACGTAGGTATGAGGGTGTTGTTAGCCTAGTAGGTATTCGATCGCGTTCGAAACGATTTAACGAGTTTTTACTGTAATTTACGTAGTTTTAATTATTTTTGGGAAAACAAAATACCTATAATAAAAATTATAGAAATCGATTCAGTAAACGATTCTGAACAAACTAATTTCAGGATGTGCGTTAATTATGTTACATGTTGTATATTAGTAGTATATATTAGTATATATTACAAAAGTATGGGAGGTACCTTAACTGGTAGAATAGTGTGACAGTCTTTGGATGACTGTCCCGGGACTCCTAGTAAAGTATCTGATCGATTAATAAAATGTTCGTACATCAAACGATCTAAATTGCATTCCTGTGTGTGTTGTAGCTTGGTAAATGTTTTCCATGGAAATTGCAGCAAATATTATTCTAATTTCATGAAATTATATGAAATGTGAATATTATAGTATTAACCGCGCGGCTCTAATGTAAACTAACCCGGCAAATGTAATGGCGGTCAATTTGTAGGACACGTTAACACAGCCTATCGTCCGAATCAACAGACATCACTTATTAAAGCTAAACACTTGATCACGGCACACACGAGGGCGACAGGGACCTACTAACACACATATCACACGCTCGTGCAGAAGGTTAATTTTGCTCGTGAACTGAACAACCTGAAATTGCCATGCTTGATCTTGCCTGTGATAGAGGTAGGTAAAATAATTTATTTCATCATCAATGTAACCCCCGAAGGGTAAGGCAGAAGTCTGCCTATAGACCACCCATATTTTGCCAGTCATGTTTAAGTCCCATGTAATGGCACTAGCTAGCTCTTGGACAGCTTAGGTTAAATAATCTGATTCTGGATGAAGCGCCCAAACATCTACACATATAAAATTCAAAGTCCTGAATGACTGACTGACTGATATATCAACGCACAGCCCAAATCGCTGGTCCTAGAGACATGAAATTTGGAGGGTGTATTCTTTGTGAAGAGTAAGTATAATCCACTAAGAAAGGATTTTTCGAAATTCCACCCCTAAGAGGGTGAAATGGAGGTTTGAATTTTCTGTGAAACTTTTTATTCTCGGAGTCGATTGACTTGAAAATTTGTGTACATACTCTTCAGTTAAAATTATGAAAAACGTTTATCACAGTTTTTCCAAAATGATCCCCCAGCACAGTCAAATAGATGCGAAATTTTGTGAAGATGGATGTATTGATGTTGGTTACTCTTTCACACACAAACTACTGAAGGATTTGGCCCATATATAGTTTATAACCTGGATTACACAGACCAGGATAATTTTTATCCCGGTAGTACGATCCCGTGGAACAATTAACGAACTCCACGCGGGCTAAGCCGCGGGCATGAGCTAGTGTTAGATAAAGTAGGTATAAGAAAGAATCTTTGAAACCAAAGCTCCTCAGCAGTTAGCTCTTCTAGTATAGGAACAGGTGTTCTATCGATATATAGATGGTTAACTGTCATTTTCAGGTAACCTCCGGCACTGTGCTTATCTGAAGCCACTGCTATACACATGTGCTGGTGATATCTCTCGCTATCCTGCTATAATTATCATCAGCCAGTTTCCAACGTCAATCAATTATTATTTGCTTGCGTATTCTTCTAAACTACGCTACATTCTCCCATGTTAGATTCTCATCACGTACCTTCGGATCTTCTGCCTCTCCTGACAACGTGTCCTACAATCGTGTGCCGCCCCACTAGAGTGACCTTAACTCAAGGCCTGCGAGTGGGGACGGCCGAAAGCGTTCATTAACTATGTACCAGCGAGCAGGTGCGAACAGCCTGTGTTCCACTCAATTGTTACAAGCTACCAGGAAAACAGGACGCGTGAGGAGTGTCGTGTAACTAACAACTTAATTTAGGAAAAACTACCTACTGAGAGCAGCGGTGGCCCAGTGGTGGCGGTCCCGACTTACGAGCAGTAAGTCGTGGGTTCGAACCCAGGCAGGCGCATTACTTTGTGTAGTTTATTTCATCACCACTGCTCTCAAAACGGTGAAGGAAAACCTCGTGAGGAAACCGGCATGTCCTAGAACCTAAAAATTCGAAGACATGTGACATCTACCAACCCGTACTGGGCCCGCGTGGTGGATTATAGCCCATTCCCTCTTATAGAGAGGAGGCCTGTGTCGCAGCAGTGGGAACATAATAGGCTGCTGCTATGCTATGCTACCTACTCATATGTTATTTATTATTTTATTTGCTTTTTGTTGTAGAAGGACTTCGTTTTATAACTAGCGAATGTGGACTACTCTCGGTACATCTCTACCTTACCTTTCAGGGATTTCAGGCGACATGTTATGTTTTTGTAGAAAGACCAACTGCCATCTGAATCCCACAATACAATCTAAAACTTCTTCATATTTCAAGACTAGACCAATTACGAGAACACTAAGTGGTTGTTATTGCTACTACATTAACAAGGCACTTGTACTGCCCAATAATGACTTGTTTTGTTTGTAAACTGTACCTAATAGTCTCGTTTTAAAGAGATCAACTTGACAAGGATCAAAGTTCATTGTATTTTTGTGATTTATTATTCGTTTCCTGAGATATTATACATCTAACTCTATGTTAGTTTCAGATAAATAACTAATTAATCAAAATAATAACCCATACTTTTTAATATAAGACGAGGTGATCATAGTCCAGAATGTGACCCTCCTATTTTTAGGAAGTATAAGTGTGCATATCTATCTATACTAATATTATAAAGCTGAAGAGTTTGTTTGTTTGGTTGAACGCGCTAATCTCAGGAACTTCTGATCCGAATTACAAAATCTTGTAGTGTCAGATAGCCCATTTATTGAGGAAGGCTATAAAACATCACGCTACGACCAATAAGAGCGGAACATCAATTAAAAATGTCTCTCTCTTATGTGATGCAGACGAAGTTGCGCGGGTCAGCTAGTAGTTAATATAATGTTCCATACAATCATTTCCCTCAATAACAATTCTGTTGTCGAGAGCCTCCCGTGACGCCTTCGCATTCTCTGTGACTGACTGTAGCGGGGATTACTGGCGAGTACTAGGACGTTCAGGTTCCAGTGGGCATTCACGACCACAGGAGATACGACTTGAGCAAACAACACGCGGGTATATCGATTGTCTCCTTCCCGTGAGAACATCTTCTTTCATTTGTTTTCTCCGCAGTCGCTGTCGCAACAAGCTAGTCGCTCGAGCGTGTAGCACGTGGGAAGTGAGTCAGCAAGGATGAAGGAGTCTGCCCACTACACCGTACAATAAATACCATGACCGGGCTATGAACGTATCCTCCGCGTATCATACCCATGTATAACGGGTCGATCATGGTGGTCATCATACTCGTTTATAACGGGTCTAGAATGTGAATGGTCACATTCTAGACCCGTTAAACGCGGTTAAACCCTATGTTCTTTATATTAAAAACTATGAGATGCCTACTAGACCGTTCCGTCACCGTCGCGTGCCATGCATGGAGCGTCAATATTTTGTGTATGGCACCGACGGTGTTAGTCGGTGGTGGAACGCTCTTGTGGCCATAGTCTCATACTTTTCAACACAAAGAATATTTTTTGCCTGATACGTTTATAGCACGGTCAGTACAGTGTAGTGGGCAGAATTCTTTAGTGGCCATAACCGGGACATCCGCCGAGAAATCGTCGCGTCACCGTTAAAGCAAAATAATAGTTTTACATGCTGATACAATCAGCTCTAATAGTTCTTGTAGTTGTCTGTTCGAAATGAAGTCGGAATTTACTCAGAAATCGTTTCGGAATCTGTGAGCTTATTTTTGCCTTACATAGAATTGTTCTAGCTTACGTTGTAATTTGAACTGAAATGTATTCAATTTAGGTCATGCAGTCATGCTAGAGTATCGATTTTTTTTAATTTGGTATTCTTCCATGTCTTGTAGTTACTATAAAATTACTGGCAGTTCATTGTGAGATAACAGCAACAAAAAACCAAACTTCGTAACAGCACATCCTGCATCCTTGATTTTCAATAGCCAGAGTAAGTTGATCCCTATTCTATCTCGGCTACAATGAAGACGAACTTTAGTCCCAGCTCAAAGTTGGCTGCGGTTAGGACGTGGGTACAACAACGGACAAGTCGCGTGAGTCTAGGTAGTATGAGACAACCCTACCCAGGGTATATAAAAGAAATACAGTAAGCCCGTTCCATATCACAACTGCCAGATGAGTCAAGCACAGTACCTACCTATGGATCAAAGTAATCAGATGGATTTAAAATATGCAGGCCCCAATTGAAGGCTTTTTTAACACCTTTTTGAACCTTTCAGCGTCATTTCCTATGTCTGAGCTTGTAGTAGACTTAGCACAGAGGTGAACTTCTGCGTCCCTACAGCCAGTGGTCAACCCACCCATTGTTTTTGTATCCCCACTAAAGTTTACAACTCCCGACTCAGCTCCATAAAAAGAATATAAATTGAGACATATCACAGTAAAGGTCCCGTTCTCGAGACAAAGGACCCTATTAATCTTACTACGATGTTGCCATCAAAAATAACTTAGCGATATTATGCAGCGTCAGCCTAGGCCGAGACGTAGGCGATCAAAATTGTTTGCCAATCCTAGTCTTATTACTTCAAAAGGCCTTACTGCTACATAAGGCCTAAATGTTGATATTTCTTTTTATTGTATTCTTCCACTTGTGTGCCGTTCGGGGTCGGTTTAGTTAAGCATCTGAAGTAACGGCGCAGAGAGAAACGCGCAGATATTTTTCAGCGGCAGTGTCGTGGAGCGGAACCGTCGGAACGTTTGACTCATTTAATATACACTAGTGGAACATACGTTAGAGCGGGACGCGTTTTTGTGTGCCACACCGAAGACAATTGCAGAAGAATTGACAACAACGGGGAGAACAGTACCATTACTGCAATTTGAGACAAAACACATAATTAAGCAGATCTAAACTCACCAAAATTGTCACAGAACAAAGGTTCCTAAATTCCATATTTGAGTTACTGTTAATCAGAACCTTTTTCCTAAATCACAACAATTTTTCTTCTTTAGCAGACTGTATGAGCATTTCAAAGTAGTAGCAAAAAATATGTGTAGTTTGGAATGGTCTTTCTGTTATATCTACTAGGTGTGATGGTCACAGAGGGTGTGGGGCGCAAGAGGCGCGGGGAGGTGCGGGCTAGGGTTGTCGCTCAGCGTGATATAGCGCCGCGTCTCGGCGCAATCATGCCGCCCGCGCAAAAAAATAATTGCGCTATATTTCAGCAGAAGGCGCTATTTCGCGGTTCATTACAGTAATGGACGAAATAAAGTGCATGCGGCGACCGAACCCGTCCGGTCGCGTACTGTGCCCTACATGTACTGTTGTTGTTTGTATAGATTTATGTGACAATTTCTCATCTCATCGTTACGATTCTTATGTATTCTATTTTCCTGATAAGAATTACATAACTTAGATTCAACATTTATGGAGATGCTTTTAATCCGTAGACACAAGAGTGTAGGTAACAACTCGTACTCATAATTACATTATAAAAAAAGCACAACCATGATTTCTTATCAAGACGTGTATTTTTTTGGGATAGACAACCATCATTATCTGAACGACCACGCACTTGACCGTCATTATACAATTCTTAATAATACAAATCTTTTAGAAACATATTACTGTGTACCGATCTCGATATTACAACTTTTTTTATGATTTACGACCACCATAACAACATCCCCTCTTCACTCACATAACGAGCGAGTACCGATCGAGTGCGAGTTCTCGTGGTAGCACTCACACTGTGTCGCACTGTTTCTTTTTACGTTCCGTCCTGTTGAATTTATAGTTTATTGTTTATTTTTTGTAATTTAGTATGATGCATGTCATGTCCCTGCGACAAATAAATATTTTTTCTTTCTTTCTACTTTCTTTCACTCCGGGGTAATGGCGGTCAGTTTTATAGTCGCAGCCAGCGATGCCCTGAAATTGTATAAGGCAATCCCATCTGTGACGTCCGCAGAATAGTAAGCATAGCCGTAACGGATCATATTCACCGCGCAGACGGGGTTTCTAGACCATACCGGACTTAAGCTGACCTTGCCGGAATTCGAGGACCTTGCCGGATTTTGGCGGACCTAGCTGGAATACAGCGGACTTTGCCAATTTTGGCGGACCTCAAGCACTGCTGCTCTGTGTGTATCTCAGCTTTGTAAAGCTCAAACGTTTACTTAAATACGTTCTACGATCGTTGTGAAATGTATTCCAAAAGTTGTGAACATTCAAACGGAACAAAGAAAAGAAACCTTCTGTAATAGAGATACGGATTTCAAATAGACTACCGTTTCAAACGAAATGTTTAGGTGCACGCGTTAGTTTGAGTCAATCCCGGATATTCCGGCGTTTTCCGCCTACCTCGAATTTTTCTCTGTCGATAAAATCGTACGGGTAACGTTTTGGAAACGAAATCCGGATAGTCACGAGCTGAAATATCGCAGAGCTGTTCTGTTATGTCGTTTTAGTGACAGCAGCTATGCGTTGTTGTGCATCGTTTGTGCTACTAACTGGCACAGAAATGCAGTGGAGCTGGTAGGGGAGTGTACCAACTTAAGAATTTGCGAAATACTTCAAAACATTTGTGTGACACACGCGACGCATACATGACGTAACGCGGACAGAAATACCGTTGAAAGAATTTTTAAATTGTGGATTGAATATCTTGCACATTTTCTTGGATATTTTCCACGATTGGGTTTATCCAACAAGGATATCAGCCACGATTGTTTACCTAGTTGATGGCAATAGGCTTGCTCCCTATTACATGGGATTTAGACATAACTGACGAAATGTGAGTATACTCTTAGGCACACCACTTATGTTATGTTAGTTATTTTCAATTTTATATTCATTAACCGAAATCTAATTTTAGTTGATCTCAATAATTATTGTAATGCGATCAAAATCAATATTATGTAAGTACTATGACTAACTATATCAATACAGCTATCAGTACAGAACAGGCTCCTCCATATACCCACATCAAAGATGAAGTTAGATGGCAACCCGTGAGATGGCAGCGAGTTGAGGCACTCTCTCCAAACTGTTTGTTTTTCATCCCGCTGCTTGAGCTAATACCATTAATATCCAAAAATACCCTCCGTTCAAGCCAATATCTCTCAGCGTACCAATACGTGTATTATGAAGCAAAGCGCTCTCATATATTTTCTCGTGCACGTTTTTCCCTTCAACAAACTTCGCTGTGCCGGCTATAGGCGATTCTTATCCTCCTTTAACATGTGTACCTATTGTATTAAACGTGGCGACTGTGTGCTTTAGTGATACACAATGTTTGTACGCACGCCGCTCTACAACACACACCGCGACGCGGTGAGGCGCAGGTAGACTGTGTACGTGATACGTTCGCAGAGGGCTCGGGATCGCCTATCTCACACAAAACCCCACTTTTCGACAACGTTAACCTTCTTTAGTCCGCACTCGAGAAAATAAAAGTAGTAAAATAAGCCTTGATTTCACAGAATCGAATTAAAATAAAAACTATCAATATTCGTCAAACATTTCTATATTTAAAGATGAATAACAAATGAAGTCCGAAATAAATTATGTGAACTCAAAGTAATTATCTAATCCAATTTATATTCAACGCGGTTTTATGAGTTCAGTTGTAAAAGAAATGTCGCCCTATACATTTATAATGGGCTGCTAAAATATCACGTTGTACCAATAAATCGCGAGGGAGCCCACGCCCGTGGATACAAAGTGGAATCTGTCGGAGCTAGCGATATTGCCAAGAGACATCAAAAGCGTTCATTCGTTCATTCACAACTGGTTGATATCGCGAAATTAGCTATTGATGTAGTGAGCGAAGTGAATGAACAAAAGAAGAGCGCCTCTATTGATCCGCGAGCTGTGGGTGGGCACCCGTCACCACTAATGTCAGTTATTGCGATCGACACAACAGTATTATGCCAAATTGAGGTTGCCGATATGAACCCAGAGAGAGATTTTACTGCCAATACAATAAGTATGAACATCAACCTTGAAATATAGGGAATATTGAAATATTCTTACACGTGTATTCAATTTCAAATGAATTCCCGAAGCTTTCGAGGCAAATTGGATCATACACGTTATTCTTGAATAGAAAAACATACACTAACAGTAAAATATAGGGGATTATTTTGTTCTGCGGTATCATTATGTAACGTTATCTTAATGCTATCAATTTATTTAGAAATCTGGTCGGTTATGGCGATACTTCCAGCTCGTTTCATTCATTTTACGGGTTACGGTAAACCTGTTTTTATTTATCTTTGTCTCTATATTTTCACATTCTTTATATCTATGTTTGTTTAACGGTTTTTGCCACATCAGGCCATCGGTATTGCCTCGCGAAGTAATAAGGCAGTTTAAACCGCCGCGATGCAGAATATCGGCGGTCTTGCCAATAAACTGAGGTTTATTCAGTCGCAAGATAAACATACGAGTTGTTTGTACGGCGCCTTGCTTTATATTAGTCGTAGCATCTTGAACATGTATGAAGTGTAGAGAAATATGAAGTATGGCAGTTTATAGATGTTTTGTTTGACCCTTCATTGAGCTTTCGGAACATTCCGTTTAGACGTAGATATTGTTACCGCCAATGTGTTGATTGCCAGCGATCTACACATTAATCTCGCATTAAGTCATTATGAAACAAATCTACATCCAAACTCCGACATTTCAAATACGATAGACTCAATACCAATTTGAATAGGCGACCTAATTCTAAAGTGATTATAAAGTGGGCGTGACGTGCGAAGGAGGCAGTAATTAGGGCGCTCATATCTCCTCACATCAGCCAGGCAGCCGGCAGCAGGATGGAATACTAATTGAAGTTGGATCCATCACTTGTTGAGTCGATGAGCGTAAGCGCTTCAATTAGACGGCATTACGGCATTAACCGCCACTGAACTAAGTCCTGCGACTAACCCGCACAATCATCACGTTACCGGATTACTTCACTATTATGTATTTGTCTACTTCAACGTTGGTGTGGTGAACCATACACTGAATAATGATGTCTCTCAAAACCTTCCATCGTTTTTTTTACTCAAATTAGACCCGCATCACTTTTTGAACTGATGCAACATTTTTAAGTCACCCACTTAGCATGGTGCAATAGTGCCATATCTCCAAGAAGACAGTTTATTACGTATTACTATGTTCGTAGCTGTGCCCGCTACTAGGCCCGCGAGAAGGTTGGCTTATCCTACGGGAACGTGGCACCAAGACGAACAGTATTCTGTCCTAACCCATATCGTAGTCTCCGTGCCTATCGAAATCTGTACAAACAGAATTAGACGAAACATCTATCAATCCCAGTTGCTTTTGGTATGTCTAGTGTCTACAATCAGTTATGTGGCCTAAATAGAGGAAAACACGTCCAGCAAAATTACTTAAATGTCTGCCAGCATTATTTGGCAACGGGAACGCTACAAAACATTTGCAGGAAGACAAATGTATTGTGCGCACAACATTTCCGATAGTATAATAGTATTCAACTCTGGCGGAAGTTGTAAAGGGCACCGCGCGCCAATTTGTGCGGCTGTGCTTGTGTCGTGCGTGTGGTGTGCGTGTGTGTTGTGTGTGTTGTGCGTGTGTTGTGTCGCGTTGTACCGGGTCAGGAGGGCGCGGGAGTTCAGGGGAAGCGGGGCGGGAGAGGGCTAGAAACAATGTTAGCAGAGAAGGTCCACTTTACAAGTCAGAATAAATAGAAAAAAGCCTTAGTCTTTAGTGAAAGTCCTGAAGGAAATTCCAAGTAGATGGGAAAAATGTGTTATTGCGTCTTTCTGTGCACCTACCTATCTAGTTTTTTACAAATCCTATATTTGTGTGCATAAGATTCAAATACTGGGGTAGTGGTTTCAAATGCACGTCAGTAAAAAATGTTGCAGCGGGATGTTAAACCTAAGATTTATAGTTCAATACAAATTCGTTTCAGTTACACTGTAGCGACTGGATTTACGAGGCGCTCTGAAGGAGCGGCTCTTCTGTCCGTCCTTATTTAGAGCTGCGTCGTAAATATAGATCCTTTGATGTAGAGCGGCCAGGTGACACTCTCTTGTACTATGTTAACTGCCTAAGATATATCACTGCTTGTTAAACCAAGTTTAAATACTGCTGTAAATTAGCCCCACTGCTGCTCATTTGCATGACAAGGCTATTTTAGTTTTACGAAATAATAGCCGTAATTAGATATGTTGTTCACAATATTTTAGTTATACTGTCAATTAACAAAAGTTTTGATACAAGTTAGTAAGGAAATATATGTTGACAAATAATTACAGAATTCAGAACTTTATTTGTCCGACAGGTTAATTACATAAAGAAGAATAACAGAAAGACAATTTAAACAAAATTTGTCCACTTGTTTGGCGACTATTTAAAAAGCTCTCGTAGCCGGGAACAGGATGCCCCGCGGTGTTGTCGAATAGCACGACATACATTGTTAATTATTCGCTGCACGAGCGATGGCCGCACATTAAAACTTGTCGATATAAACGAACAGCGCATACATTATCGCGACACGCGGCACGCCTGCTCGGACAACGCGCGTGGGATGAAAATCGAACGATATAACCACTGGACTCTTGTGGCTGAATTTATAATTACTTTCAGCTAAAAAAATATATCACCGTTTTAAAATTACAAGGCATTTTTGTCAACACTCATCAAAAAGTCTAGACTTTCAAAGCACCTTTATAAATAACTACATTATTAAAATTGTATTATGACTTTTATCCAATTATGATCATAAACATAAATATTTACAAACTTAATAGAAACTGAGATTGACAACTCCTATAACTAAATACCAAAATAGAAAGCTAATCTCTCTTCCGATAAATTGTGTTAAGACTAAAATATTCAGTACTTTACAGAGTTCTATTTGAGTGAAACTTTACCGTAGTGTTGTGCGTACCGGGAGATACAATTAGTGATGTCCATAATGTACCATAACGTAGTGTGGCGGTGTGTAGTGAGTTTTATTAATAGTGTGTTTATGGTAATATAACACGCGTCTGGTTGTTCTGTGCGTAGTGCGTGGGGCCGCCCGCCGACTGCGTCGTTTCGTGCGCTATCGGACGAATACATTATTAATATTATGGGCGTTCGTGTACTTATCTACATAAGGATGTTCTCAAATTAATAGCACATGCCAAGGTTAGTAGATTACTGTAATTTTAAGACAATATCATCATGGCCAATCAGTATGATAAACTTTCGAAATCGACAGGTTTCGAGAGTTGGCATGAGTAAAATTACACGAACGCTTTGTGTGAAAAGCTAATATTTACATGGTTGAATAATAGACGAATATTCCGAAGAAAGGTTATGTTATGATACACGTCAGGGATATTAAACCAATTTGTGTAAAATTAGAAATAAGTTGTGTAACTTAATCAAATAACTCAAAAAACTACAACTCACTAAATTAAACAATTAAAACAACTCGGCCAACTATCAAATAAATAAATAGATCTCTAAAACGATTCAAAACGTCTGCAAATACATTCATTAAATTACAACTACTTACTACTGTCTGTTAATTTGATGAAATGTTTCAGTATTGTTCAGTTGTCACTCTTACAATCTGTGCACTGGCCTTTTAAATTTATTTGATTATAAAATAATTATAATACTTGTCGAATAGTTAAAACGTATTTTCTCAAAATTAACAACGAAACTATAATATTATCTGTTCCATCATTAGTACCAATAAGTTGACAGGTATTATGGGTACAATATAAGTCACATACTCGTAAGCGCGGTCAACACACTGATGAATGAAAACTAAGAAACTAAAGTTCACTCTTATGATGTTGTACTAATGTTGCACGACAAAAGTTTTAACCCACCGAACAACGTAACTGTTAACTTAGCACAACTTAAAAAAATAATCTTAATGGCAATCATAAATAAATGAAACCCGCCATTTTTCCTCAAAGTTTTTCTTTTGTAAGTTATAAAAGTTACCGCAAGATATAATGGGCTGGAGGCAAAGCGGTTTACCAGCCTATTGACTTGTGAACTTTTATTGACACTTTTATCACTTGTAATTACGTGCTGAACATTTATAACTTAATAATGCAATGGCACTAAACACTGGTGAGAAGTTGTAAAGAAATTGCTAAATAATAATAGGTAATAAAAGCGTGAGTTTATGAATGCATGTAATAATGTTGTTTCATGCAAAAAGGAGTGTTACAAATAGACTAAGTAATTTGCATGTTTTATTTCTTTTTTTTAATTAACATTGATAGCAGTGGTCCACGAACAGATACACAATCATTATCATGACAATTATTCTAATCGTTCTTGATCAGGAGCAAGCATTAAGAAGGAAATTTTATCTGAGTATACTTTGCGTGGGAGGTCAATAAGTAATTACAGGCGTGTATTATCAATTCTCCATCAATAGAGATTACGTTGGTCTCGTAAACCTCAATCACACGCCGTAATACCGTGACAGACGGCCGGAGCGCGGGAGCACACCTCTGCTAATCCCGGCAGATTACGGGCGTGACGGCCGCTCAGAACAAGGTACCAGGGGTGCAGGAAAGGGGAAGAGATGTCTTTTCATAAATCGGAGTATGATTTCAATTCGTCGCTTCACTGGTTATGAAGCATTTGAGGTAGGGTAACATGTAAGGTCTTTCGTGATGATGCAAGATTTTGTCACATTCTTTTAACTTCGATGTATTGTAGAAACTTGTACAACGTTGATTTAAATTTGTTAGTATTTTTAGTAGAAAACTGATGACTTACTGAAACGTCATCTGACTAGCCTTTTCCCAACTATGTTAGGTTCGGCTTCCAGTCTAACCGGATGCAGCTGAATACCAGTATTTTCCATGAAGCGACTGCCTATCCGATCTCCATAACGCAGTTAGTACTAGGTAATACGATACCTCTTGGTAAGAGTGGTTGTCAGACTTTTTGGGCCACTGACTTCCTGTAACGACTGTCAAAGTTCTACAAATGACAGCCGGGACTATCGGCTTAACGTGCTTTCCGAGCGCGGAGGTAACTCGGTATATAACATTATTTTTAGTATATGCGAAACCTGAATCGATTCTAATCATTTTTAAACCAGTTTTATTTTGTCCCAAAATATTAAAATAAGTTACAAGTTGGACACCGAGCGACATTAAGTACCTATCGCAATCATTTAGGTACCTACTGCCAAATTATTATTATCAATGAGCTCAAAACAACGCTGGAGGCGCTCGCGCAGGCTCGCTGCGTGGTGACCACGTTTTTATGCAACGGACAACCAGGTAACAGAACAAGCTTATAATTTTGTGATTTTTCATGATACAGTTTTGAAATTTTGTACATAGTTTCTTTACATAAAAATACTATACACGTGTTTTCGGTTTCGCATATACTAAAAGTAATGTTATATAATGGGTGGTATAAGCTAGCTAAGCACGGCTTAACCTAAAAATCGATCCGAGCGGCTGTTATAATTAACCCACGAGCTCCTCCTCCTGATTACTTACTGAAACACTTACTTTAATTTCTTCTTGGGCGTAATGTGTCTTCAGCAAATTATAAATACCCCCATATTACTCTTCTGAGACTACGACGTCAAGATTTACAAAACATTTTTATCATTCAATGCGATTACAATCATTCCTTTTCTTTAGAAGTGAGCACCTCAACTAAAACCCCTCACTAACAAGTTGTTAAGTCAAGGATTATGTTCCCACACCCTTGTACTAGGCACGGACATAAATATTAACGTTACAGGGAACAGATAATTATCGGACTTACGTAGTGTTGGTACCTACTAATAATGTGCTGAATATTTCATAAGCTACCACTATTTGTTATAACGTGTATCAAACAATACCTATCTATGTGTGAACAATGTGTTGTTAAGGGTCTCTTGATGCTAATGTGCTGGCGATATGGTATCGCTATGATGGATACTAGAGGCCACTGTGAGGAGATACATACACAAACTCACGCCTTACCCATAGGGAGCAAACTAACCGAGACCACAGTCCGCCACCTGCTCCTGCTCCTGCTGAAACAGGTGACATTCTCTGTTCCCACAGGGTCATTTTGTTTGTGGAGGTCTGAGTCTCGAGATCCCTATTGGATATCAAAACTTTGGCCCCGGGGTATCGTTTTTGACACGTTTAGTAAAACGTATTATTTACTTAAACTCATCATTTTAAGCAGACGATTATTATTTATTTAATGAGGTAAGTTCCGTCTCCTGAAATATAATCGCTTAACACCTTTTCGGACGTCACGGCGGCAGTCAGTGAAGTGTACGAGTAAGTTAGTGCCGCAGTAGTCTGACACACGCCCGAAGCTATGTACAAGCCACGGCGAGACCGAGGACGTCTGAAAGGGCAGCACACCTTGGCTCGGCTTACTACATATAATAGTAATTCTTAAACCTCACCAGAATTATGTAATACGTTATGTATATTTGTGCTACATAAATACACCCCATACTTTTATGAGTTGAAGTCCCATTCAGTTTGATCGCCGAAACCGTGATTTAAATACCCAGACGTAATATATATTCCGGTTATATGAAGTAAAGTACACAATCTAGCTGTGGAGCTAACAGTACAGCTATATAACTCACGCATTGTTCTACATTGTTTCGTTCAATTCCAAGCTCATTATTGTTTTGCTTTGATTTTACATAAAAGCTTTTTATAATTTTGGTAATTTCTTTGTAAAGGCTCTGTTTGATGAGTATTATAATAACGTGAACAAAAACCTGGTATAATGTTGTTTGACTTTCTATTAAAAAAATCTCGATGAAAATATGTTGTTTAATCTAAATGTAATGTAATACGTTTTTACTTGTACACATCAGAAGCAACTAAATATAAGAAGATTGTAATAATTATAGTCGGTAAACTATTGAGTGCATCATACTGTGACTTGAAGTAACCGAGAACTATTAAAGTAATTGAAGTTTCGCCTGACCCCATATAACTAAGACTTGGAATAATTACTATTCAATGTCCTAATGGTATAAACTGTTCCTAATATAGTCCTGACAGTTTTCGGTCACGGTGTCCAATCTTAGTGAATATTAGCATTCGGCGCGAGATGTTATAGTGCACTGGTGTACGCTCTGGTGCCTCACGCCATAGTCTGGTGGGTGCCGTCCGACACAGCCGGAGACAGATCAGGCGCAGGTCCAACGGTTCAACGTGCTGTCCGAGGCACGGGGGTATCATACCGCCAACTTCCAAAATTCCGGGCTACTACTGAGAAATTCCTAATGGAAAAATTCAATATCACTTAATGCGCGACCCGAGAATCGAACCCAGGATCCCATGCTCAGCAGTCGCGCTTACGACCGCGAGACCAAGGGAGTAGTTTAACAACTGTTACTAGACCAATAACACAATAATTACTAAAATATAATTGACCCATTTTTTTTGGGAAAAAAGTAATTTATGTCCCTGAATGAATAAATTTGACGACTTAAGGAGATAATTGTTTATTTAGAGTGTTCTGAAATAAATGAAGGCCTTGGTCTACCAAAGAATAAACAAAAATTCAATAAAACCATTTCATGTTAGTACAAAACGTGCTGAAAAAAAAAGGTGCTAATTCTTAAACAATTTAGCGGTGGAACAAAATGTTACAATTTATGTACTCTGTGGACACGTGACGGCTGTGATTCAACTTGACATAATGCACTCATTATCGGTCACGCGAGGGGTTGCTGTGGGGCTGGGGGGATGAGGTGAGGGGCGAAGGGGGTGAGGTGGCGTGTGCCTCACTCCTCACTCTCGATGCAGTCATGTTCTCAGCTCACGAATAAAACACACCTATTTATATATTTTTAATCAACATTGTTAAAGTTTTTGCCAAAGTGCTTACCTTACAGACGAAACATACCACGCAAAACTAACTATTTTTCTTCGAATGTCGTATCGTTTACTGCGTACATAGCTCACTGTCTGAGTCACACGATCCTAACTTTTTACATCAGCACATTTTATTCATTTAGATTTAGTTAGAAAGTGTTTATTGTACGAAGTTCGTGAGATTGTGGAATTAATGGCGACTTCGTTATATTTTCGCTATTTACGTTTTTGTTTACCAACTTTCTTCTTTTGTAAAGTAATTTAATCACGGCTTTAATCTTGACGAACTGTATTTTTAATGTGCTCTTTAAGCTTTTAATTTAGGTTATTGTGGCACGAGTGAAGTTGTAAAAGTAACTTATTAAGGGAACTATGACGTCGCTTACAAAGTAACGTTATTAAGGGAACTATGACGTCGCTTACAAAGTAACGTTATTAAGGGAACTATGACGTCGCTTACAAAGTAACGTTATTAAGGGAACTATGACGTCGCTTACAAAGTAACGTTATTAAGGGAACTATGACGTCACTTACAAAGTTGTAAAAGTAACGTTATTAAGGGAACTATGACGTCGCTTACAAAGTAACGTTATTAAGGGAACTATGACGTCGCTTACAAAGTAACGTTATTAAGGGAACTATGACGTCGCTTACAAAGTAACGTTATTAAGGGAACTATGACGTCGCTTACAAAGTAACGTTATTAAGGGAACTATGACGTCGCTTACAAAGTAACGTTATTAAGGGAACTATGACGTCGCTTACAAAGTAACGTTATTAAGGGAACTATGACGTCGCTTACAAAGTAACGTTATTAAGGGAACTATGACGTCGCTTACAAAGTAACGTTATTAAGGGAACTATGACGTCGCTTACAAAGTAACGTTATTAAGGGAACTATGACGTCGCTTACAAAGTAACGTTATTAAGGGAACTATGACGTCGCTTACAAAGTAACGTTATTAAGGGAACTATGACGTCGCTTACAAAGGTTACGATACTTTTAATCGTACCTATTGGTATGGGCAGATAAAGATAAATAATTCACAATATTCGTGGCTTGATAGCTTTTACGCATCGATTATAACATGATAAAATATATATTCCGACAGAAAAATCGGATCACAATCGTACTCGAACTAAAAATAGCTCACCCGCACACACACACAATATGAGTAGTACTCAGTGATGTCTGAATAATGAATTCTCCGTACATTGGAGTAGCCCGACACAATGGCTCTCATCCTCATCTCTTATCCACTCATGTGCTCCTAGTACTTGCCGAATAATTGAGGAAAATTGCTCTAATAAGATATTTCACGCTGATTTACGTTACGACCAACATCATGATACGAGAGACGTGTAATAGAAAATAATATACCGATGATTATATTCTCACATGGGATCAAAAGTTATGGTCAAAATTACTTTCATTGAACTAGATGAACAATCATCTGTGCGGATATAAGTTTGAAACTTAGAATATTTTGTAACTGAATGAGTACTAGTGTAGTTGCTAGGTCTTAGCTAGCGTAGTCTGGTTCCCAGGAAAACTAAAAACTCATAGATATCATGAGGTACTTAATGAGTCTAACTATAAACAGGCATAAAACAATAAAAAGTTATCATGTTGATACTTGATCATTTTTATTGTTTAAAGCGGAAAATAGTTCCAGGGCGTCAAAAAATTTGCCCGCATCGCTGTCAACGGAACTAGTTCTCAGAATGCTGGCAGCATTGCCACGTTGAATGTCAATGCGGCCAGCCTTTGGATCTCGTGAAGGTTCATAAACCGCATGGTGATATCTCGGAAGACTAAGTGGGCGCAACTGGCAACAGCTCCAACACATTATAACTACCAAATAGGTTTTTGTATTTCCACCGTTTGAGGTTTTCAGCAAATGCAATAGCTACCCCAGCACAGCCCGCCGTGTTAGGAAAATGGGATGGCGAAAGGGTTTCGACAATGGCATTAAGGTGAACTTTTGTAGGCTTGTTGCCATGTTCATTTTTCTCAGTCTTGCTGACTTGACTTTTAAACACTAAGCTCACGCAAGTTGGTGATTCCCATCGCTCCCGCCGCGGAAGGCTTCTCTAATATTAATGAGTGCTGTAATGAACGCCTCAACAATCAAGATTAGGCTTTTCACAGAACTTTGTGAAATATTTCACTTCAATGTAAATTGTTTGGTTATTTCAGAAAGACGAATTAAAAGGAATCTAGAGGTCCTCACTTGCTTCAGCAATATTGTTGAAGTTTGCATTTTTGATTTCAACAAAAAACAAAACCGACTTTGAAAAAGAGAGGATCTGTTTCAAGATTAAACGCTGAAATGTTTTATAAGAATGGCCCTTTTAAATGAAGACTGTTAAAAAGAGGTCCATCGCTCGAGGCTCAATCTTATGTTAACAACTCGGTATTTCGTTTCGTTTCCTCCTCGTATTGCGGATGCTTCGTTATCATCGTTTTGTGCACATTATTTTACTTCGAACCTCTTTCTCACTCACTGTCATGATTACTTTTTTTTTTTTTTTTGGATGGGAAATCATCAAATGACCCCTCCCACTCTGGGCGGAGCGGAAGGGAGTGTCAGACTTGTACTGACTAAAACCCATCTATTTTCCTTCTTTGCCCTTTGTGTTCCAGGGCCACGGTGTCTCTTTCGAACAGTCCCGCAGCTCTGGCAGGCATCGGCCCATGCGGACCCCTACTCGGTTGCTGACATCTCTTTGAGGCGCGCGTGGAACACGAACGCGCCGTCGACACGGCCTGTCGTCATAAGACGGCCGGACGGCGAGCTAGCCCATAACTCGCCGTCCACAGGCCCGCGCCTACAGTGGCCGGGAGCCACCACGTGACCCCCGACGCCCAGGGCGTCTCCCGCGGCGGCTGGGACGTGAGGTTCTTTCCCTCTCACGTCCCGCCACCTCCTTCACTAGCATGACTGCTTCACAGAAGGTGGTGACGGCTTCCCATTCCCTCTCGCTCCGGACCATGGCTTGAACCAGGGCCGGACGCGAGAGATCGCCGCCGCCAATTGCCGCTACAAGGACACGGCGGTGCTCCGCCCAAGCGGGGCAGACCTCTACGGTGTGCTCCACCGTGTCCTCCGGACGATCCTCGCAGTGGAAACACCCGGGCGTTTCCTCCCGCCCGATTCGGTGCAAGAACCTCCCGAAACAACCGTGTCCGGTGAGGATCTGCGTCAGGCGGTAGGTGAGGGCGCCGTGGCGCCTCCCTAGCCACTCCTCAAAGAGGGGACTTATCGCCACTATGGTAGCGTGCCCTGCACGGGGTTGCAACAGTCGCTCTCTCCATGTCGCCATGATATCATGCCGGAGGTCTGTCCGCTGAGCGGCAATTTGCCGCGGCAGCGGAGTTTCCCCCCGACGTAGTGCCTCCGCGCGCCATTCATGCAGGCGCGCGAGGACTATCGCCTCCAGATCCCATGGCGGCAATCCGGCAAGGAGGCTAGCCGCCTCGCCGGAGATCGTGCGGTACCCCCGGATTAGCCTTATGGCTATCACCTTTTGGGGCGCGTTCAGGTAGTGGGCGGCTTGCCGCCTTAAAGAACGCGCCCACACCGGGGCCCCGTAAAGGGCCATGGACCGCACGACTCCCGCATATAGCCTTCGGCAGGAGGCGTTTGGACCCCTCAGGTTGGGCAAGAGCCGCTTGAAGGCAGCCCCTGTCCGTTCCAGTTTGGGAGCCAAACGTCGGAAGTGCTCCACGAAGTTCCACCGGCTGTCGAGGACGAGTCCTAGGTACTTCAACGTCGACCCGACGCCGATGGAAACCCCTCCTGCCGTCAGTAGGGATCCCGACGGTGGACTGTCATGATTACTGGGGTTAATTTAATATTCATGTGAATTTGAAGACTTGCCTAAAACATTGAAATAAAAATTTAAATCTTATAAGAAATATAACGTGGACAGAACAAAAGTTTTATTTTCACGCTACTTAATAACTGTAACAAGGAGCAATTTGTACTTGTCTTAAAGTTAAGTAATTTTAAAACAAACGCGACAAGATAACAATGAGACTCGACATTTTAAACACGCGGCAAGTCGTCCCACCTCCCTGACGAGAGGGCTCGAGAGGGCCAATCGAGTGCACCCTAATTATTTGCAGAAGCCACCTGCCACGCTTCTTAATTTTGACAGCTAAGAGGTTGACACTCTTTGTCAAAGTTGTGAAGGAGGGCACTTGTCGCCCCCGCCCGCGCCCCTCGTGAATAAAGTGGCGAGACGTGCCTCGCTGCCTCGCACCTTGCGCCTCGCCGCCTCGTCGACGAGCCGATAATATTATTCGAACAGGCTGTCTTATACATTTTAAACGTGTCGGCGCTTGAAGCTGTTCCTACTCTGAGCAACAACACAAGCTGATAACCTGCTGAGATAAGCGCATATCTGAGCGGGTTATCGTCTTGTTTTGTTGTTCTCCAATAATTATTTTTGCATTGATGTGGGAGCACATTAACAATGGCACTTGACGCCATCGTTTCTTTTCACAATCTCTACATTTTTGTTTTATTCATCTCTCATTCCGAAGAGATCGGCAATTGATTTTATATACGCCCAATTTAAAGCGTTGGTACAATTCAATTGTCAATAACCAATCATTCTTAATGAAGTACTTTTAAAAAATGTTTTTTTCTTTCTAATTTGCCCTCGCAGCTCAACGCTAGAAGGTTGTTAACTGCTTAACCGGACTACTAGAAATTCTTAAATTTTTAAGACTGGTCTATAAAGCGCAGGATCACACAAAAGTAAATTCGAGATTAACTTTAGACATCGAATGATAAATTTAATACTGAATTTAAATAAAACATAAAGCGCCCAGAGTTAGTAATATAATACTATAAAACTCAACAGTCGTAAACTAGGCTTCATGCTTATGAAGCCGCTTCATAAGCATGAAAATACTATTGTGCATAATTAAAATTAAAATAATCACATAAAAATGTGTCATCGAAAATGTAACAGCATCCTTAACGGAATCGAATCTGTTTTATGAATTAGTGACATTATTATTTTTTTTTTGTATTTTTTTGGTTCTTTTTACTTTATTTTATTTGCCATTTATTTGACATTTTATTTGACATTTTATATAATTTTGACATGATTTATAATTATTGTAGAATTCTAGAATTATTGTTTGAATTTCGAAAATGTATTTGTTTAAGAAAAAAAAAAAAAAACCTTTGATATTTTGTATGCCTTTTGGCGGGGCACAGCTCGGTCCTAATTTATTTATAACATCTTTTGTATACACCCTGTGTTCACGAAATAAATGAATTTGAATTTGAATTTGAAAAATAGCTGCTAAATAATACCGTGCAGCTCTTAATGAGACATCGCAGTGAAGTGCGTTTGTGGCGCTTTCCGACGTAATGGCGCTTTTTGTGAAACACGACTCAATTGTTAGCAGGTTCATTGAAGGGCGTTTTTTCTGTGCTCTATGATAGCTTGCTTATAGTGAGTGTAACTCTATTAACAACACGAGGACTTAATTCAACATTAGTCTTTCTGAGAACGGTAATGGACGAGATATTTGTATTTCTGCCACCGACACAGACGCGACTGATCGTTTGGGCGACTCACCTACTGCTTCACAGTATAGATTGTCTTCAACATCAAAATTAGATAAACTTACGTACATAGGGGACGCTAAACGTTCCAAGAATAATAAAAAGGTATTCCTGGGTCTCAAATGGGAGCAGTCGTCTCGTCTAGGTAGACGGATCTGTTACTTTGTCCGTAAACAGATTCACCCGCCGCCGGTGAAGCTGCCGAGAAATTAATAAAAATAATGAAAGCTACGGCCGGAGTAAATAAATCAAGTTTTATAACTTGGTATGCTTTCAACTTTACCTCAAAATATCGATTTGATGAAAAGCTTGGACTGAACTGTAAATCTAAATACGCAAATTGTATTCAAAATAAACATGGCGAAATAGATTTTAGAACGGTCTGAATATTCCAAATAGAGGAATGTTGGCAGTATTTATACAATTGCAGCGCTGCATACATAAAGTTTGGTACATTTTGGCAACAGTTGCGGAGTTGTCCAACTCGCTGCGAGTGCTTGTCGTCGCGATACTAAACTGTCGACATCTTGCGGAACTGCCGACGGCCATTGTGCGAGTGTACATGATTGTGTAGGCAGTTAGCGCTGCGCAGAGTGTGCAGTGTGCAGCCAGACGGAAGTATACACGATACCGTGCAACTGCGGGTCACCACGCCATGCGCAACTATCTCACACTAACGTTAACTTAGAACTGCTCCTACTGACTTACCCAATGCGCCACATTCCGGCGACATTCCAAATTGAGCTCTTTGAGCAAAAAGTGCCATTCAAAAAGATAATGCGTTCTGCAATTACTTTGCACCGCGCTGGGGCGCAAGGCGGTATTGTGTGTGTGTGTAAAGAACATAATAGCGTGGGGTGGCGTCACGAACCAAAATCCTATTAATCTGATACAATGAGCGTGTAATACATGGAACCGTACTTAGTTGGTGTTGTAATGTGGGATGAGCTGCTTGCAGCGCTAGTGTTACACGGAGCTTAATGTCACGAGCGGAGCGACAGATACCTACTGCTCATTAATTATACCAAATCAGTAGCTTTAAGTTCAAGCTGCAGCGAAGCAGAATCAAAGACAGTCGTAACGCTCTGTGAAGTCGAGCACCGTTGAGTACACAAATAGTATTAACTTACGAGGCTGCAGTTACGAGCGACATAAAAACAGTTTTAGAATACAAAGTAGCTGACACGTCAGTTCCTTTTTTCTTTTACAAATTAACATCTATAAACATCCAGAGAATAGTGTAAATTAGAACCAATTTACGAGATAGAGTACACTCCTTGTAATAGAAACGAAAAATGTGGAGGTATTTCAGTGAGCGGACAGATGGCCACTCGAGCGAACTAAAACACAAATAGCGCGCACGAAAGGAACCCTGTTTCCTCAATCACTTACGTGATTGTGAAGCTAGTTAAAGAAAAAAATGTTCCCTTCGCGAAGCACTTTGTACTGAAATAATTATGCAAAGCAAAATAGTTTTGTTCGTAGTGGGACTAACAACAGATTAATAAGTTTAGCGACGTAATTGTTTCGAAATTAAATTCTATTTTAGTTTTCGTCACATCGCATAAATGTCGCAAGAATTGAATAAAAATCACTGAAATGTTATTATTTAGCTTATTTCCAGTAAATAAAGTAAATAAATGATAATTATATGAAAGTGAATAAAACTGTTCATCTGATATTCGATTTCAATTGAAATGAATGTTGTTGGAACAAAGCGGAGGACCATGAATATTCATTGAAATTATATTACCTACGTTTAATGTTGTTTCGAAAACAAATTGCAATACAATACGACATTGTTCATATTTAAAAACGAATCGTGTATTCGTGTCTCAGATATTTTGATTACCTTTCAATAGATTATAATATATTGTCGAACAATATATTTATTTGGAGTTAAAGCTCGTCTGTATGGATGAAGACACGACACGACCCGACACGACCCGATACGACACGACCCGACACGTTCCTTCCCATATTGGGAAGGAACGTGTCGGGAACTTGAAGGATGTCTTTTCTCTTTGGAAGTTAAGCAAATATATCTAAATGTGTCTCAACACTGTAAAAGGTTTTTATGAACATAACATAAAACATCACGCCTGATGTACCTAATAGTACTCCCACATTTTGCCACTTATGTTTAATTCCCATATAATACGGTGCGAGTCTATTGCCATCAATCGGGCACAAATCCAGACGCCTGATGGAAAATCCAATAACACTTTGCCAGACCTGAGAATCGAACCGGGGACCCTCGATCAACAGTCGCGCCTGCGACCACTAGACCGACGTGGCAATCAATGAGAAGATTATTATAAAGTAAACTAATATTCGTGATTCTGAAGCCAAACTATAGATACCAATATAATGTTACCGTAACGTGTTGCCGCTCTGATATAGACTGAGCTCTAGTATGAACATTTGCAGCGCTACAGTACTACGATATAATTTCCGTTAGAATGTCACGTTGAAATGTTTCAGCAACAACGCACATCGCGGTCGTAGCGCGGCTTGGCACCGACGTGTAACACTATAACGACACCGTCGGTCAGGGGGTAGGCACGGTCGGAGCCCAAGGCGGGTCATTAGTCAGATGGCAGATAAACCGGGCACAAGCGGGCCACACGGCCACGCGGCTCGCGGCATCGGCCACAAAGCGCGCTTTAATTGTAGCCTGTTATTAATAGTGGCCGATTACATCGGGCCCATTGTGGAGCAAACAATCAACTACTTATGAGCGTTTAATTACCGAATCAATTATATTAGATGGCGAATATACTCCTGAGGACTAATCTAATAAAGTTGTGTGGGTTATGTGTTGTGTTTGAATAATGCACCATGTTTTTTGAAGTTGTTAGTAATGAAGAAGTATCCTAATGTTAATAACACTATATTCAACCTATTGGCATTAATAAAAAAAATGGGATTCACCAATAAATGACTGAGAAATAGATTATTAAAGTCGAACTAAATAAATGAAATAAAAAATGACATATACACAGTATTGGACGTTTTTTCTTTAAATCCATATTATGTTAGTGCTGAAGTAAAGGAGTGTAACTTTCAAGTACCTAAGTACTTAGGACCTAGATACCTTCTCTTGGGTTTGCTTTGTTTGTCACACGTTAATAATAAATAATGTAATTAGGTCAAGTGACGTAATTTTACCTCATTGCGAGCGCAAGTTTAAATTCTCATAACTATTTTATTTCTAGAGATATTTTATTGACTTTTTCACATTTTTTTTAAATTAATAATAATCCAAAACAAATGGATTCAAGAGGACTCACTGAACAAATTATCAAGATCACGATTAAGGCACATATCACTTAACTCGACGGCAAGCAAAGATTAGTAGCTCAAAGTGAATAAATTATAGAACTTGAAAGTCATGGCGATAAAATCCATAACGATCCAAATTCACTCACAAATGGGGCTGTACAAACGAAAACTAAAATTTGACACCGGATCGCAGTATCACGTATCCATCGCTACATCGCAGCGATTAATGTCCAATAAAGTAGCAGTTTGCCGGCAATGGACGATCCATCACTCGGTGCATCGCTCGCCGCCCGTATTAGACTCGTATTGGGTAACAGCGTTAACCGCAAACGTATTTTCATGTATGTAATGAGCTGTGAAAATAGTTTGAAGCGAAGTAGAGCTTGTTACACTGAGTACTTCGTCATTCTAGACATGAGTACTCAGAAAGAGCGAGGTTTCATGTATTACTTCAGTATTAATTGTTATGTTGTGAACATCTCAACACGCGACAGACAACAGCGTGATTAATGAAGCCGCGACACAAAGAAACGGGTTGGATTTAGTGCTCAATCACAGCCTTGGAATATTTCTAAACAGTGATTAGTTATTGTTTGGCATTTCAATGAATACAAATGTGATTATTATAAGCTTTTATGAATGTATTACTTTAAAGCTAAAACTTTGAAACTGTTGCTATTCAAATCCAGGTAAGCTCAGACAGAAGGCGAGGGTATTATAAACTCGCGTAAATATAGAAGTGTAGAAATGTCGTCGACTTAGCTCGAAAACTTTTGCATTAACCGTAGTTTCTACTATATCGCTCTTTGTTTAAAAGCTATATTCATCACTGAGAGATCCATCGTCAGTTAGTTACTTCGTAACATTAGCTCGCCATTACATGGAGAGATAACAGCTATTTATGTTCTCCTCACCTACAATTATAGGTAACAGAAACACAAATATAGTTTTAGTAATGTGTGCTATTAAACACAGACACGTCGTGAGGAGGGGTCGAAGGGAACACCCAAACTGTCCAAGTTCAAGTAGATGGTAATGTAATTTGTAATATTGAATAATTCAGACAGGATGGTTGGTCTGCTAACAAAGCGCCGACTCGCTTATTACCCATTGGCGGGCGACACCGCACAATTATTTCATTATTTTAATTGATTACTTTCTGCCACAATTGAGGCTGAAGGGCTATTGCGATGGCGCCTGTCTTCAGCCAATTAACGCTATGTTCATTATAACGAGTTGTGAAATAATGGAGTATTGTATTATCATGGGCTTGTTATGTACTGACAATTTTCATTGACAATAATGTAACTTGAACTGTCACACCATTTATAAAATACCCAAATTTAAAAGAAGTGAATCTTTTTTTTCGTCAATCCATTTGGTTTTATAAAAAAATCTGAGCAATTCTTTTTGCCATCTCTTAGAACAAAAACTACAACTCAATCATGGGATAAGGTATCTAATTGGATATCCACGCAGACGAACGCACTGGGGACGTACATTCAATGAAAGGATTTGATATCGTACCCTTCTGTTATCTGGAGCGCTATTTATTCACCCTCCGACACTCCGCAACCCGGCACTCTCGCACTCCGGCCGCACTACACACCACGGCGGTATCTCACTATAATAGACTCACTGGCACAAGCACCGCTCACAAGATTTATTTGGATACCATTTACGATACTCAGAGGAAACGTCAGATAAAACAGGACAGTACAAAGTCGAGATGAGTTTGTTCTCAGAAAGCGAATTTCAGCTAAAGTCTCGGACGATGATAAAAGCGCGGTACCAAAAAATCATAATTCCACGAAAAATTAACCGCGACCGAACACAAGTGAGAACGGATTCCACTCAGGAGCGCGCTTGTGGGAACTGGTCGCACTCATCTCGCAAACTCCCAGGAACGTATAAATAATTCGATATGCGACGAAACTTGACTGATATCGCACTTGAAGAAGTGGGGGCACCGGGAGCTCGTATTAGACGTAAGACGAGATAGAGGCAAAACAACAAACATAACTTTATCCGGGTTTTCGGCGCGGCGTTAAATCGCGTCATAAAATAGTGAAGGTTTATATGGCGCCGCGGGATTGGCTTATCTGTCCCCGAGGGAGCGATCTGCGATCAGCAGCCTCTCGCCTCTCGGGCGCGCTAAGTGTGCCCGCGCTTATACCGGAGCTGATTATTCATGACTTGGAGCAGAATGTCACGAGCCTCGAGGAACTACTACCTACTGCCCACGTATCCAGCAGTTAATGCTAATGGCACACACCTATTAAAAGCGGAATGAGTTTGGATAAAGTGATGAGGATCCTTATTTACGGCGCTCGGGTTTATGCAGAATTTATGTTGGAATAAGTATCTGAAGATTAAGAACCGTCCATCAATCTCTCTTTATGTCGACGTCGCTAGCTTCTAGTGAGCGATGACTTTATACTGGTTCAAGTTGATATACTAGGAACATCATACTGCTTCTTCCGAAACATTCAATGTAAACGACAGCTCCAGTTAACTGATATTAATTAATGTGACAAAGTCACATTGCGTTGTCATTACAACGCAAAGGCGATGGATCAGTTTGTGAGTCTCTGTACCTAATATATATAAATATATAGTCCTCCTTACCGATTACGGTATTGGCTACCCTTTGAAGTTATTACGTTGCATGTTCCCTTATATGACTGTCCAAACCGAATTTACTTTTAAATACCCGGTCACAACTAAAGCAGTAAAATTGGCCGGAGAGTTATATTTGTGGTATAAACAGGGCTTAGAAAAACCCTTCCCTTCTTCCCCTTTTTTTTCCTTTCTGATATTAACTACTCATACTCATCATTTTGAGCCTAATTGAAATTGTTTTGATAGAAACTGATTTGAGTTACCTGAGCAATTAAATCAAAACCTCAAAATGCCAATCTACGCTGATTTTATTCCAAAATTGCATTCCTACAGTCAAAATAAAACTTAGTTACATTGGTGTACCAACTAAGTGGTATTGCAGTAACACAGACAACGACAAATGGCGTTAATAAAACGATTTCTGACATTTACTCGAATATTTTCAATGGTTGTGGTCGGCCCACCTTCGACCGCCAGTGCGGAATTACTGCAGTCCTGCGAAATATTATAACTTTAATTTAAAGCGACCTTTTCACAACTATTGTCATTTTCACACAAGTGAGCAAATAATGTTGGTTATAATTGCAGTTAAACAAATAACTGCAGTTACAACTACACTATTTGCTCAGAAGAAACTATTAATTAAGCTCGGTTTGTCACAAAAACTAAACTTAGTCATAATTGCTAGCTAACTTAACGAATAATGAAATTACAGTTTCTAACTCTTGAAAAGTTTTACTATATTTGCCTTACGCTTAAGCGATCATTAATTATTCAGAATATACTTAAGTTTAGAGTTTACCAGAGTTTATATGTGTGTGTGTATATATTTTATGTTTGCCTTGATCATATTTTCAGGTAAAATTTCTCAGTAACAGCACAATGTCTGGATTCGAATGGCTGATGGCAATAGGCGCGTACAGGGGCGGGCTTGTATTTATGCTTTTGCGGTTGCACAACGACATGCTTTGCTTTCGCTTTGCTTGGTAGTATAGATGCAGGTCTACCTTACTACGTCCCTCAGAGGTGGTAAGGTGGCGAGGTCTTGGGGGGGAGCGCTACAGTCGTGTAGATCCTCAAGGCAAGTCTGGTGGGTTCACCTTCACGAGGTTGCCGCCCTGTTATTGGTCTAATTCCTTAAGAAATAGACGCAACAGAAACCACCAGGCGCTTTTCAACCTAACTACGTCCTTCTGTGACTGAGTGGGCGTGGGCTCGTCCGTCACTAAACTCAGCTGACGACGGGTAGGTAAATTTAGTCACCTGCGCTAGGACCTGCGCGGTTGAGCGCCGTAAGCGGGGATGAAGGAGTCCTGGAGGGTTGAGCCGAGCGGCGCTGGCGGTAATGCGTCCGTGAGGCAACACGCCCTCTTTGGTCCGGATTTCAAGCGAAACGGTGGCCCTACCCAATAGCCAGGGGTAGGGAAATGGCCACAGTGTCCCGTCAGAGGGTCACGGCGAGGGGCGGGAGGTCCGCGGAGGTCGTCCTTGGATGGCCAAAGCGGTGGGTTAAGGTCATGCTGACGGTGTAAGTGAGGGTTAAACCCGATCGAGCACCCGATGTCGCACTGTAAGCCAGCCTCACGCCCCTATATCTCGATGGTAGTCCTAACGGTTGAGCTAGTTTGTAGCGAGACGTTCCCAGGTGCGGGCTCCAAGGAGGGTGGGAAGCCGGAGAGATGAATTTTCAAACACCAAACTATGGATACCTCAAAAAATACCACCACACACACACCACACGCACACACACCAATCACACATACACCAACCACGCACACAACACCTACTCACACACATACGCACACTACACAGCTACACACTGGAGTGGAGGCGAAAGCCAACGAGACTCCTAAGAGAGGTGCTTGCAGCACCTCTCTCGCCCCTGGGCGCTCTGCTGCCAACGCGGCGAGCACCAGCGCGGGTGTCGGTCCGGCAGTGGTGAGAACCGCTGCTCAGACCAAATCCAAGTCCCGTAATAAACAAAGGACACCGGCGCTGATTGGGACCAGTACCGATCCTTCCTCTTTTGCAGGCACACAGCCCCCCACGACGGTTAACCCCGGTGGCCGGGGCCCTCTCATACATCCGCCCCCGCCTACGGCTCCTCAAGCCGCTCCTCCCCTGCTGGCCGTAACTGGCCAACCGGAGGAGACCAGCACCTCCGGCGACGCGTTCGCGCTCACCTGGCAGGTGCAGAAGAAAAGGCGCCGGGATAAGGATAAAAACACTCGGGATATACAACGCCGCGCAGAACCCTCAGGACAGGCTGCCACAGCTCCTTCGGCAGGTATTGCCAAAAGGAGGGACAGACCGTCCAAGAAGGAGCGGCGTCAATTACGGTGGAAAGGTAAGACTCCACAAAAAACACTGGCTAATGCCACGGGTCCGGTTAAACCGACCAGTGGCAACGTCAACTTCTCCGCAGGCATGCGGTCGCAGGTCGAGGCCGGCACTAGCCGACCAGAACCTAGCCGACCGTCAACCAGCGCCGAGGAGGGACCAGCCAAGAAAACAGCACAGCGACCTGTTCGGGAGGATCAGGCCGTGGCCAAGCGAGCTCTCAATGAGACTTCCTCACCTCGAGGGGAGCGCAAGCGGCCGCGGCTTGATAAATCCAAGCGGGCTGCCAATCGCAGCTACGCCCAAGCTGTCAGCTCCGACCTAGATGTCGCAGTCACCTGCGGCCGCACGGGGCTGATCAGCAGGGAAGTGTCGGAGCTGGTTCTCGCGGCTATCCAGAGGAAGATAGTCGCCGAGGCCTGCTCCCCCAAACAGGACTCACCCGCACCGACCTTCAAAGCAAGGCCGGTGTTCACTAGTGGGGTCCTCAAACTGTGGTGCGGTGACGACCACACCTTAGCTTGGCTAAGGAAACTTATCTCCGAGTTGCCTCCCCCCACCAGCACCTCGCTAGTGGTCAGGAGGCAGGCGGAGATACTTAAACGAGTAAGATGCGGCATACTCATCCCGGATGAGCAGGGTATTTTCGCAGAGCCGACCAATATTGGGCGCGCTCTGTGCTACCAAAATCCTTGGGTGGACATCAAGGGATGGGTGTTGCTGCACATCAATAAACAGGCCGATGCATGGTTTGTGGTGGTCGGGGTCCCTGAGGACCAAATTCCGACCCTGATGAAGGCTGGACGCCGTCTCTCTTTTGGTGTAGGGACGGTGTACATGCGGTTTCAGGGTCCGAACGGCAAATATGCCGACGTCCCTCAGGGTTGGGATCCGACATCGGAAACCATTATCGTGACACAGGAGGAGGTGGCAGCTCCCCCTACAAACACCGCGGCTACACCCGCGGATGCTCCTGCAGCAGCAGCGCCGGCCGCACCTACTGCCGTCAGCGTGGGTACCGTCCTCTCCTCGGGCGATGAGCTTGACGGCGACATCCTGTCGTTGTTGTCGTCGGCATCGGACGTGGAGGGGGAGTTTTTCGACGCGGGCGACCTGTTTGCCGGGCTGCGGCTAGCAGGCGACGAGGAAGGATCGACCAGCGATGGCGTCCCCTTCGTCGACCTGTAAAGTTCTGCAGGCTAACCTCCACCACAGTCAGACCGCGACGGCTCAACTGCGGAAGTGGCTGGAGGTTCAACAAACGGCCATTGCCTTGATCCAGGAGCCGTGGATCAGGGCTGGCCACATACAAGGACTCTCCAATCTTGGTGGTAAGCTCTTAGTTTGCACAGATCACGATCAACCAAGATCGTGTATCTATACGACACGAAATATTAAAACACAGCCACTAACAGATTTCTGTTGCAGGGATCTCTCTGCAGCTAGGCTGCTCATACAGCGTGGGGACACGGAGGTGGCAGTAGTCTTCGCGTCGGCATATATGCCTGATGCAGAGGAGCCGCCCCCGCATGAACTAGCCCGCCTCGTAAGACATTGCGAGAACACAGGGGTGGAAGTCATCATAGGCGCTGACGCAAACGCCCATCATCCTCTGTGGGGCATGGACACGCAAAACGCAAGGGGTAAGACTTTAGTTGATTTCTTGTTCACTACAAACTTAACCCTACTGAATACAGGTTCCGAACCAACCTTCGTAAACAGACGAAGCCAAACAATCATAGACCTCACTCTTGCATCGGAGGGTGCAGCGGCCATCACCACCGGCTGGCAGGTCTCCAAAGAGGCCTCCTGCTCCGACCACAGATGGATCCGCTTCGACATCCAGGTCTGTATTACACCAACGCTGCCACGGCGGAACCCACGCAACACAGACCGTGCGGCATATACGCGCATCCTCGAGACCAAGCTTGCGCCAACAAACTACTGGATGACCTTCGAGGACACGTCGCAGATCGACGGACGAGTAAGTCATCTCACGAAATCAATGCTAGACAGCTACCGATCATCCTGCCCGGAAACCACTCCGCACACAACACCAGGGAAGCAACCTTGGTGGGGAGCGGATTTGGAACGAAAGCGCAGGAAGGTAAGGGCAGCTCTAAACAGAGCCATGAACACCTGTGCTGACGAGGATTGGGACGCGTACTACGCGGCCAAATCCAGCTACAAAAAATGCATCAGATTCAGGAGCTCTACCGGATGGCGAAAATACTGTGGCAGCATAGAATCCTGCCAACAAGCAAACAGGGTAAGGAAAATTCTGGCACAACAGAACTTAAATGGGCCCGATGTTCTCCGCAAACCCGACAACACACTTACCACATCACCAGAAGAGGCGATGCGCGTCCTTATCGAAACTCACTTCCCAGGTTGCGCATTCGCACAGACTATTGACTGGACAGAGGTAATTCTAACACCATCAGAAAACGACTGGCGCTACGCACACAAAGTGATAACGCTGGAGAAACTCCAGTGGGCGATCCGGTGCTTCCATCCTTTTAAGGCGGCCGGTCCGGACGGAATATTTCCCGCCTTACTGCAGTGGGGTGGGTCCTCTGTCGCCAGCAGACTAGTGCCCATAATGAGAGCGTGCCTGGCCTTCCGATACGTTCCAAAAGGATGGAGGGAAGTGAAAGTTATATTCATACCTAAGCCGGGTAAGAGCGACTATACAAACGCCAAATCCCACCGGCCGATCAGCCTGACCTCCTTTCTCCTTAAAACCATGGAGAGAATTTGCGAGAGAGAGCTGAGGGATGGGGCCTTGAAAACGATCCCACTACATGTAAACCAGCATGCATACAGCTCGGGTAAGTCTACTGAATCAGCTCTTCATCTAGTGGTCGGCCGGATAGAAGAAGCGATACATCAGAAGGGTACCTGCCTGGGCACCTTCATAGACATCGAAGGAGCCTTCGATAAGACAAACTTCTCCAGCATCAGCACCGCCCTCTCCCGGCACGGAGTAGAACAGGTATTGATAGACTGGATTACTAACATGTTAAGCAAACGAGTGGTTCGCCTTGCGGAAGAACAGCAGATGGCCATGATAGCTAGAGGCTGCCCCCAAGGAGGCGTACTATCCCCCCTCCTCTGGAATCTGGTGATTAATGATCTCATCATGAAGCTCAACGCAAACCACTTCTACACAATTGGGTACGCGGACGACCTCGCCATCCTCATCTCGGGGAAAGTGACGGGGACAATCTGTAATCTCACTCAACAAGCGCTACGCATCGTTGAACGGTGGTGTATAGAATACGACCTTTCGGTGAACCCCACGAAGACTGAACTAGTCATGTTTACCCAAAAAAGAGTACTAGGCCCTTATCGCCTACCCAAACTATTCGATACAGAACTCCAGTTAGCTGAAGAAGTCAAATACCTGGGAGTCATCCTTGACAGTAAGTTAAACTGGAGCAGACACTTAGACAACAAACTAGACAGAGCCTGCATAACCTTCTGGCAATGCAGGAGGATGATAGGTAAGAAGTGGGGCCTATCCCCTAAAATTATACTTTGGTTATACTGCGCGGTGATCCGACCCATGATCACTTACGGGTCAGTGGTCTGGTGGCCCCGCACCAAACTAGCTACAGCCTCCAGCAAACTGCAACGTATGCAGAGACTCGCCTGCATGGCGACTACAGGCTGTATGCGGACTACTCCGACCGCGGCTCTGGAAGCCATGTTGGGGCTCCCACCGCTCCATCTGTTCATACAACAGGAAGCAACGATGGCGGCAGTACGCCTTAAAACACTTCAACTCTGGGGTAAAAAGTACACACAGCACACCGCAATACTGGAGGGATTCTATAACGAGTTCCCCCTAGCGAAAGCCATAAACGATCGGATACCCAAACAGTTCGTATTCGACAAAAAATACAAAATCCAACTCCATGAGGACCACCGCTGCGAGGGATTGAGCCCTGCGGAACTACGGATCTTCACAGATGGATCTAAAACAGGTACTGGCACTGGAGCTGGAGTCTTCTCGGAAGATCTCAACATCCATATTGCCACACCACTGGGGGTCCACAACACGGTTTTTCAGGCAGAATGCATGGGCATTTCCCTGGCGGCATCAGCCATCTTAGCCAGGGGGGTTGTGGACCACTCTATTCGTATACTCTCAGACAGCATGGCTGTTCTGTTAGCACTAAACAACCATATAGTCAACTCTGGGTTAATACACGAGTGTCACCAACGCCTGAACCAGGTTGGTAATCACAATAATATAACCATCCAATGGATCAAAGGACACAGCGATTCCCGAGGCAATGATGCAGCGGACGAACTCGCTAGAAGGGGATCGAGCATGGCAGCAGTGGGTCCCGAACCCATTGTGCCACTCCCCTTCGGGTACTTACGCACACTGGTAAGGAAACGAACCAGTGAACAACACCACAAGCTGTGGCTGGACCATGGCGAGTGCAGGCAGGCCAAGGAAGCACTCCCTACTATCGATGGCCGCCTCACCAAACGAGCGCTTCGGCTGACCAAAATACAGCTGCGCACACTTACAGCCGCCATCACTGGACACGGCTCTTTTAATAAACACCTCTTTGTCATAGGAGTCACAGACAGCCCCCTGTGCCGAGCCTGCATGGAGGAAGACGAAACGGCAGCCCACGTGCTTCTACACTGCCCAGTGGTTGCAACATACAGGGCAAAGTACTTCGGTACCCCAGGTACTCTCCGCGAGATTGTCAGCAACACCAAGGCGCTGCTGGCCTTTCTCGGGGAGTTAGGGTGGATCGAATAATTTTCCCACCCGCACGCAAAATACGCGCTTTGACGTGGAGTTGCGGACACCAGCCCGTTATACAATACAATACAATACAATAGGCGCGTACATACTACTTAAACGTATGTAACAGATGAAATATGGTTCTGCCATAGGTACACGTCTGTGTCTCCCTTCAGTGCCTGTTATCCGCGCATAATTACGGTATGTTTACTAGATAATATTTTCAAACGGGATTATTTAAATAGAATTTAATAAGACATCTTAACGCCCCAATTACTGACTCATAATATTCTTTGTCTATTATAATCTCAGATTACGGAGAATTTTGTGGAAGTTCGCGCTGAAACCTTTGCCTTCATAATGAAAAGTTGAACACAACAACAATCTATTCATTAAGTGATTCCTTGAACGCTGGCGTCTATTACCGGCTTATTTAAATGATTATTTAATTAATTGTCGTTTGGTGCGACAAGCGAGGGTTTCAATAGCAGGTTTGTTTCATCTTTTAGTGAATGTTCAGTTTACTTGTTGGTGAAAATGAATGCCAACTATTTGATGTTCTGTATGAGGTGATGTTGATGAAATATACATTTCTACTTGCTTAAGATTTTTGAAATTTATGTTCAACAAAACAGAGGGCTGAGTCAAACAGCAAAAGGTTTTGTATTTCTACGACAATCGACAGGGCTGACATAAGCTTTTCGATATTAATTTATGTCAATTCAATACATCGTTGACATAAGTCAACGATCGTGATGGCTGAAAATCTGTCACTTAGCTGTTTTGACATGGAAAGAAAAATTCTAGTGCGAGCAGGGTTTGAACCTGCGACCTTCCGATTCAGTACACCGGATGTCTTAACCAATTAGACACAAAGATGATGACGCTAACAGAGAAAGATGATGCCGCGTAGATGGCGCTAACGTCACCATAAGACGTTATTAATGGAACGAAAATTTCGAGAGCTGTGAGCACGGTGTGATTGTCTAATTGGTTAAGACATCCGGTGTACTGAATCGGAAGGTCGCAGGTTCAAACCCTGCTCGCACTAGAATTTTTCTTTCCATGTCAAAACAGCTATAGTTCCCTACGCAGGGTTTGCGTATAAAAATATTAAAAATCTGTCACTTAGTTTGGACCCTCACGAAGATTATGATGATTAGACAATAATTGGTTCTAATCGAAAGATTCTATTCATAAAAACAATTTGCAACGATTTTTAGTGTGGCATATTCCTAATGAATGTTTCAGGACTTAATTGTTAACTGTCAGACCGATAGTTTGTATTGGAAGCCGATGACGTCGGTTCGGACAGCGCATTACTTCAGTTATTCGGAGTCTATTCCAGTCCGCATATTAGTTTGTCGCATTCCCTCGGAAGGGCTAATCCCATTCAACCCTCGGTAAAGCGATGCCGGCGTCTTGCCTCAAACGGCCCGAATGGCCTCAACCTGCAATACGGTAATAACTATGTCCGGGCGCTCTCCAGCTATTCAGACGGAGGATTAAAAAGAAATCCTCTTTGCTCAGTTTGTGGCCTGCTTATCATTTTGTTAAGTTTGCGTATTCAAAGCTTCGCCGGTTCCTCGGGTCGGATCGTCTGCGATTTTAATAAATGAAGTTTTTCTCGGCGACATTCTATTCAAACTTTTGTTTTAATAACGTGCTCGTCCTTTGCACGGCAATCGTTTCCGACGATATTGAAACAAACGTCCGGTAGCGAAGGATCGGTTGTTCCGAGACGTCTGCGGAGTTATATGAGTAATTACGACGTTAATCAAATAGAGTGGCTTCTCTCGGAGATTGAATGTTTTATTCAGAGGTCGGCGTTATCTGTGCCGAGTGCGCCGCGGCTAATGTTCGCTTTAAACCGCTCATAAAGTTTCACGCGGGCTCGGCGCGTCGCGGCGCGGTGCGGTGCGGTGCGGAGCGGCGGCACTCGACACAGTTGCGGTGCCGTACTAATGAATGCAGCACCCGAACCGCGCCGAGCCCGCGCGATGGTAATCAGCCGCCAACACTTCACAACGTCTTCGCGATTTTCCTTTAATTCAGTTATCTGCTTCCCGAGAGATTCATGAATAAAGTGACGAACATTAAAAGTTTACGACAAAACTACACTTTAAATACAATTTAAACCAACAACTTTTCAGTGATTAAGTGTACTTAAAGTTGGAAGCTCCGCAGAGTTGTGTCAGTACCTAGAGAGAGCGGCTTAGCTGGAGTTCCGCTGGCTCGCTCCGGCGCGAGATCGGAGATAACTCGCGTCGCTCAGATCTGATAGCACTACCAGCGCTTTGTACGACAATCCTCGGCAGTCGGCACCACTCAAACGATTCACTCGGCTCCGATGGAGCGACAGATAAATCAAAAGTTTGTCAACTCGAACGTGTCTCCGGTCCGAGCGACTGTGCATTTAAGTCGCGAAACAACACTGAAACTTACTGTAGGTACAGAAATCCGTCGCGAAAATCGCATGCGTTTCAGCGCGTGCGGAGTCGCGCGATCATCGCGCCACTGTCGCGGAAGCGAGCGGGTCCACACAGAGCACTCACTGCGGTCACAGCACGACGCGGGGGGCGCGAGGGGCGCGCGCGGGGCGGGGGGGCATCGTGCGACACACGTGCGGCGGACGCGGCCGGCCCGGGACACTGCCGGCGCCTACCGCGCGCGCACCCCGCGCCCCCGCCCCCGCACACTCCGCACACACCCGCTGCGCGCGCACCGCCCAACGATCCCGAGCGCGCCCGACGCCGCCCGACGTCACCCGAGGAAGAGACGATTTTTACATCTGCACTGTTGTGACATTGAAATTCAATTTTCGATTGAGCGGCCTTCGACGTGGCGGCGCGAGCCTCGAATGAGTTCCGGAATCGTGTTCCGGTTTCGTATTTGAATAACGAGAATCGGAATTTTTGTCGGGGGCACGAAAATTACTCGATTCGACGAGGGTTTCCTTTGTTGAGCTCTGATAATTATTTTGGAAATTTATTGATATGCCACCGATTCGCCGATAACGATTATTGATAAATGTTGATACAGAATTGAATTCAGAACAGTCTACTCCTTGCGCAATTTCAGAATAAATTATACAATCTACTGTCTTAACTGTGGTACAAAAGCATAACTTATCAAAAACAAACTTTCGTAGAGCCTGTCGAAGAATAAAGCAAATAGATCATTCGAATAAACGTGAGAATATTTCAATAAACAATATAAGTATCTTAAAGTTTACTGTAAAAGTTTGACAAACTGGATGGATCGCCCGCGGCAGCTACATGTGCGAAAAAAGTTGCTGCGTGTCGTAGCAGCGTAGCGGTCTCGTAGCGGCGTAGCGGCCTCGTGGCGGCGTAGCGCTGTGGCGTAGCAGCGTAGCACTGCCCGCTAATCTGTAGCGCGTAGCTCTGCGGTACTTTACAAATGGCCACGCTTCGGAATTTAATTTCGCACATTTCTTTTATGCTATTGGATATTTTAAGGATTTGCGGCTTCCATATACCCGGTGACGAAATGTGAGACGAGATTGTTTTCTTGCATTTTGTTTGAGAAGTTCGAGTAATGTGAGTTATAAGAGGGGCGAGGGGAGGGATTGTCGGTACTCGAGTGCTTTTCAATTCGACTCTATTGTTACGTAATTTCGGGTACAATGAAAACTATCACGGCTATCTGTTATTTCAACTTTTCGCGCGGAGGTCCCGATAAATGTAAATGGCCACAAGTAACAATCAGTTTCCACAATTGATGGATACATTTAATTAAACGCGTTAATTATATACTCACACTCACATGAATAACTAATTAATAAGTTCATTTTTAAATGAAAACCTGCAGTCGTGAGTATGTTAAGATATTCATGAAATATCAATAGTTGTGGAGATAAGATCAAGTTGCGATTGAGAAGCAGTAATCAAGAAAGTTCTTTCACTCGCTCGGCTCTCGCGCTCAGCACTCGGAGCGGAGCGAGCAATGCATACAAGACGGGAGATACATACGCGGGAATAACTTATGTTTCTCAAACGTACATTACGTACCCGGGTCCCAACTCGTTCGACAATATCATTTGTATATTTCCGATAAGATGACATTTTTTTTAGGACAAATATTCTTTTATCGAACAAGAGACGGGATATGACGCGAGTTTTACTTTATTCTGCTTTTCATGTTAATTCAGATATGATTTAATATAGCTTCGGGAATGTTTTATATTTTCTTTGACTGATTGAGGAAAGTGAAATATAAAAGGGAAGAGATGAGAGATATTGATTTACTGTCGGGGTTTGTTGATGGTTTGTGGCTGATACATAATAATTGGCAGGAGACTGCTAGACGCTATGTGAATTCAACTTCAGGAGAAATATTACTTGAAGATGTCCAGCGTTGATCGTATGTCCAAACTATTAGGAAAGAAAACGGAAGTGTGCGAATTTTGAAACTTAATGTTTATTTTCATGCCTCAGTGATTAGGTGGCCGCAAGCGCTACTGGTGAGCATGAGGTCCTGGGTGCGATTCGCAAGTTAGTCGCAAAGTGCTATTGGGTTTTGGCAGGAATATGAATGACTTTAATTTTTTCTGATCTGTCTGGGTTTTTCTTTGAGTCTCGAATTGTGCCATGCTATTCGTAAATGGCTATATCTATATATTTGATAAGTTCCTGGAAATCTGTACAATGTCCAAGTTTTGTACAATTCAATAATTATACACATTTGCAATACTGGTACAAGACGTACGTACGGAGTACAGCTACAAGTTTTAGATCAGTTATGTATAACTTTTTTTTTGCGCCGTGACCGCATTTGCAGAAGAGTGCGAAACCGGCATTCTGTCTCAACTCGCGATTATTGTATAAAAATCCGAGAGTTTCGCAAAATCTCTTGTTCTGCTTCTACTAGAAGTTCATATTATCTTGCCTTTACTTATAGTATTACCCATACCAATACATGATACCAAGTCTTAACTTCATATTGCAGTGCAAACTTAATTAAAAATGCTGCGTACACCATCATTTCATGTAGTCATCATCTTAGAACTAATGGGCTTTTTTACACTGTTAATTGGGAGAAACTTTTATATTATATTAGCGTTCTCTTAACATGACTGTAATGATTGAGTTATGTAGATATGTTTTTTTTAGCCTCTATTGTCCCACTGCTGGGCAAAAGCTTTCCCAATAGCCTTTCTCTCTTCTCTTCGTGCGGTTTCCTCTGGCCAATCTCTCATAAACGCCTCTAGGTCGTCATGCCAGCGTTTTCTAGGCCCTCGGCGACGACGACACTGCGCCGGACACTGCGTGACGACTCTGGCCCTTCGGTCCTGATGCATTCTATAGACATGGTTTGCCCAATCCCACTTCAATCCAGCAGTCTTGTTCCCCATATCAGCGATTCCAGTTTTGGAGCGTAATGTGTTATTCAAAAGATTAACCTTTAGCAAACTTTGAGTATGTAGTTACTCCGATAAAATTGTATAAAGTTTCATTTGTGAACAAAGGCTATACTATTAATATTGCTATTCATGAATATTGATTTTGACAACATGTTTAGTGACTAGCTAGTAGGTAGCCTCTGTTTGATGGCTTAAGCTGAGTTATTTCTTGTATCCTTCTCTCAAAAATCTATATCTACCTTGCAAGATATTGCATTCCCCGCGTCTTGGTCGATCACCTCAAGAGTTATGTGCTGTAACTTACGAGCTTCTACCGCTGAGCGGCAGTCGTTAGCGAGAGGCGCACGTCCAGGAGATTGATAATATCGAAAGTAGAGCTATTTGGGACACTTCCAGCTAGTTAAAAATGTAATGATTATTATTATTTTTTAACTTTTTGTAGTTTTTGTGGCAGGCTTCAGGCTCTTCAGAAATTTCTTATGTTTGGGCATCATTTTCAGTTACAAAATGATTAATGAGTTTGAAGTAATTAAATTAAGGGTACTGTACATAAATCAGGGACAAACAAAAGTTCTTACAAGAAGATTTCGTTACTAATTCAAGGGAATGATCTAATATTGACGGAGTAATGGTGCGACGTCAGTTACTCCAACAATAACATTAACTTATTTAAACTTTGGCAAATTCTATTAAAAACTTAGCTCCAGTCCAAAGCGAATTCCTTTCGGATTATATAAATTTCGAAAGGGAATAAAATAAACATGGCCCGTCCGTCACGAGTCGCGGAGGATTAGTGCGCGCCCGGAGATTAGCGAATGAAAATTTTTCCGTAACCATCGCCGCACGATATTTTATTGAGTGAAGCGAACGCCTCCTTGCCTCGCGGTAACCTCCCTCACCTCACCGCATCTCACCCTCGCACACCCCCGGGACGGACTCGCAGAATACTTTAAAAAACAATCCGACTACAATTGGAACTTTGAACAAGTTCGAGCTCCGAGGAAATCAAGACTTGGCAACTTTTTGTTTTATTGGTCAATTTGTTTCGGAAATATTAAACGTTGTTCTATTCGTCGTTCATTAAGGCTTGTCTCGGACGGTTTTATTGCCGCCGTCTGATTACAATAAGTCTTGTTCTGTGTAGAACAACACTCGCTCGTCAGGGCCACACCGCGCCGGCACCGGCCCCGCGCCGTACCCGCACTCATGCCGCGGCACCGGTCCGGGCCCGCTCCGGCGGTGCCGCATTTAACCAAACTTTCTGATTTATTTTAACCTGAATTGGAATTGCACTCCAGTTAAATTGACACTAGATCACACACATTGCAATGTTTATACAATCCGATTTAGGATCTGCTACTACCTGCATAGTTGGAATGGAAATGCAATACCAGCGGTTATGTAACCTAGAAACTCGGCTCATTTCTTCAATCCACATTTTAAGCTAGAATTTATATCAATTATTAGCGCTCTTTCGTACAACTCGTTCTATTCATTCCGCTTCGCTTTGTCACATAGCAAATGCGCGGTGCAGCGAGACGAGCTGAAAATCTTAATTGGCAGAGTAATTTAATATGATCCAGGCAATTGTTAAGCACTAGGTACGTCAGCGGCACACAAAGCCTGCAGCACTCCATTTGAGCAAATAGACCGTCGTATGAATGAGTAAACGCTGAACCAATTACTCAAAGACCGCGCCAACTTAAATTAACTGGTCGGGGGCGCCGCGAGCCGGTTCGAACTGGATTGCGTTGAATGGAACTGGGTGAAACTGGCGCGAGTGCCGTAGGCAGAGCCGAAAACTTGCGAACAATGGTGACATTGCCGTGACGTCACAGACTCGCTGCGACCTCTGCCTCGCAGTTACAAGCAGTTCGCAGATAAACTCCAGCCTCGTTGTCGTAATAAGTTTAACGTCTCCGGTTAAATACCAACGCTAACGTCCACGGTTGCGTTTCCTGCCGCGGCTGGTATTACCGCAGACACAAACTCACAGATGCCTTGTTATTATTTTGATACCTAACGACTACCTTTTGACGAATTTAATTTTTTTTAGGAAATGTATTTCAAACTTCTGAATCTTGACTGTATAAAATTTAGACATAATTGAAACTAGTCAAAAAGCGCACATCCTGGTCACTGATCTTCACATATGTAAAAATAAAAAGGCAAATTAAACTCCAATTTCCATATTTCAACCAATAACTCGCCGTATGAATATTTATGGGTTTATTGGAATAAGTCACTAAAATAACTTTTAGGTGGCGCGTGATGCCCAGATTGTGCACAAAAGCGATACATTTGTATTTTCCTAAACATGGCGCCATTTGTGGCTTTTGTGACTGTCTGTCACGTACTCCTAATTATTAAGTAGATATTTTAGTATTGATTTTTATTTAAAATCATCACACGGTATGGGCCACTTACAAACACATTAAACTTCTATTTTATGACTTGGCAGGCTGGCAAGTGACCGTAATTAATAAAGATTTAGTGAGCTTTTTTCCTTGAATTGTAAAACAATATTGCATCACTTAGAAACGCATAAATTCTTTACTTAATGGTAAAGGGACTAGGGACTGACAGGCCAAATATAAAAAAAAATATCTAATTTCAATACGTAGTTCTGAATGCTAGTGCGACATGTGGTTGCAATTTACGCCGGTCTTGGGCGTTCGAAGAACACTTAATACAATTGAGACGTTTGCACAAAAAAAGAAACGGATTCTGAAAAGGCGACCCAAGCGTGGTGGTTTTTTGGAGGCTGGGCCGGAGAAAAGCTGGGTGGATTCGTGGCAGTTGATCTGAAATCGCGGAAGAGTCCACACGTGGAAGCTAGTCGAGCTAAGTCAGGGAGTCGGTCTGAAAACGGTTAAGGAGCTAGGACGTTCTAGGTTAGGTTAGTGTAGTTAGCGTAATCTTGGTACCAAGATGGACATGTCCCAGAGGACTGTCGTAAGGGAGCGATTAGTATTTTATAAGTTAAATATAAGTAGTAGCTATATGCCTAGTTAAAGTGAGTGACGAGATCCTGAAGGAGACGCTGTAGCGGAGGTGAGACTGGTAATGTGTGCAGTACTATGTAAGTAGCTGGTGACTAGTCTTCCTCAATGAACAATGAACACGTGGTAAGTGTTAACTATAATTAACTCCTAGCTTAAGTAGCAGTTTGGCGGAAACGCAGCGATGTTAATAATTATTTATTTCAGCATGACGGCAGAGCCGCCTTATCATCACAATGTATATTATTATGTCCTGTGTTGTGTGTCCTAATAACTCCTAACCTTGGCACATATTCTTCATCTGCGTTTGGTTATAGAGACAGAGACCGCCTTTCGCAACACTATACACACATTTCATGCATACGACAAACACACTATACACCAACACACCCGACTATTGACGAATGTTGACTTTTATTTGACACACCACAAAATGAAAGGCTGAACCGTAATATTCGCATTTCAATTGGGATAAAATATATTGTTCAGTGGTGAAGGCAACACCGTAATATTCATGGATTTATTAAGACAAATTATACTGCTCAGTGATATAATGCCGACTTGTACTTGTGGTACAAATCAACCAAACGTTGCTGATGAATACTGCTTCCTGTAAAGGTCTAGCTCAGAAACATTGCGTAGAGATTGTTGGCGCACATTTCAGGGAGCGGGGGTAGGCTTCACCAAGTATCCTAAACTGATTGGATAGCTACGTTCTTAGGAACGCTAGGGACTGTGTCTCGTTAAAACTAACCCCGGTTGCCACAGGCCTATTACTGAATCGACACTATTTAGCGAAACACGCAACCACGACATGGGGCAGAGTAAAGAAATGTGAAGTGACGATGGAATAACCACTTCGGCGTCCACCAATAACAATCGCAATATGTTCTGCTACAGACTGAGTCTACGGTACGCTTGTGACAATTGTGTTACAATATAGTATTTGGGGTAATCTGCCGTAAGGGTGTTATTAACGTGAGTACGCGTATTTGTAGAAATACTAGAAACCTGTCTTCCTCAATGGCAGTGGCCTCACAACCCACTGCCTTAGGATTGGGGAACACATGTAGATAGAGCCTAGGGAACGTGGCCTGTTAGAGTTCATAGCAATGTTCTCAGTAGGACTATGCACTTAGGTCTAACAGTACACGTACGTCGAGCAAACGTTGTAAAACGGTTCCATGTTGTAACATGGAATCGTTTGCGTTTGCAAATCGGCAATTAGTATTTTGGAATCATTAAATTAACGTAACTGTAAAATAATGAATCTCTTAAGCGCAAGCGTAACGTTTCCTTTCACCAACCTTTCATCATATATATATATCTTTGCGCCCTCTTGTCTTATTAGCTTCATACTTTATTACTGATTTAGTTTTATAGGATTTGATATTATTCATGTATATGTCTTAACTGTGACCTCCCAATATTAACTACACCTTGTACCCCTCCCTGTCCCCTAGCTTCTAAAGTCGGGACAGGGCTGGAGTCCAATTTAGTAGTCGGTGGAAAGATGACCAGTTTGGTGTCGAGTCTTACAAGGCCGTGCGGACGGAGGGGCGCGGCCTCTCCCTCTTCGGAGGGAGCCGACATTAATACTAATATTTACATGATTTAGGAAAAACGAAAATTTTATCAGCCTAGGGTAATTTACGAACAGTCACATGTGGTGCCGTGACCAGGATTCTCGTCATTAAATGTACTGATTCACTTCAGTGCAACGAGAAAGAACAATTTATGGGTTACTACAATAAAACACAACGTAATTTTATGGTTCTAGAAAATGTAAGAAACAGCTAGAGTTACAACGGCTAAATAAACATATTTTTAATTAGGTCACGGTTTGATTGAGGTGTTTGAATTCTTCAACCACTGGTAGTGGGTTCAATTCCCGCATGATTTATTAGTTGATATACTTGCACTTCACTGTCATGGATTTTGGGTTCGATTCCCGCCTGACATAATAGTTGATAAGTAATTAGATTATGTCACGGTTTGTGAGTTCAATTCCCGCATGTTTCGTTGGTTTAAATGGTTTTGGTCCCGATGCTAGTTAAAGTGGGTTCGATTCCCGTATACTATATGTGGAGCTTTACCTGCTTTTAAGTGGATAACAGTCCAAAAGGCTGTTGCTTTTGTTCCAGTGCGACTTTAATGATGGGTTCGAGTCCCTGTTGATGAAGGTTTAGTGCCCGATAGTACTCTTACAGATTTTGATACATGTTTGCTATTGCACGATTTGTATTGGTACGAGTATGAGTGCGTGGATGAGTGAAAGTAGTTGTAAGACACGCCCTCAACTATGGGTAAACTTCATATTATTATTGCTTGCTAGTCTTACAAGGCCGTGCGGATGGAGGGGCGCGGCCTCTCCCTCTTCGGTGGGAGCCGACATTAATACTAATATTTACATGATTTAGGAAAAACGAAAATTTTATCAGCCTAGGGTAATTTACGAACAGTCACACTTTCAATTCTATTTTATGGCACTCCAATTAATTTATTTTAGTTCAATTTTTATCAGTTAGCTTTTTCTATTTTTTAGGAATACGTCCAATTTGTTAATTATTTTAGAGGCTTAACAATAAACCTGAGTTTTTTTAGTAAACAATTCTTTTTCAAAAGGCAAAAATGATATAACACAACCTGCTTGCCCTTACAAACTTGGTTTGGTTCATACATCTGGCCATACTTGCACGCTGGTTGCGAGAACTACGTAACTGACCTTTGTGAAGTGCATTACCAATAAGGTTTACATTACAAGTTCGTACGAAAGACTCGAGGTAAGTCTATCATAGGTGAATAAAACCTCAGTATTTCCCTCTCATTTGTGAATTAATAGGTTATTACCCGCCACCTGTTCCCGTATCGTACGGCGGTTATGAAACGCGCGTAAGGTAACGATTTGTAAGTTTGGACAGAACTATGATGTTTTAGAGAATGGATGAACATTGGTACATTCTTCTTCTTCTCGAATCGATGACTCAGGTTTTGTTCGACCAGTACCTACGTAGCGCGAGCGGCCTGGACAGCTCTGTCGTTTGCCTCATTCAAGTTCTGGATAATTACTCGAAGTTATGCACGATGGGCAGGAGAGAAGGCCTCGGGGCTCCCCACTCGCATTGTGTCCAAGATGGGTCGCTAAACCCCATCCAGCCAGATGGGATCATAAATTAAACATAGAATTTAAGAAGAGTTTGAGTTTGACGCATCAATGAAGGAGGTTTCATAAAAGACGGTAGGTACATATTTGTACAGTAGACCGCATGACAGTGGTCACATTTTGACCTCTAGGTGATCTAGCTTAGTACGGATAAAAGATAAAGATAACTTATTTTATTGTTATTATTTTATTGATATGATTTATTGTACAACTGTGTACATTAAGCCTTATTAATAAACATTCCAAACATTAACAACAACATTTTAGTTTCAACAGTCTATCCAAGTCGGTTTCGCAATAGTATTTTAAGAAATTAGGTACTTACAAATATTATTCTTTATCAAAAAACTCAATGCAGATTATAAAATACAAGGTGTAAACAGATTATATATTTTTTGGTAGATTATAATCTATCGAAGTGAAAGAGACTGGATCCTGCGACACAGAGTTGTTATTGTAACACGTTTATGAAACAATAATTTTTTATTGATTTATATTTATTTATTTGAATTTTAGATTATTTATTGAATAGTAAACAGGGCATGGAGGTATTTAAAGTAAAGTTAAAAAGCTTGTGAAAAAGTGGAACCTTGACCTCCAATATTGCCATTACTAAAATGTTCCCAGGTAAGTACATTTTATAAGTTCAACTTGTAAAGCCTACTTACTACCACCATGAATTTTTTCACACACCCAAACACAATCGTTTAGCTGGTAGAGGGGGCTGGGACATTTGAGTCTAACAAAAATTAGAACTTTAAAGCTTAATATTTCACAAACAAATCCCATAATCGAAAAATTATTTGGACAAACTCGTAATATTTTTTAAAGACCTATCCAACAACATTTCACTTTACGTCTAGGTACAGTAACTCCTGTATCTACACGTAAAGTGGGGATTTTTGATACGCTAAAAAACATGCCAAATACAACTTTCTAGTACTAAGTAAGAGTCTTTGAGCTAAGCTGCGGATAGACAGACGGACATGGCGAAATTATAATGGTTTCTTTCCTTGTTGACTACGGAATCCTCAAAAAGATCGTAATGACGGAGAGCACAAGTGGCTTTCGGTTTCGTGAAGGGTATTGTTACACCCATTATGTATATTATCAACTTTTTTTTTCAATATTTTTATAAACATAATAAATCTATTTAATTGCTGGTTTATTGTTGGAGTTTCAGTAGCATAAGAGTCCAGCTAATAATTATATTAGTTTTGTTACCACTGATGCGCAACTCTTGTGCAAACCATAATCCTACTTATAGAGATTTAAAAAAAATTACAGAATGATGAGATGAGATAAACGGCAAAGAAATTCTAGCCTACAAAGTCAATACCTTGATTTCAAGTACAAAATATCCTTTCCGTGTAGAGCTATTCCTGTCTCCTAGAAGTTCAGATCAAAGCGTGCCTTTTGCCTTTAAGTATTTTATTACTAGGATAACCACCGGTCTAACAGAATGGCTGACAATTTATCAATCATAGAAATATAATCAAACATTTTTACAACAGTAGTACTTTTTGACACACCGTTAACCTCAGTTAATTTAATGAAGCAAGTGATATTTCGTTTTGATTTTCTCTTTATGATTATGGTCTTCAAAAGAAAAGATATTTATCTTCTGATTCAGTCATATTTTTATATTTATGTACATTAGATTCTTGTCATGCGTAGATTCGTGGTCTGTAGTATCACGGGTCTGACATGCGTCAGACATGTTCGTGAAACCTCTGTCAGCACAAACAACAAGTCTTCACAATATTTGAATGTCGATGTAATTAATAAGAGATTGTTCGAAGAGTCTTTAGTTTCCTAATAATAGAAAACTTTGCTAAACAATAACTTCGGCGCTTTTGTGTGGGCGTCTATTGTCGGCGACCGTAATGACGTATAATTTGGATTACTTCAAGCTTTCTCTAAAGGGACTAGCTAGACAGCCTGGTGGGACGTTGTATTTAGTAAGACTCATTAAGGTTTAAAGGAATTTAATCAATTACTTCTAAAATCTAGTGTTTCTTGGAAGACGGTTTTGTTTCTTTGTTAGTGATTTTCTTTGTTGTAGTTCAGAGATTTTGTTCATAATCGAGTAACCTTAACTAAAACGCAATTATATTTTTCTAAGAACACAGTTTTTTCATACATTGATAATGTATTCTTATTAAAAGGTTTAATTTTTAAATTAAATTCTTAATTTATGGACGAAAGCGTCATACATAAACATGATTGATTTGCCACGCCAGTATAAAAGAATAAGAAACATACGTTGCAAAATTAAAACGGTAACTAGTCGTAATAAAAAACAGAACGAATTACGTGTTTACTGTGACTGCGAGTACATTAAGTAACCAAAGTGGTATCTCGTCAAGACAGAAACTGCAAAGAGATTGTTTATGTTTTGAATTAAGAAAACATTATTTTAAGGGAATTTTTTGAAATGCTAAATATAAATATTCCTGAACGTATCAGGCTCGCCACCAGAGGGCGCTCCCCTCGCCCCTCCCTGCGAAGTATTAAATATAACACCCCATCAATGAAAGTTACAGTTTGTTATATCTGATACTGTATAAACTTTCACATTCCTCGAGAAATAGATTTCTTTGAATTGATAGCTTCGACTCGAGCTGACAAATTGTCAAACGTTCGCACAGCGACGGTTAGATGGATGACAAGTGTATTATTTAAAAGATTTCGAAAGTATTCTGCTAACTGATTTTCGTAAATAAAGCTAAGCAAATTTTAAGGGAAATAGATTATAATAGATTTGGATGCAAATCATTCGGCAACAGTTGTGAAGGCAAATGCAGGGTCTATTTCAATATTTATTAACTATACATAAGAATAACACAGCGGCACACCGTGTGACCTATTTTTATTTTGCACCAATTGACAGTAACGTTGGTTATGTCAGACTAAACTACACTAACATTTACAATTTCGCTGCAAAAGCTGCATCAAATCCGTTTGTAATTGTGCAACAAATTGCCATCTAATAATACGTGGGACACTTTTTGATCACGTAATTGGTCGGGTTTCGTTCGGAAGGCGTCGGTCGCATGTTCGGCTTGTGGTCGCAGCACTAGCACTGGCTCGGAATTCAGGCGAGGATTAAATTCAATTTTAACGTAGCACAGGCTTTTACCGCAGAATAGATAAACACAGAAATCTCATTTTGTACAATATAAGCGAAAACGCGCTCACACATAAACGCTCGTCTACGCACCGCGAATGCAAGCACGACCACTCACGCGCAGCGTTTGTTTGAGATCGCCTTACGACGGGTCCACGTGAGCGCTGAGCGTGTGCCTATTCTCGCTCTTTGTATACTTTCAACCTTCTGAGGTTTTGTTTTGTTCTCATCAATTTCGTGCTTTCTCGTGCTGGTGTGGACTGTGGACGGTTTGCGAGCGGCGAGCGCTCGTCCGGAGATTGGGACGCTCGCTGTTACGTTTTACAATGTTTCTTTGACAATTAATTGGGAAATAAAAACGTAAATGTTCTAGCTGGGGTTTCTCCTGATTACAGTCAAGTACCTACCTTTACGAAAGCAGCAATATCGTAGCTATTGTTTAAAGGACATTATCGTTAAATCAAAACTTAAGTGACCGATGCTCTCAATCTGACTCACGAGGGTTCTTCTTATCATACTCTAGGGAATACTTCCTTTAGAAGAAAAAACGACAAAAAAAATTAAGGGGTTTATTTTATTTTTCAGAATACGTTTTTATTAAAAGCCCAGAGGTCAGAATAAACCCTTTTGATGGTATGTTTAAAAGAGGTCATAAATAAAGTGAGACAAATAGTGCATCGAGCCGCACGGTCGTGCACGACCAAGAGGGGGGGGCACGATCACAGCACACAAAGTTGCTGATTTATGCGCGCAAACAAACAACTGCTTCTATTATACTCTCGTTTTATACTGCGCTGATTTAGGACAAAAACGAATAACGCAAAATTTATTCCCTCACACAGACAAAGTTAACATGCTACAGCACAGAGACGACCACGGCTTCTCCGCTGCAATGAGTTATTTTGGGACGATATTCTATGTTTAAAGGTGCAATGAAGATTGTATACAAAGTGTAAACAGAGCCTTCACGAAGCCGTCAAACAAGCATTATGTTCATCAAACTAAATAACCCCACGCAAAAATTATTGCTCAGAAATGATTTTTTTTTTGGGGTGAAAAATCACGTTTTACGGTAAAACTCAATGTAACACACTCAAAACATTGTGCTGATAGATGCATTGAAATAGTACGGGGGTCATAGAAGGATTTCAAGTAAAGTCATAACCTTAAAAACTAGTATGTAAAAAAAAACTTATGAAAAAGTTGGAACTTTGACCATCAACATCTCCGTAACTAGAAGGTTAAGGTAAGGTCCAGAAGGTAAAAATTATCGCAATGACGGAGTTTCGTTAAGGGTCTATTTACACCCTTTGTGTTAAATGTTGATGATTTAGTCATTAAAGAAAATAAGTATTTTGGAAAAATGGTGGCTATGCCGATGTTCTGGTTGTAACTGTAGCCTGCCGTTCAAAGTTATCTCGATACAAAGCAGTAGGTGGGTTGTTAAACCAAAGTTGTAAAAGACTTTGTTGTAAAGAAGTTCCTAAAAGATACTTCATTAATGAATTAAAATCGAAACTTTACTCACTCTTATTTGCTCTCGTCATTAAAAGAACGCGTTATTTCACATGTATTTATTTACAGATCACTGCACTGAGAGAAGTAACTTGAAATGTAAAAGTAAAAGTTTTCACTAAATAAATAAACAGAACTAGATGGAACGCTTCAAAAAATCAAATTATTTCTTCAAGAAAATGTGGGAGTAGTGAGTGCAACATACATATTAAAATGTGTTATTTATAGGTAATGTTGTACATGCTCAATATTTTTAGTCTTGTTCATTACCCCGCAGGTAAAGTTGGAATGAAATTACACTTACTGAAGCACAAAAGAATATAATATAAAATTGATATTATTCAATAAAATATTCGTCGAATCAAACCCTATAGATGCGTAGTTTACGTACGTTCGTTATTAAGGCTTTGAGCCACCAACGCTTTGAAAGTTTCAAAGGAGGAGCTTGTATAATTGCGTGAAAAATGTAATTAGACTTCAGTATTAAAATCCTTAGTTAGAGTTCAAAGGTTGAACGATTAAATTATCTCGAATTTTGTTTTTGTTAGTGAATAAATTATTGCAAGAATGCTTTGAATTTAGTAGAGCAAAATTAAATTATTTCATTGATAGCTTAGAACTAGTCTCAAGATTTACAAAATCATATTTGGTTTAGTGTTGTCTAATAACTGTTGCGTTTTAGAATAATTTACATAAATAATGATTTGTATCATTATCACATTATTTCTGTCTATATTTGATACTAGCTTTTGCCCGCGACTTCGTTCGCGTGGAATAGTGAAACGAAACGACTTAAATCTAATTAATTTAAAAATTAAAACGAACTTAGACTTACAATTTTATTAAACAAACTAACTAACTACAGTAACTACTAATAATCGAGATCAAACTAAACCTACATTAAACAACAACCAGACACCCAGTACAACCCAACAAATAAACCTTTTAATCGACAAATAAACGGAACCAATTTAAAATTTACGAAACAGGACCAATCCACATGAACGTCTACAGCACTCTAGGGAGTCAGCAAAATAGTATATCCAAACTAATATTATCCAAACTAATATCCAAACTTCCAAACTAATATTATAAATGCGAAAGTAACTCTGTCTGTCTTTCTGTCTGTCTGTCTGTCTGTCTTTTCTTCACGCCTAAACTACTGAACCAATTTGTGTGAAATTTGGTACAGACATAGTTTGGAACTTGAGAAAGGACATAGGATAGTTTTTATTACAAAAAATAAAAGAAAAAATTATTAAATGCTCTAACGGAGTATAGATAATTCTATTAGTACTATATGTCGAGTTGTCCTTATGCTCGATAGATGGCGGTGATCGCGCAATGGTGTCGATCGTTACATGAGTTCGGTTCATGTTATTGTTTTAATTCATGGGAAAAAAGTAAATAAATAGTAAAAAGGTATGAAAAAAATAATATCAATATAATAAAACTTTTAGTACAAAGAAAATGCCCGAACGGAGTATAGATAAATAATCCGAGTTGTCACTATGCTCGATAGATGGCGTTGGGATCGAAATAGATCGCGCTATGGTTTCGTTACACGCATTTGGTTGGGTATCGGCCGAGCGCTTCGGTACTGTCGTGGAAAAATTGTATTGTCGGTTGCATGATAGTTCATGTGGATTGGTCCTGTTTCGTAAATTTTAAATTGGTTCCGTTGTATTTGTCGATTAAAAGGTTTATTTGTTGGGTTGTACTGGGTGTCTGGTTGTTGTTTAATGTAGGTTTAGTTTGATCTCGATTATTAGTAGTTACTGTAGTTAGTTAGTTTGTTTAATAAAATTGTAAGTCTAAATTCGTTTTAATTTTTAAATTAATTAGATTTAAGTCGTTTCGTTTCACTATTCCACGCGAACGAAGTCGCGGGCAAAAGCTAGTTTATTAATATAAATATACTATTTTGCTGACTTTTTGGGGGAGATCTTTGAATATACGTGAGTTTGAATCTTCTCATACAAAATTATTTTAGCTTGTTTTTCTAGCAGACCAAAATAATTGAAGTGTGAATATCTCATTCGGTTGTGTTTCTTTTAAATGTCGATATAGAATAAAACTCGTACAAAAGCTAACCCATAACTGTCTGTAACAAAAAAATAAATGCATGAAATCGCTCCTATCATACTTTACGAGTTACGAGACCCCTTAGACTTTACCTAACATAATCATATTCTATTTTTTTTCAATTCTCATTTGAGTCATGGAGAGAGGCCTTTGCCCAGCAGTGGGATGACACAGGCTAACAGTATCAATATCAGTATCTCATTTGGCACCTGTACACAATTACACACAAACATTTGTTTACTCCACCTATTATTCCCAGACTAACGAAAATTACCCAAAATCTAGTCTGCAAATAGATAAACACTTTTCCCCAGATTGGCTCCGATGGAACAAAATGAATTCCCTTTTAAAAAAAATGGAATTTTCACTACAGAAATGCAGATGAATTGTATCTCACGTAGAGATTTAACTTCGAAGCACTCGTAACGTTAGATTACAACAAAATAAAGTAAATGAAAAAGAAATCCTAGATTACGAACCCTCCTGCACCTCTCGGGGGAGATCACTCGAGGTTGCGTAGAGAACACAAACATGGAATAATTTAGATGTGAACGGTACCCAGTCTATTGAGGATCGTCGAGGTATATTTGCTTCTTGAAAAAGTTCGATAATTATCTCAATATGTTGTATTACAATCGGACAGTGTAATGGATTAATTATTGGGAAAACTCATCACGATAAACAAGATTCGAAGTAAAAGTATCAATGTACAAACTTTTCGATATAAGGATCATATTAAGTGCGATGGCGTCACAACTAATCAATATTGCAACGGGTTTCTTATACATATGACGACACTAATGCAGCGCGAGTGTTCACCAACATCGCGCTGCGCTCACAAGAGACCTTAATGATAGGCAGCTAACGAACAATTTCCCGTGCCCCAATTACGATCTGCATTGTAAATGGCACCTCGAGGGAATGGAGTGTTATCTATGGGGGAGCTGGCTCAATTTCGGCAAACGAGGGGAACTGTAAGTAGGCAAAGTTTTATGGTGTTCACACCGCCATGCATTTATTTGTGCAAGATCGTTTTCTGCTTATGGGGAGACGTATTACAGCCCATAAAGCTGGTTGGTAAGACCTTTCGCTTTTGATTTCCTTTTGTGTTTTTGTAGACTGTACCTGTCATGTTGATTCCAAAAGGTTTTTATATGGTAACTTCTCTTAAAATCGAAAACGTTTACAGTATGATGCAGGACTGAGATATAAAAGATTAAGGTAATCTCTTTCATTTCTCTCGACTGAAATTATTTTAAATCAAAGCTCTAAATCAGTCAAACGTTTTCCAAATCACTTTCGTTTTTCTCTTTCAAGAGACTGTTTACACGGTATGAGTGTGTACTCACATCTTCTCACACTCATTGCTTACACCTTAGGCACGCCGATAGACTTCGTTCTAAAATAAGCCTTTCTTATTCCACTCGTAGGTGATTAGTAAGATTCAATATTACTGATCTAAAGGTTTATTCTAGAATGAATTGTCGAGTTTAGAAAGGCGTAGGATGCAATACATCCGTGGGAGGTAACTACGTAATCTTTTCAGAGAAGGGTTTGAGCCAGCTATCAAGAGTAATAATAATTATTATTTTTGGAATTCATTATTGATCCTTATTGAAACTATTCTATTTATACAGAGAAATAAGAGAGTACAAGCTAGTATACAGCATCTAATGGTTACCTTTTAATAGGTTTTAGAGGTCTGATAAGCAGTCGCTCCATGGTACCAATACTGGTACTAATTCAGCTGCTACCAGTGATAGTGGAAGAAAACCCTAAATTACTTGTTAAGAGACTAGGCAGGTGATGAGTAAATCAGTTATTTTTAAGCCATGTTGGCAACAATATACCAACCATGACTACGAAGATTGGCAATTCTGAAAACATCGCATCACAATTTCCTCGCAATTCCATCAAGCACTCATATAGCACTCATCGTACAAGGCAATAACCAACTCATAAGAAGCCATACAACACAAATAAAGACAAACCTCCCACAGTTGAGCAGACATATAACATATCATCTCATTTTCCTCCGAGGGTATTAAATAAGGCGGTAACGCAATCCTGACAGCTTGCTTGTTTTATTCATCTCTCGTATCTTAACGGTGTATCAATTCATCCCGGCAATAGAACGTGAGGGTATACATATATGGAAGTAGGTTCGTCTACATCGGGATAAAGATGAATACAAGGGTTGAGCCTGCCATTGGAGTATTGATAGATATGTAGAAGTTGAGGGAGCGAATAACAAGGAACGACCTAATGAATAAAAAGTGATTGCTTACTGCTACTCAATGAAAAGTATGCATAAATGTTTACTGTTGTGACGTGGGTGACTAGTGTGACCCTTAGGCTGGATTTATATTATTTCATATAAGCCTCAAAACATTTACTTTCTTTTTGTAAAAATATCGCTTCTCTAATTCATACCCAAAGGCTCTTCCCCTTCATCCAATTAATTATCAAAGTACTCAAGTTTTTCAAATAGTTGTGTTATTAAAAATCTTTTTGTTTCGGTCGCTATTCATTAAGTTTAGATTTATTGATAGCTAGCGATACGCCGCGGCCTCGCTTCCAACCAATTTACTAGTAGACGCCATCCAAATTGCAGCACTTATAGGTTTTTTGCTCAATGCTCTGGATCCTGAAAATTTCACGGAAACGTCCGCGATTTAAAAAAAAGGTTTCGAATGTTGCAACCTTCATTATAATGAGTTTAGTTTTTTATTCTAGTTGAGCGCGCAAACATACAGACGTATTTATTTTAATTAATAATTCTTTTTCATCAGGACGGCTTCAAAGAAAGTTGGAAGTTTTTTCTAAAGGGTATTTTAATTTTATTAATTTACAACAACTAGGCGTTTTAATTTTCCATTTTTTTTACAGTACGGTTGTTCTCGGGTATTAAATATTCTGTCAGTTATTACTTTGATGTGTCATTTATTCCGTGTTTAATCTGTTTATAAAATGTTATTGATACGGTTTTCTCTGAGCAGTGTGAAATTATAATAATATCTACATGAGTTTATTTCCGAGCGCGCGTTTTATAACAGAGTTATTTATCTAAATTACTTCTGTATTTTTGACACATGATGTGAGTGCAAAAAAACTAATTATTTTTTCAGGAAAATTCTGTTAACTGCATTTTTTGTAAAAATATTTCTGGGTACTATTGACGAATGATCTCTGAATTATTAAAACAACAATTATAACTTCCAAAATAAAAGTCTACAAATACTAAAACAAATTTTAATGGCATTCGTGCACCAAAGCGTTAATTATTATCTTTCCGTCCGTAGTTTCATTTTGTGCGAGAGATTTATTGCTAAGAACAGTTGGCATTGTTGGTAACCCTTCGATGAATAACGAAGCACGTGCCTTTCTAATTACGGCTAATTTAAATAATGAATATGACACACGGTAAACAAGGAGTTGGAATGTGTGGCAGCTTTAACTTCGACGAGTCGGGAAAGTATATCCCTCGTATTATAAACTTTGTTTATATTAATCAAGCGGAGGGATGTCGGGGGGCGTGAGCGCGGTGCGGGCGGCGGGGTTCAGGGGGGGGTGTGTCTCGAGGGTGCACGTTAAATTGAGTTGTCTCCCGCGATGCATTGCACACCTTACGTGTTGGGTGGCACACGGCAGGGAAGGGGCGCCAACAACGTTGACTTAAGTGTCGTGTACTTATTGTAAGTTTGTTACTTTGCAACGATTCTGTAACGATGCAAATAATCTCGTATGCGGCTTAGAAACTAGTCTTTAAAAGTATAATACATTAGAAACAATTTCTTAAAGAGAGATTTATCTTAGCTATCAGTTGCTCTTAAATTACCAGACTACTAGTCGAGTTTATTGCAATAATTCTGTTTTCGGTAACATTTTATCATTGTTAAACACAAGTTAAGAATTGCATGTTCGTGACCAAATCGTTAATTTGCTCCTGCGCCAAACTGTCCACCCGTGTGTATGAGCGTCAGTCGCGGGGTGCATTCTCGGCTCGCGACAAACTGTGCCACAAATATATCAGTGTAATTGCGAGCCCCCTACACCCACACCTACACACCCTTGTATTAGTACACTACACACAAACACAGAAATACATACCCTATCGTGTAGACAGGGACTAGTTTTGTGAGATCTCGAGGGACGGTAATAGAAGTATTTTTATCATGTTTCAGATGTTCTTTAAATTCTCAATTCTCAGACTCGATTATTTTATAAACTTTTTCTCATCTTAAGAATTGGCCTTGTATTTTAAGTACGTTTATAAACCCATATCTTACATGAGAGGATGCTGATGTGAAACAGCATCACCTCACCTCGTATCCTGCCCTGTTTACCTCAAACGCTGCAATCATAGCGACCCTGCGCTGCTCTCGACAATACGTAGACGTAGCGAAGTGGACGAATGAGATTTAATAGTTCCGTCTACACGAAGAAGATGGAATATATATATTATTATAATATATGCAATCATACATCCATACGTATAATTCGTCATGACGAGTACTTTGTCTATAGAAAAAAACCAGAAACTACTTCCTAACCCGGCTTCACCCCGTAGCGCAAACGCTTAGCTACTGTACTAACCTTGACGTAGTTTCAGTTGAAGAACGTTCGACACGACATTTTCAGTTTCTACATACCTAATCTTGTCAGCACCGCAATTTAATTAAGAAATCTTAGTATACGGAATAATTCAGAGTTCTAAGCTAGCTAACTTGGGTAAATAATTACGTTAGACTCCACAGTAATTGATTGTCTGAGAGAACATTTTCTAAACAAAATAGAATCTATTTCTAATCGAGCTTCCTCGACAATAGAACTGGCTACAAAACCTCAGCTATTTGTGTAAAAAGCGGCCGCAGCTCGCCCCACCGTGAGGGGGCGCCGCGCGCCGCGGTCGTCTCGACTCGAACAAAAAACGATCGGCCCCTCTGAGTGACCGAGTGAACGAGTGAGCGCTGCTGTTGACAGAATGTCATACTGCTGTTAACTAGTGCTCCTGCGCTGTCTTTTCTTGATGAAACTAAATACTATGTATTTGCGTAGTATAAACAACTCAACTGACAACTGGCTAAGTGTGGGTGTACAATAACTATATAAGTGAACTTCTGCCTAACCCTTCAGAAATATTTTGACAGTGGTTCGAGATAGATGGCCTTTTAAATGTAAATTACAAAATACCCATTCTTCTTGATTCTTTCATGCTTACAAAACTTGAAACTGAATTTTCGAATTACTAAGACCCGTTTCGGTGTGACCCTACTAAGAATTCCAGGAATCTGCTAATCACTGACCATTTAAATATTTTGCTAGATACATTATTATTAATATACTGTAACTTTTGCAACCTGCAATTAGTTACGGAAAACACAATTGCTTTGAGTTATAGTAATTTGCACGTTCAGGTCAGGTACATACTACTCGGTACATTCTGCAGACTATATGCTCAGTATAAGTTTTTAAACTGCCATGGTCACTAACATTATCATTAACACTAGAAACAGGATATTTACCATGTTAACTCATTGTTTTGAGTTGCTATCAGTAAACATGGTAAATATCCCGTGTCTAGTGTTAATGATAATGTTATATGCTCAGTTCTGGCAACGCAATCAAGGTCACGACCACGACTCGGTGATCGCAGGTACTCGTCGACTGAAGGTCGGATTTAGTTCACTGTGCTGCAGGTTTACGTAACGGAGGTAACTATTGAATATACGTCGATGTGGTTAGCATTAGCCTTGCTTTATTGCAGCTCTATTTTTGTGATTTGAACGTAAATGTTTAAGGATTCTCTTTGATTCATCATCACATCATCTACTGCTTGAATTACGCCACTGATGAGCAGATACGTGCCTGAGCTCACCAATCTCATTCCGGTACCTATTGCGCAGTTAACTAAGTATCAAGCTCGAAATGGATTTGGGAATTAATTAGTTTTAAAATTTTCCGTTTAACCAAGCCTCAAGTTATTAGCCGATGATATAAATGAGTCGTACAGAAATCCCAGTGACTTGGTAACAGTCCCGGTAGAACATGCATAACATATAATAACGTACATTATATCAACCACAAAGGGTCACAAAAACATAATAACTGTGACGTCAGAGCACCTAAGAACTGTCCCACTTCTGTATAAATAGATACAGGGTGTTTTGCTTCCATCGTCGGCCAGTAAGCAGGTACCTGTGGAAAATAATACATTGCTGTGAACTGACCTGAATAACTTACAACATTATATTGCCAAGTAAATTAATAGTCATAAATTATTCAGCTCTTGTCTTACATACCCAGGTATTTATGTAGATGTTGGAATGATGTAACCAAGGTTTTGTTAAAGTATTCTAATTTAAAAGAGTGTCCATGGAGTTTCTTGCCCGTTCTTCTCCATAGAGATCTACGTTAGGTAATGGGCAACTACAGTACTTTCACAGTTTTTGTGCCTTGTGACTTGGACTGTAGCTATTTTTTACTGTAGTCTTTGTTTCGACAATTCAAAAGTGCCTGTAACTGGCCTACTTGAAATAAATGCTTTGATTTTGATTTTGATTGATAGGACTTATTTTAGCCACAATTGTAAATATGGACTTATTTTGGATTATTCTTGATGCTTACTTGGGGATTTATGGTCTGGCCTTAGTTCTATTTTGATTACAAAATAAAATAGTGATTTGGTTGTTCTAAATCGGGGATTTGAGTGGATTAAAATACAAATCCAAGCAAAGATAAACCGGCCTTAGATATTGGGAAAATGACGGCACAGATGCACTCACTTGCTTAGAATTCACAGTTTAGCGTAAAATCAATTGGTTTATTATATCAAGCATTAATTATTTGTTCCAGTTGAGGGCTGAATACTGGGATAATCTCAAAGAATCAGCCTATTAAATCCTCGAAATCTTCCACGATGAACCAAATAGATGAAGAAAATTGGGCGCAATATTTTCAAACATGTTGGTTTTGGAAACATGGAGGAATTAGAAAAAAAATTAGTGGTACATACTTCGGAAGATGATATAGAGTTTAAAGAAATACTTCCATTCCAGTTTATGGTCAACAACAAATTCGACTACGGCACAGATTAAATTAAATGTTCACATTCAAAGAGAGTAGAGATTTATTTCTAGTAAAAAAATACTACACAAACAGGGGCCTGTGGTACTTAACAATAATAATAAAAACAAATTAACGCTGTTGCTGTGACGACAGGCAAACAAAGAGTTTCTAAAAATACACCGTACTAAATGAAAATATTAAAACGTAAAGCCAAAATAATACTTAACGTCTCATTTGTTTATATAGCCTACAGGTGGCAAATATTTTTGTTTAACGCAGGCTATAACAGCGGATCAGTAACGTTTTCATTACGCTTAAAACCCTGCTTATGTGTATATTTATAGAGGACCCGTATTAATTAATGGAGCTTCTATTTTGTTATAATTTATTTGGAACACTGCTTTAGGTGGAAAATTGTAGAAGCAATGATTCTCATAGAAAAGAAGCTGGTACAATCAGTGCCAAAATTAATTTGTTTATGTTTAAATTTGTTGTTTTTTCGAGTTATGTTTGTACAATTGTTACAAGAAATCCAAACAGATTATATTATTTTGTAACCAGACAGTAGCATACAGCATAATTAATCGGAGAATTGGCGCAGCTAATGAAGTATATTACAATGATGTGTCGCCGTTGGACATTCATCAACACAATCTGGAGCCGGTCGACGGTCTAGACAATCCACACACAATTAATACGCAGGCTAAACATAACGCATATTATACTAATTAACTTCCCCCGGGACAAGCCACTCGCCCTCCACCCCCGCCCATTATCACGAACATCTTAGGGGATGAAAAAGAAAAGTACATTAACATAATGTGGGTAGTTTATCATTTTTTATTACTACCCGCGACCGTTCGCGTACGGAGCCGAGTCTCTTAAAGAAAATCCGGCGATGCACGACCGATACCTACACAATACTACGTAATGTGCTCATGCGAGTTCCGTAGCTCGCTCCGAGGAAATTTTAAATATAGCTCCAACTTTGCCGTGAACACAGGCATTTTACATGACGTAAGTCTTTTAACATTTTCCGGATTTCAAACTCTTGAGTGTACCTACAACCTTTTGCAAATCTCCAAAGGTTCTCAGTTATTTTTCCTGAAATAGCGTTTTGCGGTAAATAAGCGAAATAACAACTTCAACGAGAACCAGTCTCGCAATATTTCGGAAAAAAATAAATAGAAACCCTTTCACAAACATACAAGACTTAATGATATAGAAAAACAGTATTCGATCGTCGCAACTGGGTCAAGATCCTGCTCCTAGGAAAGAATAGCTTGTCCGAACTTAGCATTTTATGTGAGTTACGAAATATTTGTCGGTCGGACGCCAACGGCCATAGGAGCAATAAGGTCCTGCTCGTAAACCTAGGGAGCCCTACACCCGACCGAGTACACTCGGAGCCAAATGAAAGTGTGCCCCACCGTGCCCCACCTGCGGACTCGCTTAAAGAATTAAATTAGAGATGTGACCTTTTAATTTGTCCGTGGCGATTCGTTGGCGCGCGTAAAAGAAAATAATGAACCTCTTTGCATGGAGTTTACGAGCCCTCTCTAATTAGCTAATGCTGTGCGTTGTCTTATAAATAATGCACGTTTAAATTGGGAGACATTTTAATTGTGTATGCCAATTTGTTTCAATTTAACAGTGTTGTTTGTATTTTATTATTTTCTTTGGAGTTTAATTAAATCGTTGTGTTCTTGTTAGCGACTCGATTAATTTATGTCTTCTTGTAATTGGATACTTGTGTTAAACAGATGGAGTTACGTTACTTTGACTCAGTCAAAATTAAATCACGAGTTAAAATCAGAACAGATTTTTTCAGAACTCCATTCAAAGCTATAATAAGTTTCATTTATATTTTGTCTCATCCACCGCATTGCACACCGTTTCACTTTAGTTATAACCAGCCACATTTAATACAACGACGGTTAAGTGGCCTCAAGGAACCCTATTTTGTTACCAGCAGTGTTGCCGTGTGTACCCGAACATTACTGTTCCCTCTTCAGGACTTTTACAACTCGCGTAGAATGGCGGGCAGCAAACACACGCTATGTATCTTTTATTTCAATTCTGTTACAAGTACTTGTAAGATAAAGACCTAAGAGATGGCTTCCCAACACATTTTGTATTGGTATGTCATAATTAGGGTTATTTTCTAAGGATCTGGCGAAAGTAAATTTGTGTTCATTAAAATTTCGGGATGTTTGAAACTTGCGAGATATCTGACAGTGGTATTTATTGGTCGTTTGTACATAAATCAAGATAGACCATAAAACAGCCGTTCAAATCTGAGCTAAAATCTACCGATCCCATTCAAATTAATTGCATGCACAATCTAAAAATCTGTTTTTCCGCCATCCGTGATTTAAGCGGGATTCCGATCTCCTTGGGGCCGTCGTGAGCGATCCCGAACGTTACGCAAGCGAAGTGCCGCATTGCCGAAAATTAGAATAGTACAACCGATCACAGAGGCATAATCCGCGTGATTAGCGCGTGTTGCCGCTCACTGTACTAAGCCGGAAGGTACTCGTGTCACCCGCCAGATTTAAATGAAATTGTACAATTGATTTGTGTATCATTGTCAAAGCTTTGGGTAATCCTAACAAAAACATTTTATAATTTCAGTGTTGTCTGAACTCAAACATTTCTACAATACACTAAATTTTTTAGGGTATTTGTTTTTCCAAATTCAGCAGAATTGTCAGCTGAACGAGAATTAGTAAAGTTTAAAACTTTGTTTCATTTTAAAGCAACATTTTTCAAGGGATAACAAAACATTTTATATTCAATTCTAAAACCCGACACAGGTTTGCGTTCATTGTCCGTTGATTTATTAATCCGTGCAAAGGAAAATGCGTTTCCAAGCTCGTTATGAAGTGAATAAATAGACTGTAAGCAATATTATAAGTATTTAAGCTTGTACTACTACACATTTGTCGGAGAAAAACAGAACCTTCAGGTTTTCTTTGAGTTCTTTGATGTGCTCACACGATGCAATGGTGGCGTGTGGAGGGTGTTGTCATTGACTGGGGAGAGGGGATTACTTTGGAAGTTAACTTGGCTTCATACAAGTTAGTGACACCCCGGGGACTTGTACCCCAGTACCCCTGCATGTTGTGACACCCCTGCCAATAAGGCCGTTATCGTGTAACCAGTTTGGTCGGTGCGTGTAGTAAGTACCTGTGTATTGATGAGTACATTTTGGACTATTGCGAATGATTAAGACAACAAACGAAAACATCGTGATTATAAATTATTTTTATCATTTTTAACGCATTACACAGTACTTTAACTTGCAATCTAGATGAAAGCGACAAAATGTTGAAATGATTGAACCCGCAATTTGATACATAATGTAAGCGCGGCGCCCACTCGTATACTAACACATCGGATGTTGCATTAGTACCCCACTTAGCCCCCAGCCATTCCATTTCAACCCTTTTAACCGCAGCCAGGAATTCCATACATTTTTCAAGTACAGCCAGCAAAACAGTAAAGCAATTACCATTAAAAATACAATTTTTACGGACACACATTATGACGTCACAGGCACAATAAAAACTATGTAAATCGTATGTCGGCCACATTCACAGGTCGTAACACTTGTGTCACTCGTGTGGAGAGGAGTTCGTTAACATTCATGAGTGGCCCTTACTTTATTGTCCGTTTTATTTGCGAAAGAAAAAGTTAATTATGTATTCCCGTTTAATTAGGAGTTCGGGGATGTGCCCCTCTCGGATATAATGTATCGCTCCCGCTGGGAGCCCAAATAATTCAACACCTACAGCTGGGGGGCTGATATAAGCTTGTTATTTTAGCCCACTTCGCTATTACCCATCCGTGTAAAACGAGGTTACATTGTCAATTGATTTTTAACTTTTTACTTAAGGTTGATCCATAAATGGACAAAACAACTTTGTTGAAAAAGAAAATAATTTTAGGATACAAATAAAATTCAACCCAATAAGAATATAGACATTTTTCGGAATTGTATGACCTATTCAATTCACGTTTCAGAACCTGAACTGTAATAATATTACAGTACATAAAATGGAGGCGGGAAAATAAAATCGAAACAATATCCCACCGATTAAATGGTTATTTAAAAAAGCTTTTTACAAACCAGCGCTCAGTTTAGCATATCGGATACAAAACACTTAGTTTTCTCCAAAAGTGTTATTCTTGCTATATTTCGTATCACAAAATAAACACATCTTTACATGTAGTATAACAATCATTAAGGAAGCTTATCGAAATTTACTTGGCGTTACTCCAATTGTATTGTTGTGTCTGATTATGTCTACTAGATAAATCATATTGTGCCCATTTTCAAACTTGTACAAGTCCAAAAGAGGATCATCATTTTCTTTTTCCTCCACCCAGGTCTTGAACCCAGGAAATCCCGTCCATTACCCACTGGAGAAATGACGTGGTTTATATAAAGCTGAACGACAATTATGAGTGGAAACAAAGCCACACAATTAATGACCGCGTGTTGAAATTAATTGAGATTGTGTGTTATTATTACTCTGTGCGGTCGACTGTACCTACGGGCTGCGCGCGGTTTGCAAATATCTCTTTATGAATGAGTGGGTCAGGCTATTCTGGATTTGTTTTCTTATTTATTCGTTTATTTTTGTCGAAGGTTGCAGAAGAAATCCTCTTAGTAAAGGTGCGCAAAGCTGGTAAGCGAAATAGCGATACAACTGTCGTTATTTCTGTGTTTGACAGAAGGTATACCATACAATGTTTGAATATTATCGGACTTAACTGTAAAGACTAAACACTCCTTCAGAACAGTGCTCGTTAGCCCAACCACCTGCAACCCTAGCGTATCGCTCCCAAATCGTTGTATTGGGCAACCCCATTGTTGGTACGTTACTAGATAGGTACCGTTGTTATGTTGCCAGGTATTGTTGGTATATTACTAGCAGCATTGAAACAACAATGGCGTGTCAATTGAGGCGTTAACTGCCAATCACGGCACACAATGTGAAGCAACGAGAAATTAAATGATGCTCGCATCGCTGTCTAAATGTTTCAGAGTAGTTACAACAAAGGTATGGAGCCGTTCAGCTGTGAGTAGGCACACTGTGACTCTCATATCTCAGATTTAACGTAAATTAGGTAAGTTTTAGGCTTACTGGATACTTGCGTGTTATCTTCCGTGATGATCCATTATTCTGAAATCAAACGACTCCACTAAACCTAGTGATACTGTGAGTCTGTCTTGCCGTGACTTAGTGGCAAGTTCCAGTAGTGCGCGTAGCAAAAAACAACGAAAGAGGGTAGACAGATTTATCTGCTCCTAACAATTTATTTTCCATTCACCCGCAGTCTCCAGTCATCGCGATCATAACACTTGCAACAGCGTCGGATTATCCGAAGCTCAGTATAATGGATAATCACGAAAGATATCCCATAAGTGACAGTATAACTTTAGGTGAGAGTGATTATGGGTTTAGTGAAAGAATACAATAAAAAAAATGAATTTACTTCTGGAGTACTTTCTTCCCCCCACCCCAAATTAAACCTTGTTCAAAACAAAAGCATTTGATTTGATTTGTAAGCGAACGTTACTTGTAAGGACTTTCCTTTAGCGACGACTGAACCTTTTATCTCTGAAGGGTTAGGTAGAAGTGTACCTGTGTACACCAACATTTCACTAGCTATGTTTAGGTTTAATGCAATATGTGAGGAACCTATTGACATCAACCGGTCACATTAAAGGTTTCGGGCTGCTACTGAGACTTAAAGCCAAGAAAAGTGTTGTGTGGCAAGTGCCACGAGAAGCACAACCATAGTCAATCAACGAGGCAATCGACTATTTTACAAAACTTGTATATTTTGTTCTTGTTAACTGGATATATAATAATATCCATGGAACGGCTAAATTCCGTTAAACAATCAGCCAAATCCATGTCATACAAAATTAAGTTATTATCCTCACTTATCAATACTGTCGACTTGTCTAGACTCGCCGAGTACTCTCGACTTGTTCTCATAATCTCATCGTGTCTCGTTGTACTTTATGTTCTTATTACTTGCGATCGTCATCGTTGCCATGCAAATGTCCACATTATAGCGTTATAGTTAGGTGTTCCTGTTTGATTTGATTCACGGTTATTATTATGACGTAGACTTGTTATATTGGCTTCAGTTTAACGACAGTTCTGACAGGTTTATACTATTAAGGGGAGTTTGGGGAACGACTCAGTATTTCAGGGAATTGGTAGGATGAGGTCGAACTTGATGTCACATTACTCGCTTCAATTGTAGTGTGATCACATTCCCTGTTCGCAAAATACGCGCTCAAGACATGGAGTTGTGGACACCAGCCCGTTATACAATAGGAAACAATCACATTCTACAGTTAGCTTAGAATTAAATATAGAGAATGACCACATCAAAATCAAATGGAATTTCAGATATACAAAGAGGAGTTTGAAAACAAAATTAATTTCAAATAATTAGGGCATTTATTTCTTGTATTAATTTCTATTTTTATTTCTTTAATTTGCTAACCAACCTTTAATATTGGTACAAAACAATGATTATTGTAAAACGCTTTCTGAGTGGAAACCTGGTGAGCTGTAATACAGGTGTTTCACAACCTACCACAGGCACCAGTGATTCACAACCGTGTATTTACTTGTTTGTGCCAATAATTAAATTATTATATTATGTTACCCAAAGGACTAGATCAAACCATACAATTAATAAAAGATTGAAGAAAGTTACCTGATTGCGAGAGAGAGGAGTATTGAAGTTAGCACTGCACAATGTTAGTTGTTTACGTGAGCGAGTTAAATTAACGCCGAATTATGGATGGCAGTTAAAATGTTACTTAAATATTTACTCTGTTTACGAGTTTCAGACCTAGGCTGCAATTTCCGTGCTCCAAGAACTTTTAATCAAAGGAAAGTAAGACTGCCATATATTTTAGGAAACATCTTGTTTTGTTGTATTTGAAAACAGTTTAGTTATATTTTACAAAAAAAAAATGAGTATTGTTAGACCACCAACAAAAATCTTGCAAATTCTAAATCTCCTACGTAGCGCTCTTGGAAACGGCCTTAAATTGTATCAAACGTTTCTTTTCTTTATAAATTACTGCGAGTCGTAACACAAAAAGCCACGGAGTCTAAATAGCACTTTATTTCTCTTTAGTATACAACTTGATCTACACAAATGGAATAATCGCTCTAACACAATACAGCTAGGCAGGCAAATAAAAAAGTCGTCAGCGCGATATAATGGCACGCACATTACGACAGCCATCTAAATTGGTAGACTTCGAGGGAACTGCTGACATGACATAGATGGGGACAGAAGATCTACAGTCATTTTCAAACTATTTATGATCATTAATATGAATGTGCCGACATGGAGGTTCAAATATTTTAGCACCCCTATTGTGCAAAACTCACAGAGATCACTGCTGCTTGATGGTTTAAAACGGAAAATTTTGTATATTCAACTCATATTTCGGTGACTTTTTATTCGTTTTTATTTAGGCCATGTTTTGTGTAAGGTGGGTTTTCTGTACCTGTTCATACAATGCACCAACGAGCCACACTCATATGCTTTCCATTAGAATATTTGTTAATTAATGTCATTGGTCGGGCAACTTGTAAAAACTTTGACAAATAAATACGCGTTTTATAATTATGTCATTTACATCATGATTTTGTTTGAAGTTGTTATTTGAATGAAAGTTGTATTGGAGTATTATGTACAAGTTAAGTAAGTAAAACGTTTTGTTAGATAACTATCAATTAAAGTCATATGAATGTTTATGCAATGTTTTTGAGCTTACATAAAAAAAAATATTATTTAAATTTTGAGATGCGTCCACTTAGGCAAACATTACATTACATCATCTGCCTAGCTTTTTCCCAACTATGTCGGGTCAGGCTTCCAGTCTAATTAGATGCAGCTGAATACCAGTATTTTACAAGGAGCGATTGCCTATCTGACCTCCACAACCCAGTTAGGACTGGCTCATTCGATACCCCTTGGTAAGACTGGTTGTCAGACTTTTTTTACCACTGACTAAATAACGACTGTCAAAGATCTACAAATGACAGCCGGGACCAACGGCTTAACTTGCTTTCCGAGGCACGGAGGAAACTCTGTATTAAATTACTCGGTAATGGGTGGCCACCCATCCACAGACCAACCTAAGCAAGCACAGCTTATTCTAAAGATCGACCCGAGCGGCTATTATTATTTAGCCACAAACTCGTCAGACATTACATCTAAAGCACATTAATTTGTATTCTTAAAACAATCTTACCTTATAAAATATTTTATCTTTACAGATATCAGTACAAGTATATGCTTCCTGCCCGTCCTAACCTAGTGCGCAAAGCTGGTCACTTACTGAACAACAGAAGTCCAAGATTGGCCAGAAGGCAATATTATATAGAGCAGCATAATACGTGTAAAGCATACAGATCGCGTTAGAAATACCTCCCTGCGCTCCGTGACCCAGGTTGCAGATTTCGGAGGAAAAACCGCCAAGGTAACGTGGGATCGGGCTGGCCACGTATCGTGAATGCACCCGGAGAGGTGGGCAAAGATCATCACTCACTGGACATCTGACGGAGGAAATTGCCGTGGAGGTAGACTGCGGCGAAGGTGGTGTGACGATGTTGTTTGCGGGTGAATATGGCCTGATATCGCACAAGATAGAAGGAAAAAGGGGAGGCCTTTGCCCAGCAGTGGAACATTTGACAAACTAAAAAAAAGGCAAGTAAGTAAAGAAAGTTAATGAGCAAAAGTTCTCCTGAAAAACTGTATTCCTAGGAGGCCCGCTAAAGATACTGAAACGTCTACCACTGTGACATGTGACCCGCCTAAATAAAAATACTTTCGTGGAATCTGTTCAGCGGAAAATTTTATTTATTCTGCTAACAAGGTGAAGTAGTTCCATAGAACTCTCGGATCTTCTACTTCGTGGGATTGATCCTAATTAGCTTTCCACTTCATGACAACTCACGACTTCAGCTTGGTATTTTTTATAATTTTCTTCAGAGCGACGTATTTGGAGTGTTAGATCCAATGTTTTATTTTGTATGGCGGTTAGGATAGGGTCTGGGATTTGGAGACACGGATAGTATAAAAAAACTTGCAGAGTTTCGTTGTACTTAGTGTTCAAATGGAATTCTATGATCTTTACCAGATTTAACCTGCTTTTCAATTGACTTTAATAAAAAAGATTCCTTTGAATTTAAAACATGCACGGCCCTGTATTTCCCCGACGGGTAATTTACTTACGTGTATTATTGTAAATGTAAAGTTAATTCGCAACATCCTAAAATAGTGTTGTGCGTCAGCACTTCGTGTATCCGCAAAACATCGCGGGATATGACGCCGTAACCCGCGGATATGTTTATGCGTCCGACTGCATTTAAACCACTATTAATCTGCGAGACTGTTTGTATATTGAACGTTATGTAGGTATTTATGAATGCGGGATATGCTGGCGTGAATGTTAAGCAGGTATGTTTTCTGGTGTGTACATTTTATTATTGATCCATATTTTTATTTATTATTAGAACTAAAATATACATAAGTAAATGTCGTTTATATTAAAATTCTCGGTACACATCTGTTTATTAATACTACGAACTATGTCTTAATATAATTTGTAGGATAGTAGTGAGCAATCAGGTGATGTATTGCAGATATTCATTCAAACTTAATCAAAGTAATTTTTACGATAAGAAACTTAGCACTATACACCACTAGATACTACGTATAATACTCTAATAAGACGCAATCGATCGGTTCCGACTACTAGCTGTTATTATTACCCGTAACTTAACTTTATCTACTGCTAAAAACCGACTTCAATAACACAAAAAATTGAAAAATAACTTTAGGTTCAGAAGTCGGTGACTTTTGTTTATTTGATTTAGTTTTTTTGTCACCGACTTCTGAAGCTAAAGTTATTTTTAACTTTTTTGTGTTATTGAAGTCGGTATTTAGGAATTGTAGCCGATTCATTGTGTACCGTGTTTTTATGTAAAGTTGTAATTTCAAGTCATTTGTTAGTTTAATGGAAACAGTGTATCGCACCCAGTGTATTTTCATTGCACGAAACCCATCGTCTGCCCACACGATGTACGAGCCTAACGGAGTTAATCCTGACATACCCGACATATATAAACATCCGAATTGATAACCTCCTTCTTTTTTAAGTCCGTTAAAAATCCTCAAAATTCCTTGTTGAAAACCCAATAACAATTTACCCAACCTCTATGCTTAGCTGCAGCGTGCTTGTGGTTATTGATCTTCTACCCAGTATCCGACCGTACAGTAAAATAACGCCGGATACTTACTTCAAATGACATTTCATCTCTAATAACTATAATATCTCCAGTCGTCACTTTTAATCCCGTCACTCTTCACTTCCATTTTTCACCACGTTCGATTCTCACAGTTTCATAGTGTCTGTCAGTAAGCGCATCAATAATGGATAACAGCTCTCTCAACACTTCATTATTGAACGTTGACTAGCTGGCATGTCGTTGTTTTTTAATTTGTTTTTGAACTCAGGAGGAGCAGTACTAGTCCAGCGAAAAAAATCGAGAATGTCGAAGTGTAAAGTCGCATTGTCGAACTAGTGTACGACGAGGTGCTTGTGTCAAGCTAGGGTCCGACTAGTGTGAAACTACTGTCCGACTAGTAGAACTAGTGTGAAACTAGTATCCGGCCAGTGGAACTAGTATCCGACTAGGTGTCGAACTAGTGTCAATTGTAATGTAAGTTAGTGCCAAACTAGTTTCCGACTCTACTACTACTTAAACTAGTGTTAAATTTGTATCAAAGCAGTCGTCAGTGTCCTGTAACCCCCATAACCCTGTCGAGGTCACACCACGTCACCCTTGACCCCGGCCCCCGCATTGACCTTGATCTCCACTCCTAGTCTCTTTAGCTGATTGATGAGATTCACACACACATACAACTAGGCTTAATTAACTTTAACACACTAATATACCTAATGATTATTCTTTAATTACCAGCGATGGTACGGATCAGTTTATAAAATAATAACGTATACTATTGTGAGTTTTGTTAAGCTGTAGGTCCCCGCTGTCATTCGGAGATTTTTGATATTGTGACGGGTTGTCAGTGAGAAGCCTAAAGGTTGACAACAAATCTTTCTGAGGGTATCGTGTTACCCAGTAACTAAGTTGTTAAGGTTAGACAGGCAGTCGCTTCATGTTTAATACTGGTATTTAACTGCGTTTAGACTGAAAGCTAACCCCAAGGTTGTTGAAAAGGCTAGACAAAACACAATATGTTTTATTTTGTTTGTTAATTACCCAATGAGATATAATTTATAACAACTACTAGACTAGAAGACACCAAGGTAGCGGTACTGGTGCTGGTCGATTTCTCAAATGCCTTCAATACCGTTAGTCACGACATCCTTTTAGCCATTTTATCCCATGTCATGGTCTCTCCCGGAGCACTGGAATGGTTCTCCTCTTACCTTCAGGAACGCCAGCAGTCAGTTCATGTTGGGAATTCCTCATCATGTTGGTGTGATTTGGAGACTGGTGTTCCTCAAGGCGGTATTCTTTCTCCTCTTCTGTTTTCTATTTTTATTAATCTCCTTACTTCTGAGCTTCAGTGTGCGTATCATCTGTATGCCGATGACTTGCAGTTGTACTGTCAGGGGAGGGTTGACGAAATTCGAGATCTGATCGACAATTTAAATCGGGACCTGATAGCAATAAATACCTGGTCCGATAAATTTGGTGTGGCAGTAAATCCTAATAAATGTCAGGCGATCATCATTGGCAGCTCTCGCAGTCTATGCAAGTTGAATGGTACAACCTTGCCACCAGTTCTTTTCGACGGTACGGTCGTTCCTTTTAGTACTGAGGTCAAGGATCTTGGCTTGCATATCGATAGCTCTATGAAATGGCATACTCAAGTTGCTCGTGTCAGTCAGAAAGTTACTGGTTCGTTGCGGGCTTTGTACCGCTTGAGAAACTTTTTACCCTCAAATACGAAAACAATGCTTGTACAGTCCTTAATTTTTCCTATCATCGATTACGGTGACGTGTGCTACTTTGACCTGAATGCGGATCTCCTCGACAAACTTGACCGTCTTCTAAATAACTGCATTCGATTCGTTTTCAATTTGCGTAAATATGATCATGTCTCCGAACACCGGACTCTTCTTAAGTGGTTGCCCATACGTCAGCGTAGGGAGCAAAGGGCGCTTACCACCTTGTTTTCTTTTCTTGTTTCTCCCACTTCCCCTAGTTACCTTGCTCCCCACTTTCAGTATATTTGTGCCAACCATAATAGGAGCCTGCGATCATCGCAAAACCGTATGCTTCAATGTCCCTCTCACCGCACTGATTTCATTCACCGATCTTTCTTTGTCCAGTCTATTTCTCTGTGGAATGCGCTTCCCCAGGAAATCAGGATGGCAACCAATCGCTTATCTTTTAAAATTAAAGTTCGTGAGTACATTCGGAAGAAGCTGGCAGTTTCGTCACAACGGTAATGTTTTCCCCATGGTTTGTGTTTTTATTTTGGTATATTCGTGGAAATGTTTATTTACATTAATTTAATTTTGATATATATTTATAGTATTTGATATATATTTATAGTATTTTATGTATCCTTGTAGTTAATCTTATTATTATTTAAAATTATTTTCAGATTTACACCTACCACTGCTTGTCTTTGCATCACCCAAAGGTTGACTGGTAGAAAATGCCTATGGCATTAAGTCCGGCTCTGTACTTATGTGCTTGAAGTGTTAAATAAATAAATAAATAAACTACTAATGGTTTTCGTTCGAATTTACAAATTCTTACTATTTATCTTTTTCATAAACGAGTGCCCGTTAATATTTTCGTCGTCTATTTTTTAAAAGAACTTGCTAGTTATTCTTCTTCTTAGCGTGTCGATGGCAATTTTTATTAAATATGTTTGGCCCAAAATTCAGCTATGTGAACTCCGCTCGCTGATGCAGTTAGCGCAAGATGGAAGATTGGCCATTGTCTGTGGAGACACGCCGCATACACAATTGAGATCTGAGCTGTTCATGAACCCCCATCTGAAGAGATTCTCTTTGCTTCGGCTGACTTGGGTTCGGAGTCTATTCAGAGATTTCCAAGTCAGCCACGGAAAGCATGCCCAGGTCCAGGCCAGGCCCCATGAAGCCGTCAGGAGCTTAAGCAGCATCGCCCTGTGGATTGCTAGTTATTATAAATAATAATATCTCTATAATTAAGACGTCACATCAGAGACAACAACTCGTTATGAACATTTATCCTTTGGTAATAAGAAGGTTACTTCCACAGATGAAACTGAAAAAATATGTTTTTGTAAGTATTTGATATCATGATTTTTTTAAGAACTTTTGTGACGTACCTTGATTTAATTCTGACCCTAAACCTTCATCATTAAATTACGCCCAGATTATCAAATTATTGGAAAAACCTATCATATCAAACATTATTTTACATGATAGAGTCGCGCTAAAAAAAAGTTAAGCAAGTTTCAAATCTTACGAACAAAACGATAAGTGTCATGAACACTATGATTACCTTTATACTCCGTGACAGTTAATTCAAACAAAATTGATAAAAAATATAAAACTTTATCTAAACATAGATAACGCTGTCCAGCTAGCGGGGTCGGCAGAGTGCCAGGCTGATTGATTGCAGGCGCGGCGGCTGATTGCAAAGCTATTACAGCCGGCATTGCACTCTAATCTCACATTCTTTACTTTATTTTATTGCTGTGGGTAATGTCTCTCTATCTAATGTATTAATTACTAGTTGGCCAGGCATCGCTCCCTCGGGACAGAGTTTCGTGGGCTGGTAATGACTATGCTGATGATAGGCAGTTACTTTATGTACCTCTGCTAACCTCCTTTGGAAATATGGGAGTGATCTTCTTCATATTGTCATGATGACGATCCTAAATGCCCAAAATACCCGCCTACTACACTGCTTAATACCCTATTTCATGAAACTTGACAATCATCAGGACTTGAGTGATCATGAACTGCGTACAACCAGCTGTTTCCACTAGACCAACTGCCATCAACAAAAACTTCCAATAATAATAATAGTCCAGTTCTACACTTGACCCGCATTTTCGTCCAGCACTTGGTCCAGTGAACTAAAAAGGGTAGTGACACACTGTCCCACCGTGCACCGCCAAAGCCAGTGAGCGAGCGAGTGCGGTGGCAAGTTGCCAGTCTATCGCGTGTTTAGTGCAGCTCCCTGTGCTCAGTACTGGCGCCGCTATCTTTTCAGATCACTTGCCTGCCGGCTTTATTTGCTGGTCGCCAAAAATTGTGGATAAGGAAGTACCACGTTCACGACATTTTTAGATGGGCATGCAATTTAGATTTTTTATAGCTGGAGGTAGCCCCAGTGGTCTACTTATACAAAAAATCTTCTATTTTGATTTAGCTGGAAACCGGGCCACTGAAACAGGCCTCACTACGGCATTGGTTTGACTTCAAACTATCTTAATAGCCAGTTCTTAGTTTTGTTTTGTCTTTAAAGTCCACCTGACTAGACTCATATAAAATCACTGACAAAAACACTTGAATGGCTTTTACCCGATTACTGAGAAGGAGTGTAATGTTTAAAATTATCATCTAACAGTTACAATAAAAAGTCCTACGCACAAAGCAAGAAAAACGAGCTAATATTACATTTACGAATGAAGGAAAACAATAGAAGCGCGTATTAGCAGTCATAACATAAAACTAAATGAGTCAAGGCTGAATCAAGAGCAGGCATCAACCGAACCAGATGATTATAGCTGTGTTTATAGACTTCAGCCTATGAGCTAGTAAGCTAATCTGTACTCTGGCCACGGCTCTAAAGACCTTATATGGACTACCTGTGGCTTTAGGAGACACTTCTCAACTGTAGACGTATATACACTTAGACTAAAGCAGATGTTATGGTACTAGAGCACCTTTGAAACTCCTTCTAAGGGACCTGTACGCTCAGATAAGTCTAGACTGTTTCAATTAGATCAGAATTTACATTTGAGAATGTTCATACAAGTAAAAGTGAATCAAGCACTTACGTTAAGCTAACTTGGAGACGAGTGCCATACTGTAACACGTCAAACGTTTTATAATTTTATTCATGTTCTTTCATACCCGCAAGATAGGCAAACACGTAGCACAGGCTATATTTGCTACAACAATTAATTTTTAGGTTGTACCATTTTTTATATTTAGTTTCGCTTCTTCTATATAACGAATCTTCTTTACCCCATAACATGTAGGGTTTCAGCCACCAGGAGGGCTGCCTACCCCTTAGGGGAGCGGTGCGGCGGCCAGACAATAAAGCTAGTGTCGCAATGCGGGGTGGCGCAGGGACGACCACCCACCGTATAGTGGACACACTGCCTAATTGCTGCTGATTATATTTAAATATCTGTTCTGTGGCATGCCTCGAATGTAACATAAGAAGAAAAACGTTTAACTTTACACTTTAAATGAAAATAGTACTTGTTATAAGTTTCTAAAGTCACACAACTATTTACCAACACGCACTGAACCCGCGTGGTGAATTATGATCTTCTCTCTGTGGGGAAGGGTTCTTTCTCTCAGGTCCCAGCAGTGGGAACGCCATAGGCTGACGCTATAATTTGTTTTATAGAGACTCATACGAAAAGTTTAGAGATCTGGGTTTAAAAAAATCCTTCCACTAAAAATTGGATCAGTAGCTAGGTACCAATAAAAAACAAGCACCAAATCTTCATTTAATAGGGTATGAAACCGGCAACATGTCGCCTGAATTCACAATTTATATTCCGATGTAACTGAAAAGAGTGACATCTGAAAAAAGGTGTGCATTAAATATGAACGCTCGCAGTTTCCCTGAAAGGCTGAACCCTTCATCTGCGCCTGACAAATGAGCTATTATTTCATCCACTCACTTAATACACGAACACGTGAGAATTTCAGACCGCTCCTTATTTCATTTATATTCGGAGTTTAACTCAACTGTTAAAACGATTTTTAGCAGAATTTTATTTTAACTCACATCAGTAAAAAGTCGTTGCCAATTATTGGTACAGACAGCTATAAATTCTTCCACAAGTAACCGTGGCAAATGGTAAGTAATGTTTCCAGTTATTTATTTTTAATCTTACTGTCTCACTGCTAGGAAAAGACATCCCCCATAACCTTCCGCTCTTCTCTCTGTGCGGCTGGTGGCCAATTTCTCATAAACTCCTCCAAGTCGCCGCCAGTAAGTCAAACACGTAAGTTCTATGTAGATACTATGCCAGTCATGTTATCAAGTCTAGAAGTGCTCAGCCCACCGTGATACACTCTGATTAGGATTATACGCACCATGTTACTGCCTCTACGACTGAATCAGATTAAATCAAAACCAATTTTCCGTCAGCAGACATTTCCGCTGCAAAGTTATTATAATTTTATTCTCAACGGTTTGTTTATCAGTCTTACCGAGTCTTCACAGTTGAGATGTAATTCCGCCAGTTGCACCGCGCTGTTATTGTCGTTTAACTCTAACCGATGGTTAGCCGTAAGCTACGGCTGTCGGCACCGACAACCGCCTGTTTATGTGATTTTCATTTTTATAGCGCCAACTAGCCTTTATTGGGATCGCCATTACGATTTAAGATGGTTTCGGTGGAAACTGCGGAACTTGGAGGGAATGTTTTCTAAGTTTTTAGTTTTAAATGTACCGATGTATTTTATGTTAACTGAACATTCTCATGATCATACCATAAAGATGAGAGAAATTCTGTCTGGTTTACAGTAGATATCTTCAATATGTACGTAGGTATAGCTCCTCACTGATCGGCGATCAATATCAACCTACAGCTAATTTCGCCCACATCTTATTTCTAGTCCAAGTAATTAAGTTTTACACCTGAGTGTATGTATTTCTATACAAAATAAATTAAGCCACTCTCCCACAAGAATGCAAAGTGTTATTTAGAAAGAAATAAGACCACCTTGCAGCGTTGCAGCCATTCGGGAGGACTCGGGAGCATTCGGGACGGTGACATAACTCGGTACAACGATTTCAAACACTCGACCAGTAGTGGTCGTGTGGACAGTCCACTAAACTGTTTAGTTGAGATGTCGCTCGAATGGAAGTTGTGTAGGTTTGCTATTAAAATATTGTGATTTATTCATTAGACAAGATAAGTGTTTATAACTATCATAATGACGTTCCATTATAGGTACTTCTGGCTCAGTAGTGAATTAGAAACTATTTTGGTACGTTTCAGAAACAATGCAATGAAAAGGTCGTCTATGGCAATGGTAATTTTAATGTGCGTTAACTTAAAATCTACTTATTAAACCTACGTATACTGTTCGAGGAAATGGACACTCTTTGAAATACTCTAGTAAAGGAACAACGTGACGTTGTTGTACTTATTTGAGTTCGAAGGGAAAAATAGACGCTTGCAGGCATGGTGACCATTGACCTTTTTAAACGACTTTCGAAAACATGAATATTACAACCCACATCTAAATCAAAAGATACAACCGTAACAAAACGGACAAAAATAAATATCTTCCATTCCTTGATCATTAACTAGTCTGTCGGACAGGCAAAGTTTTGAAGAAAACAATCGTTTAAAATATCAAAGTTAAACAAGTCTGGAGGCTCTCCTTTTGTCTTCGTAATGGAATATTTGCAGTACAGATAATATAATAACTGCCGCGAGGGAATTATCAACAATTACATGGAAATTCGAATGGTAAACCGTTATGGAGTATAGATGCTTTGTGCTAGAACGCTTTGTGATTGTCGGATTATATTTCCGGGATTTAGTTCTTGATTACGGAAGTTATGTTGGGTATTGACTCAAAGGGACGTTGTCTCTGGTCTTTACTGAACAATAAATTACAAAACACTCCTGTAATGCCCGAACAGTTGGGCAGAGGTGTGTCCATTTATTTTATTTTTTATTTCACGGGTATGCCTATTGTAGTCAACAACAACAGCAAGACATAAAGACTTGTTATTTGGACACTATTGAGAAATTCTTGACGGACAGCCTAGCAACTCCTTGCCTGCCTTGGAAATCGAACCCTGAATCTAAAGCTCAGCGGTAACGTTTGTGACCACTACAGTAACAAGGCATTATATTAAAATACTAAAACGTTCTACAGAATAACTAACTAATCTCCTTCAGAATCCACCCTACACAGCTATTTAAAAAAAATAATTTTGAAAAGAACCTCACAAGCAATGTATCACATACATGTATGCTATGGCCACAGCGACATTGACAAAGGAACAGCGGCGTGTCCACTGTGTATCAAACAGGTCGCGACGCGAACCGCACAATGCTCGCCGATAGCCCCACAATACACAAAGGAATCCGATTTCTTTACCAGCACCAAGAAAACACTACATGACGACCTCTGTCGTTTGTTTACCTTTACAATACTCGCTAGACAAGAGGACATGAGAATATTGTAGGAAGGAATTCTTCAGTGTACGTCGCCTAAAATGGTCAGCAAAGTTATCGTTTTATTTCTTGGTCAGCATTATCAATGCTCGGTGTAGACAGAAATACGAGAATTATTTTGATCGCACAGATCCTAATTAAACGTCAAATCAACGTGTTAAGTGGATTCGAGGAAATTAAAGCTCGGAGCGAAAGGAGAAAATATCAATTTGACGGCATTGAACCCGGGAACGATGCAGTCGGTAGTTGCGATCGATCACGGATACCTTCGGGGTAAAAAATGTGGTATTAAAGGTACGGGACGAGTTTGAACGGACATTGCGGTCAGTTTGGGTTGTTTGAAAGAAATTGGACTGCTCACATCGGCCACCTTGGCTTTTATGCCTTTAGGTGGGTTTGTGTGACATCGTTTCGTACAAATACGAAATGATGTTCAACTGAAAACGTTTTCCTACAAAAATTAGGTACCTTTGTTACATAACACGAGTCTGCCCAAAATACTAACTTTACTAAAATACTCGAGTTATTTTAATTAAAACAGTTTTGTTTATATTAATTAAGTTTAAAACAACTCTAGCACCGATTAGGTACCTAATAGTTACTGACAGTATACATAATTTCAGTATTGCTTGCTGCCGATGAATAATAATTTCAGTTCTAAACAAAACAAAACATTGCATGTCAGCCAAGCTTAGCTGAAACATTTTAACACTATTTACATATTTTTACAAGTGAAAAGACAAAAAAAGGGCCGATGTTTTACCTCATGTATACGTACCTACGGGCTGCGGCGCACAAACGTAGTTAGGAGGGACGCTCTCACGCTCGCCACAGTATTACATTTTTGTTCACGTAATACAAATTGTTTTTGTTTTGTCTTCTTTGTGTGAATATATCTGCGTAATAAACACAAACCTCGCAGTCCGCAGTCCGCACCGGTCCGCACTCGCACAGAATATTGTTTATACTTTATCGTATTTTCCATCGTCTCACGCTGACCCCGATTCCTTTAAAGCTATCAAAAACACCAGTAAAAAGAACTTGCTTTATTCACATCACGGAACACAAAAATTTCAACAATTATCTGAAAACAGTTTGTAGATCTCACGATATTAATTACAAAAGTTTTATTTGATTACAAAAGTTGCACACTTTGTTTGTAATAAGCAAATAATTTTGACGAATATTGGAAAAGTTGTATAGATGCAGGTTTTTAATTAATTTTGTTGGTTGTGTCCCGGATACCGGCGTAAAGTGTGGTTACCTACACACGGACTGATACGAGTAACGAAGGTAACGTAATGGTTTAGTACTAACAGTTTATGAATAATGATGATCATGATTACACCTGAGATCATAAACAGGGTGAGTAGAATTCAACCGACGCTCTAATTATACAAATACAAGAATATGGTACCATGTACCTACATAACACTTACGACAGACAACTTTAATATTAGTATTACTTAAAGATTAGAAAATTGCTCAACGGTGCTTAACAAAATTTGTGGGCGCATATAAAAAGCACGTGTGTACGATGAGGAAACAACACTAAGCACCATAAACATTCATTCAGGTCATGGTGTCCGAGGCCATCGACTGCTTCACCGAATGGACAGCGATGTGGAGCCTCATAAAGAGCGCCCAATTGCAGACATGTAGCGAGCCGGAAGATTGAAGGTAATGCCTGAAACCAGAGGCCTGACTCCCACTCACCCACAGCCAGTAGGCGCGTACGCTCAGCAGTATTAGTGGGCGTATAAATAAGGTTATTCCGTACCTACCTGCAGAGTGGCTCATCCAGACAGAAGACATCCAGTGGACAGAAGACAGGACACTAGAAATTTTGTTTTGCGGACGCCTGCGCCGATGCGAATTGCTACGAAATTGACGAATTGGTGGAAACGGCTTGCTGCCACGCTCGGTCGTCCAGAGTCACATTAAGACTGTCCTGATGGTTAGTGTCGCATCGAGTCGTTGAGCTCGCCGTATGGTTGAGCTATGCGATGCCGATGCATGCGTCATATTCGTGAATGGGCGCCATCTAATCGGCCGATGGTATAACTCACTTGCTGCCTCGTTGGTCTAGTGGTCACAGGGCCTACTGTTGAGCATTAGGTTATCCGTTTGGTTCTCAGATTGGGTAAAGTGACATTGGCTTTTTTCCATTAGAAATTCTCATTAAAAGCGCGCAGTCAGGATTTTGGTAAATTATGATCATAATGTATTTAGCCATATTTCATAGATGATTCAGAGGTGACATTTCGCTTCTGAGAAGATAAAAAGTGCCAAGATTTCCAGAAATAAATTTTCCAATTAATAATTCCCCCACACTTTGCTCAGCAGTCGAGCCGGAGTCAGGCAGTGGGTAAGTACAGTAAACGCTCAAAAGTCCAGTAGCATGCTAAGGATTACATTGCTATGAACTGTGCGAGCACAATACAGCAGTGCGCGTGCGTGTACACGAGGCATCGCACACATCGGTAACTGTCATTGTTTACAGTTTATATGTGTGGGTGAAGTCATAGTTATGCACACAAACACAAAATAAAACGACCGAGCTCCGTTTTTATTGGTGTGCGTGTGTCACATCATTTACCATATACCAATATATAGTCATCGTTCACATGATGCTGAAGGAGATATAATATTTTGCATAATGCTAATATAGCAATCATGGCACAATGGCTTTCGTCTTTGGTCACTTAACTAAAAGCCGTAAGTTCAAACCACGCATGCAACAATAATATATTCTTTTTCTTTTTGTATTCATTATTTTGTTAAAACATTACTTAAAGTAGAATTTATAACGATTCGATCCGGTTCATGGTTGTGTAATGAAGTTTCCAACGTTTGAGACAAACATGGAACTCTCAGGCCATTTTTATTTTGACTGTTTAGAAAATAACTACCGACAATTTAAAAATATTGTTTTCAAACACCTTCATTTATTAAAAAAGAACGTTCTTAGTTGTCAATCTACGAGTATTTGCATTACTGAGTTGATTGATTACTACTCTTCGGCATGTGTGCGCATTTATTTCTATGGATCCAACCATGCAACATTTATCAATGTTCGAAAAAGTGAAAATCGTTGTTTTGGATGAGCAAAACGTATCTATATTATGTGAAATTGTGAGTGTAAATGTGGTGCTGCCCCACAAACGATCGGGCACTTTATATCGTGTCCTGGCTGTCCTGTTGTTTGCTCCTGTGAAGTGCATCACAAGATGCTACTGAAAGTGCCAAACTCGTCGCCAAATTTTGGGCTGACTCAATTTGAATTGTCATCGATACGCTAAGAAGAAGTAAAATTGCAAGGCGCTTAATGATATCGGTAAGTAACATAATAGTTAGATATTACATTGATACATATTATACCTACTTCTCTTTAACTAACTCCTCTCCCCTTTCAATGTTTATTAGGAATAAATAATTAATGTAAGTTAAGTGCAATACCTACCATAGTTAATAATAGTTATATTAATATATTATCATAACTGAATTATAGTTTTATTTTTTTTTAATTTGTAATCGTATGATGATTATGTTAAAATTAACTTGGTCTAAAATTAGCTGGATTTAGCCCTTAGACAGATTAAAGAAAAGCCGTTGAATAACGTAAATAAATATGGATTATAATGTTTGCTAATGTCAGTGTATATCTCATATTTATGTTATTTATTTTATTATTATAAATAATATTAATTAGCTATATATAAGTATAAAGGGTCTAACTATTCATACACGAAATATTTTCAGGGAATCTTCTTACGGCTATAACAAAGCCATTTCAAGGGATTTTTTTTTTATCTGAGTATATTTTTATAAAAAATAAATAATTTAAAATTACTCGACCCACAAAATATATACTGGATCCTTATTTTTTAAGCATCTATTACGCTAGTTTACTATGTCGTATTTACCTACTGTCATTGTTAGAATATGGTAGAATAGGTTTTATGCAAAAAGTCTCAAAAAATTTAAGTTTTTTTTTTTTTGTAAAAAAAAACACACTGACAATTTTTTTTTTTCGTTGCTATGGCGACTTTATAGAAGTTACTCTTAAAATATTTAGTGTATGAAAAGATAGACCTTATATATGTAAACATAGTGTATGTATACATAGTATATTAATATAGTATTTATTTATTATAATATAAGCTATTGTTATTTGTAGTATAAATACGGTTTTTATTCACAGAGGAGAACCGTGCAGTTATGGGTCCGCCGACATGCGGATTATGGAGACGTAGAACATCTTAGGCCAAAACCAAAGGCATACTCATCGGCTCGACACCACGAGATCGTGCCAAGGCATAAGGCTGATGCCTTCATGTCCACCATGTCCACCCGCATAAAAATGTGCTTACAAACTGTTAAAAAACACCTACATTCTGTTGGATTACGTTGCGACAAAACCGACTACAGTTTGCTAGGTCATACATCAATTTTGTTTGGGAGAACAAATTGTTGATTTTTAGCGACGAAAAAACGTTTAGGTCAGTTTAAGATCGGCGTGAAGTAGGTATGTAGTAACATATGCGCGAATATGGTTAACAGCATGATCAGAAGGTTACAAGAAGTAATAGAAAACGAAGGTTTGCCGACTCATTATTAGTGGATTTTATTTTAATTAGTAGACGAATATGAATCTTACTTTTATGCGCTTAATGTTCATATTTGCTTAGCAATAATTAGGTATAAATGTTAATAATCTCTTCCTCTTATCAATTTTTTTAAAACCACAACTCGTAAGTATTGAAAGTATGGTGAAGTGATGTTATTGTTATGCGGTTAGAAGTTGTCATCATTTCTTACTGTCTAACATGTTGATTCACTTCACATCTAATTTTACTTTGATTCAATTTATATACCATCTTTAATACTTACAAAAAAACTTTGTCTTTTTCAAAAAAACTGGTAAACAACAGTGTTTTACTCATTCGAACGTCTAGAATGGATAGCTATATATATATATAGCCTATGTATGTTTAAAACCAGTTCGTATTAAATAATTGTATCAGCCACAAAAGTTTTTTTTTGCTAACATACAGCCCCCACCAAATTGAACCTTAAAACAACCAATGTAAGGAAAGAACATCTTGGAAGAAACGAGACGGATCATTTTCATTTTCAATACCAATGTTTATCTAATAAAAAATCAAATTATTTTATTGGTTTTATATAATTACATTTTTTACTTTTTGCTCGAGTGATTTTACTGGTCACAAAATTAATTTAATAAAGAACAAAAAGTAAAAAACAGTAAAAATAACTCCTCAGCTGGAATCGAACTCACGTCGTGGAGATTAGACCATTAACTGACGCAAGCGCTTACATCAATCAGCTATGGTAACCATGTTACATTTGTATAAAATGTTGGGCCTTATTCTAAACCCGTTTATTTTATATTTACCCGTGTACCCTACACGGGCAAAAACAAAAAAAATATCCTCGTGTAGGGTAGTATACGTATACGCTCACAATAATAATGAGCGGCTATATGAACATTACTGGCTCGACAAGACAATGACAGTTACCGATGTGTGCGATGTAAAATATTTAGCTTGGCCTCGTGACGAGTGATGTCTCAACGTTCCACAGATAACACACACTACTGAACTGTCGTCGCACTAAGTGAAATAACATTATATTTCTGTTGCATTTAGAATACACGTCATAGTGGTGACTTGTTTTACCATTGCATTGCTAAAATTCGCACAGTTTCAACATGTGTTGGTAGCTGTTTGGGCTGAGCATGGGTTCACGATCAATGAAGTCTAAGTTCGAATCTTAGTTACAATGTGTGCCTGCTTTTTGTTTCTTAGAAACCATAATAATGCAGAAAGTTGTTAGATATTTATGTTTATTTGTGTGTTAATTTTTTCGTGCTTATTATTTATTTTTATAAGAAGTTAAATATTACATAATTATTGTATTATTATTTAACGTCATTATGTGATATTTGTTTTATTTTTTCGGTGTTGGAAGGTGGAAATAAAAAGTCGTGCTGAATGATTTCAAATATGTATATTCGTTAAATTTATTTAAAAAAATAACAAACTTTTATGAGAATTGTGACGTCACATTCCTAAACAAAAGAAGTTCTCTTGTCACGTTCATAAGATTTTTTGTTGTACACTTAGTCAATTCATAATAACATAACAAGGAAAGTATATTCTAATAACACAAATATAATTGTTGATACCCACATATTACCCACATGGTATCGGTATTCAGCAGAGTTCATTGAAAACTAATATATGGTTTAGACTTTATGAACGTGTTTTTTTATGTAACGTCACAATGAATGTATTGAGGTTATAGCTTAAGTGTTCATTTTCTTGACGAAAAGAAGATTGAAACTAAACCTCAATTTAAGGTCATTAAATTTAAAAAATAATTACAGAAATTATGTTAATATTACTAAATATTTAGTTACACCGTCTAATTAAAAAAACAAAAACATCTAGGTATTAATATTTTGTATAACCCCCAATATGTTCTATGCAGTCAAGTAGGCGTGTGCGCATGAACCTTATAAAAAGAGCATACTTAATATTTAATATTTGGTATGACCTCCATTATTGTCAATGCAGCTAAGCAGACGTCGACGCATGGAAACTACAATGTTGGCACATATATCTGTGCCACGTAAATTATCCTACAATTGAGTGCAATGGGATTTGAGCTGATCAGGACATCTCTCATCTCGTGCATCCCATCTTTGAACCATTAAACCCCATATATTTTCAATGGGGTTTAGATCAGGGGATCGTGCTGGCCACGGAATAACTTTAATATCGGCACGCTGACTAAACCACTCTTTTACAACACTGGCACGATGAATCGGATAATTATCCTGAACAAAATTTAGTTCACTAAAGTCTTCCGAGGGGTAAACATTACGCACAGTGGGAAGCATTATGTCATTTAAAACATCGACGTAATTAGAGCTGTTGGCACGCGTTGGTATGAATTCCAACTCACCTGGCCCTTGAGCACTAATCCACCCCCACATATTTACACTTATTCTACCTGATTCTGTATTCGGAATAATGTTTTTCTCAGCCCAGCGAGTATTGTCTTTTCGCCATAAATGAAGTCTTCCTTTTTGGCAAGACTTGAAAGTCTTCTCGTCGGAAAAAACAGTCGTCTCCCAGTTAAAATCTAAATATTCCCGAGCAAAACGTAGTCGTTCCTCCTTATGTTTTTGGGTTAAAAATGGTTTTTTAGCTGGCTTCCGATGATGTATACCTTCAGCATGGAGTGTACGGCGAACAGTTTGCAACGAAGTATCAAATTGATCTGCAAAATTTCTAGTTGGAATGAAACCATTTGTTTCATATTCATCCACCATGAAACGTCGCTGAGTCGGGTTAATAAGCGGCGGCCTTCCACTTCTTAGACGACTCTTCAGACTACCTTCTTCCTCAAACCTCTTTACCCAACGGCTCACAGTATTTCTCTAAAAAATTAAAATATTATTACACACTTGCAAACAGCAATTTATTTAATATTAAGAAAATCACACACCACAACTATCACCATAATTATAATCTTTAAAAATAACTCACACATAAGCCGGTTTCGGTTGAAATTTGAGAAATATTGAGCCCATTTTTACGCAAAGCGACAATATTTGCCCTGGCATCAATATTAATATTGGCTTGCATCTTGATTATAGATAATCGAACAACACGCTAATCGTAATAATCACACAAACGCTCGTACCAAAGTTCACCAACTAACAACGACGTAACTAATTTGGTCAATCCAGAAGTTTATTTTATTTCACATACACCCTCATCTTCTTTGTAAATAATAAGTTCAATAAATAATAACTAATACTTAAAGAAACATCTCATCGGGTCTATCGTATCGAAGACATTAATTCATAATTAAACACAAAAAGTGTAATGACACTTGGGTTCGAACGCAGGTTACAACTTGCGAAACATCATAACTATAGCGTTAGCCACTAAGCCAGATAGACCCATATTCATTGGTTTGAAATTAAATACAACTATCTAAATACGAAGTCGCAACATGACAGGCTTGTCAGACAAATGATCATTATATCGCACTCTTTCTGACTAGATAATGATGAAAGAGTGCGATATACGAGATTGTGTATGTGTGCAAAATGTTTGTTAAGGAAAAAGGTCGTAAGTGCGACTTGTTTTGATGCGATAGATTTGTGAAACTGCTACTGGACTTATGGTCCCTACTGTACATTATAAAGCAAAATAAAATAAAAACAAGCGAGTATCAGTGGTGTGACGTAGGTCGTGAGCGGGGTTGGCGTTATCAGCACGAGTTGATTAGCTGCCTAGCTGCCTACCCCGGGTAAGTACAGTGCGACGTTACACGACAGTAATGTACGGCGAGGGTTTGTTTTCCATGAAGTGGGCTTAGATCAACTGGCTGCTGTGTGATATATTGCCGTGATGAGAAACTGTGTTCTGAATATCAAATATCTTATAGAGCTCATGATCGTGGCGTAAGATTTTTAATTAAGGCGATTTTACATTCAAATTAAAAGTGAGCTATGGGGAAAACATGAGTATATAAGAGAAAGTCTGAAAGTGGCGCCGGTGACTGAAAAGTTTTGTGGTAATCGGTTGTCGTGGTATGGGCATAAGATGCAGAGGAATGAGGAAAATGTTGTGAGGAAAGTTTTGAGTATGAATGTGGATGGGTATATGAGTAGAGGAAGACCAAAGAAACGATGGATGGACTGTGTAAAGAATGATATGGCAAGAAAGGAGGTGTCTGGCGAGATGACGAGTAATAGAGAAGTATGGAAGAAGAAGACATGCTGCGCCGACCCCAAATGAATTGGGATAAGGGCAAGAGAATGATGATTATGGGAAAAACATTGGCATAAAAAAGCTATGATTTCGACTTCCAAACCTAATAGGAGAACCTGACACAAATATGATCAAGTACCAAGATAGCAGAAGTGAAGCGATGGTGACGTCCCTAATTCAATTGAGGCCACGTGCATCGTGCCGTGACCGACGATTGCCGAGAATTGCCGACTCACACTTGTACTAAATGGACGGCGCAGTTTGCGGCTTACATACTACACACACACATATACACATAACATCTCACACGTTATGTGTATATGTATACCACATTCCATTACATAAATAAAATTCCTTTTGTATCACTATTATAAATAGATTCCGACCGTGTCTGAGCATTGATTTACTGAAAGAAAAAGAATGTCATTTCAAGAGGTTTCGTGCCCATCTGAAAAGATCAGCGGTAAGCGGTTTTCTTTTGCTGACAAAAGCGTCTTCTTCTGAGGAGAGTTTCTTTTTAACTTGACTACATCATCAAAATTATTGTACTGGTTTATTTTTAGGCAGAGGGTTCATATTTTCAAGTAAGGATCCTTATAAGCTATACGTGAAAAGATTGAAATAAAAATCTTCTTCTTCTTCTTCTTCTTCAAGAAGAAGAAGAAATAAAAATAATAGTTAATCAGTTATAGTCAAAGCTTTACATTAATCATTCTATGAAATCCAGATATTTGTAAAATCTAGTCCTAGATTTTACAAATATCTGGATTTTAAGAAATTTTTGATTTGATGTGTATTTGATGTTGTTTCTAAGGAACAACATCAAATACACTTCAAAACCAAACCATTCAAAGTTAGAAACAGTTCGAAATAATAAATATTTTATTCCCTAACTTACCACGCCGAGCAACTCTCAGAAATAAATAAAAACAAGTAACTAGTTAGTGAGACTTATAACACTTGCTTGAATTTCATTGCAAATATTTTTAGACTGAAAGTTTTGCTGAAACTTTTACTGAAACTACCAAAAAGCATGCTGTCGTGTTGCTCAGAAGTTTACTTTACACTTCAATAAATACAAGGAGTTGGTAGAAATATAGCAAATAATATAAGAAAGTTCCAAGACAGGGTGAAGTAAGCTAGAAATCCTAGAATGTAGATTTTAGCTTCGCCGTATTGAAAGCAAAGATGTTAAGCAATCATTATTATGTTACAAGTAAACAAAGCGCAACCATTCCACACACTACATCCTGCGATATTTAGCCACTTTCCCTCCGCTTTGAAAAACTATTGCTCCATAAGGAAGGGGCGGCGTCCTAAATAATCGTCATACATCAGTCTCTGCAGCCCCCCCCCCCTTCCGCCGTACGGCGCGGCACCCCCCCTCTATCCACATTTGCACTAAATGTCTGCGTCGTCACTCTTCCCGCGGCTCGGATAGGATGAGTTGAGAATATACTGGCGGAATCCTGTTCAAAGAACCGAAGTAAGAAAAACGTAAAGTCATATCTATGACTAAGAATTGTTTAGGGGCATAAAAGTGTGTCGATAATCTTAAACCTTTGATTTGTTTAAAAACTCATTTGAATTTTTACAAGAGTAATCTCTACAGACTGTTCAATGAAATGGGTTATCGAGAGGCTCATACACACACTTCGCCGATACAAGGAGCAAAACAGCAGTCCCTAACAAAACGAAAGCACCAGAAAATTTCCCCCGCTAATCAAACCGTCCCAGCATCATGTAATAACGAACAAATTCGTCTATCAGAGGGCCATACAGCCTCCTCTCTCCTCTCGTCGGAGGACGAAATCGCCCCACTTCCAAAACAAATAATTAAATTACTGGGGAACAATCTCGTATATTGGCGCCAATTACGCGGACTGTGCTGTCCCAGAACAATGGCTGTACATTACTATGCCGCGAACGCGATGTTGTGCCACTGAATACGACTGAATTTGTATGTTAATGTCATGATCAAGTTTTGAACAGACAATGAATGGTTATTTTGTCGTCATAGAAGTGATTTTATTACCTAAAGCAAAACAAGATAGCTGGATCATGTATATCGAGCTGACATGCAAGTCCATCTATCTCGGCGTCTTTATTCAGCTATTGCTGTCATATGAACGTGTTTTAGTCAGTTGTCTAAAACTTAGTGTTAAACTTCAATCACCTACGTTTAATTATAGGTATAATAATATGACTGTTTAGGTATATTAAACTACAAAACGAAATTAAGGATTCACTATTAATAACTAGAACATTTGCCGCGACTCTCAGAACTGTTTGAAAATAACCTCAAATGCCATAAACACCAGTTAAACGACCTTGAACTTTTAACACCGTCACTAACGTTTCTTTAAATCTGAGTTCACGAAGGTTTTTCTTTAAAACGCGCTTGTGATTGGTCGTCAGGTACGTCGATCCATCCGACGCGTCATTGTGAAATATAGCAGTCATTGCAGCGGGTGAGCGAGGGGATGAGGCGTAAGGGGCGCAGAGTCCCGCGGCCCGCGGGCTGCAAGGACCTACGAATGGACGCGGATGTGATAATAGAATGACTTCAATTATGAAAGAAGTAAAGTTAGACGCTTAAAAGTCTTGAAAAACTTTATTAATTCGATTTAGTTCGAACAGCTGTACTTTAGTGGTGAGGCTGTCGATGATGTGGCCAACGACTACGGTTTCATCAACTTAGGAGAGGTAAGATGCTGGTACCATTACTGCATGATGCTCCTGTAATACATGATTTCTGTGCATATGCTTATGCTAGTTTCCCAAGGAATATTTAAATCTGCACAATTCAACACAAGGCCAACCATCAAGCACAACTTTCCAACATACTTCATACCAAACTGAATACCTGGAAATCAAAATTATAGCTCTCTTGTAACCCTGCACTCAAGCAGCAAAGTTATTAGAAAACAATTGTACGGAGAAGTTAACCCTACGATGCTCGCGGCACTGAAGTCTAGGATTCATTTTAAAGTACCTAAAGGTGAGTACTAAGTTCAGATGAGAGATGTGTGGAAAATTTATTTATACTCTCCGTGTTTTTTTTGTTGATTTCAAGTTCCAGGTGAAGAGTTAGGTTGTGATGAAACTGGGTTTTACTTTAAAATTCAAAATGTTTGTTAGCAGCTTTTTGTTCATTTGTTTTACTGAATTCATAAGTATTTAAAAATAATTAAGTTCTAGATCTAAGTGGATTCTTCTTAGAAATACCAAGAGCTATGCGAAAATAATCTTGATTTGTTGAGGTATTTACTTCAAAAGAGATTCAAACGAAATACCTTTCATTTAACTATATGAAACTGAGATATTTCTAATAACTACTTGAAGATTGTATTATCTTCCAAAAAAAATACAAACAAAAACATCGTCCACCCGTTCCTTGATCGGGGGCGCTATCAGTGCTACGAGCCCAAGAAAACGATCCAATCAATCAGTTTGACGGCCTCTGATATCCGTTTCTTTTCCGTTATCACCGCCGAATATGTCCCCAATAAATTATTATCACTGTTAAACGTCGAATAAATTATTATGGCTGTGAAATAAATTATTACGAGTGTTCAGCATAGTTGCGGTGCTACGCCGTAGGCGCTACGCGTCTACATGAGTGACGTAGCGATTGGCGGGTTTTTGAAATATGTGCTACGCCTCGCTTCGTGTTGTTATGTATGGATTAGCACTCCATTTGATAGAGAAATACATTTGCGAATACAAATGGTATTTTCAAATCTAATAATGATTGATCCCATTTCGCTTTATGGTTTAAATCATGTTTGTGTAGATCAGTTAGTCCGGAGTTATTAAACTGCTATCCGTGAGCTAGAGCTGTATAATAATCAATTTAATTCATTTAAGTAAAAGCAGTAGAAATTTAAGTAACCATTAACCATCACACATAGGCGGAGCGGAAGGGAGTGTCAGACTTGTACTGACTAAAACCCATCCATGTTCCTTCTTTGCCCTTTGTGTTCCAGGGCTACGGTATCTCTTTCGAACAGTCCCGCAGCCCTGGCAGATCCACGCCATACCTTCTGTTTAGGTATCCAATAGATCGGGATCCACAGGACGCAAACATACCGTTAATACTGTAAGGTACGCCTGTGACTAAGTCTTCGGGGAAAGCAGGCGAGGTGTTATGTTCTCAAGTAAATAAAGATTGTATTATAATGCAATACGTAGTAGTTATAGCACGAATTCCATGATATTATAGGATATCTAAATATATGCGTAAATGTTATTGCACTTTGCATATACAACATTAGTTTTAGTATATGCGAAACCAGAATCACGTGTCTAGTATTTTTATGTAAACAATCTATGTACAAAATTTCAAAACTATATCATGAAAAATTGCAAAGTCATAAGCTTGTTCTGTTACCTGGTTGTCCGCACAAAAACGTGGTCATCACGCGGCGCCGCCGCGAGCGCGCCTCCAGCGTCATCGTGAGCTCATTGATAATTATAATTTGGCAGTAGGTACACAAATAATTGTGATAGGTACTTAGTGTCGCTCGGTGTCCAAATTGTAACATATTATTTTTGGGACAAAATATAATATGGTTTAAAATTGTTTAGAATCGATTCAGTTACTTATTCTAAAGAAACTATATTCAGGTTTAGTATATACTAAAAATAATGTTGTAAAATCCAACGAAGTGTATTTCATTGGGCAATAATTTTTGTGTAGCTTTGTGTAAAATAAAACGGACACTACGCACTTGGAGAATGCATTCTGTGGCTTATAGAGACAAAACGAAAGTTATCAACATCATCAACAACACACACGGCATCGAACTTTGTTATACCAACATTATTTCTAAGATTTAAATTGTATCTATTGTGCAAATATTTTTTTTTTTTTAATAAATATATTATTGTTATGTAAATTAGGAAAGAAAATTGTGACTTGTGACTCATATATCTTAGCACGTGCGATCTATAATTTTAGCACAAAATGAAAACAGTTGATTACAATCTCGAGGTGTATTTGTAGGTGTGTGTGTGTGTTATCCAATTTGTGTGAGATGCAGGTAGTAACTGTTTATTTTTATTACTTCCCCTTAGTATTTTATTCCCCTCATTTGTCCAGGGAAGGGATAATCGTAATTCCCATGCTTCTTATCACGAGTCCCCCATAAACCAGTCCCATACACAGACATATACACACAGTAAAACTGTAATGTTTTACTTTTCCTCGTAAATCCGGAAGTACACGTGCGCTTTACGGATTCCTGTAATAAAAGCAGTTTCTTTTAACAAAATCGGTGCGCGTAGTGAACGACTCGGTTCGAATGAGATTAGCTAGCGAGTGGCCCAGTGCTCCACCTCCCGTGACCCCGCACAGACCTTGGTTCTATTGGACATGAAATTAAATCAAGCGCCGGTGTGGGCCACGTGGGCCGCGGCAACGATTGAAATTATTAGAATCGCCCAGCCGCCTTTTTAAATGTTATGTTTTTTTAATTATGACATTCTCATACTTGAATACTACTAATACTATCGTTCCACTTGGGATGTGCGAGCTCACTCATCTTAGTCTACTATAATATTTCACGTAACCTGAGAGCACCATCTAACTATTTAAAATTTTCGGTTGGCGGAATATTCTTTCTTTAACGAAGCTAATGTGCACGCTTGCAACAAGGCGACGCCTAATATATAAATTTTCGTAATATTTCGGCAAACTTCGTTATTGTTTCGCGGTTCTTTTCGGTTCGCAGTCAGTCGGTTATTTACTTGTTACTTTGTTTGAATGCGCGCCTTTTATTGAGGTTTCTTAATTAAATGCCGTGAGATTAGCGCAGGTATTCGTTTGAGTTGAGTCGAGATTTGTTCAAACTTTTTAAATATCCTGCTTTGTTTCGCTTTTTTTCACAATTTTATTTATTAAGTTCATTACCAAATTGGATTCTACAAATAAGTTTAAGGAATTAGTAAAATATATTTTATAGTTCGTAAGATGAAATAGGAATAAATTACGAATAATTAAAACTGAAATATATTACGCTACTGAACCAGCATTTAAATGACTAGAAATAAATCCCAGACGCAGATTTGCATCTTTTCTCAACAAACCAGCAGCTAATAATAAAACTATTAGCACAAACACCCATTTGAATACAATCAACAATGCAAACACTGTCGTAGCCGCGTAGCACCACAGCTAAGCCGTAGCACGTAGCTATGAGCCGCGTAGGTCCTTCGTAAACCGCTACACTTTTCTGCATAATTATCTTTATTGTGGACTGGAAGCGGCATAAAGCTTGTGCTTTAAGAATTATTTTACTTTTACGCGAAAAAATTAAAATACTTTAGTGCTACTTCAACAAAAGTAGGCGTAGGAGAGAAATTTAATTCCGTACATTAAAATATGCATTTACCTACTTGGGTTTACGCTCTTTTTCTTCACAAAATGGAGAGCAGTATTCTAGGTACCCATTTTCTTTAAGACGACACTATATTCACTTTTCCGGCTAGAAAAAAAAGTAAAGCTAACCGCATTGGCGAGTGTAAAAGTGCAAGACTTTAATTAAGATGAACGAGACGGAATAAATTAATGTTGGCACTTAATAACCGTCGGCGAGAGATGTCGCCATTTGCATTCGCGGTGACCGTAACATTTTTGAGTGACTTAATCCCGGGTGACGGTATCGTGCAGCTTTACTGCGGTGCCAGGGGAAAAGGGGAAGGGCAGGTTCATGGTAGAAGTATGATAAGTAGTCGTCAGACGCGGGGATTGCTCGTCTAATTAACGTTTTTTTCGGATAAAGTTTTAAGGTTTTTGTGACGGCACTGACGACCTTGTAGGCCTACCCTACAAGGGCGTCAGTATTTTGCAAACGATCAATACTTGCTAACGTCTCAAAATAAAATTCTAATCGCTCATTCACTAATATCTGTCAAAACGGAAACTTCATAATCTGAATTTCTAACATCCATCTGTGTTTTATTCAATACAACATCTTCGAACACCACAAATGAATACAAATGCCCCTCAAAAATGACAGTGGTATAATATATATGGGGCTAAGACGTGAACAATGTTGTTCATATCTCAGATTGTTTGTCGTACAAGACAGCTGTCGGATTCTACACATCGCTGGCCTTTGACCAGACAATTGAGTGGGGCGACTGACTGGAGCGTGCAAACGCAGCAGAAAGCCTCGTTCACATGTGTGTGATGCTGTGTTCAAGCTATGCTCAATTGATTCCAAACTAAGCTTTGTGTTGATGCGAAACAATTTGCTCTTAACTATTAATTCCCAGTGCTTTGTATTGGAAGTGGTGCGTCATTGAAATGATATTTGAAAGTAGATGGTTGTAGAAACAAAATGTATGATTATCCGTACTAACATGATGCCTACTTACCTCATTTATACAATCATGACTAAATTGTGATTGTGTAAAACAGTATTAAAAAAAAAATTACTTGTTTGAATAAGAATATTGAATGGTAGTACAGGCAGTGTACTGTGATAAGTATCCTCCTAACCAAGCAAAAGTGACTATTTAGGTAGGTCATTAAAATTAACGGATAGTAAAATTAACTTTAATTAAATAGTTAATTAGATTTCTTAGATAATTAAAGAAAACCACACTTAAAATTTAAATAAATAAATAAATAAACATTCATGTAGATTTACGATACGCAATAAGCTGTTTCTAATCTTAATAATAATTACCAATAAAGCACATTAATGCACCTTACATTACGAGTAGGAACGTTTAACACGGTATCAATTCCGCCGCGAATACAAACAGCTTCGACATAACTCATAGATTAGCGTTCTGTTTCAAAGCGAGCTCTAGTCGCTACGCTAACATTCTACGTGCTGTGATACCTTGGTACTTGTGTATACGATCGCGGAATTAAAGGTAAATTTTAACAACACATACATATAACTACGCCTGTTTTCTACGAAAGGTTAGTCAGAGGTATACAGTGCACCCACTTTTGGACAGAAAACATTGAAGCCCTATTTACTAGGAGAGCCCATTGCCATAAACCTGACTCGATTCTAAACCAGGCTATTACAGACAATTATCTAATATAATGAACCTGGTTTCTGGTTTCCTGAAGGTAAACTATGTGAATTGAAATGAATGCCATATTATTTGGATGAACGAACTTAGATCATCTTTGGTGTTGTGCTCTTATTTACATTATTAGCACTCAACAAAATAAAGGTACAACCAAACAATGAAATTAACAAGATTATCCTTAACAACATTACACCAAATCCGTTTCACGTTCCTTTAAAAATAAACACGTAATCAGATCCCCGTATCACAGCGAGCACAATAAAATGCCTGACCCGGTAACATTCATTAGGCTTCATTATACCACATCTACATTCCAAATACATATAAATCAAATTATCTAATTCTAAATCCGTTTGTCTTTCCTTTCATTCCTCCCAGGAGTGAGTGAGATGGGTGATTGGATTTGATGAAGGGAATATTGCGCCGAAGCCGTAGAAATAAAAAGATAGTGGGCCTAGCGGGAATCCTTAGCAATCGCATTCAATCCAATCACAGCCGTAATGAATCACGAATGTTCTGTATTATAGCGTTATGTTGGACGTTATGTGTTTGTAATTGGATATTACTTTCATTGTCGATTATTGTGACTGGCATGTTTCGTGTGCCATCTTTTTTTGTTCGCAGTGTTTTGTTTTCTATCAATCAAAACCTAGTTGCCGGCTTCCGAACTGAGTCACTGATCTTTGGTATTTGGTCAACTGCTACCCTACATAACATCACAACTAGATTCCCCGATGTGTTTGACCGAAGTGTTCCAGATATTTTATGTTAAAGTCTAGAGTGAAAGAGGTGAGCCCATTGCCATTCAACTTAGACACAAACTGAAATTCCGTCCTTTTACTGAGAAATTCCTAACGAAAACTTTTGAAATCATTGCTCAACCTGTAACCCGGTACCTTAATCCGAACCTCACGCTCAATGTCCACGGGTCGTTGTAGGTGATTAGCTACGTTAATCTCAAAAGGATGTGATATTTCCGATTCTACGAAAAACCATTAATGTATTAGATTACAACAAAGTGTTCCTCCACTTGAAACATTGTTCTTCCTTTTCGACGTGTGCACAATAATAGAGGATAATGTCAACAATCCCATTTATATGAAATTTAATTTCATATAAATGGGATTGTGTATGTAGGAAACATTAAAAGCTTTTCCAATAACAAATAGAAAACAAAGATAGTTGAGAAAGCTAAGTTATTGCATTGATCGTCACAGTGTATTTCAAAACAGCAATGCAACAAGTATTTGTTTTTAAAACAATTTATTACAAGTAAATTATAAATCGGAACTGTTGTCAATAATTTAATTAATAAAACGCCTAAATTTAATAGTGTGAAAGTAACCGTATAATTTTTATTTTGGTGTTTCCGGTTGTGTGAAATAGATGCCTAAATGGATAAGATTTTATAAATATTTATTTTTTACCATTTTATGTTATAAGATTTACTCATTAAGCTGCAACTAAATCTACCCCATGTTGAAAAAAGGCTTCACGCTTTACCACGCAACTCTAACAACAATTCCGGGGTTGCATTACTGTTGCTCTCCAACAATGGCCTATCGTGTACAGGTGGTGACAGACCTATACAGGTACAATTAGCAGCACAGATCGCGCTCTCATTACTAGCTTGTCAACGAACAGTGTCGGCTAAAATCCCTATTATACGCCACGATAAATACTACTGCTAAGAGCTGTGCCAGAAATAGTTAGCGTGCTGTCGTTGTTGTTGCAAGATGGTAGAAAAGGAAGATACAAAGATTTGTGAGTACATCATCATCATCATTTCAGCCGAAAGACGTCCATTGCTGGACATAGGCCTCCCCCAAGAGGACATTGACCGATCCCGTGCGACTCGCATCCAGCGAATCCCTGCAACCTTCACCAGGCCATCGGTCCACAAAAAGGGAGGATTTCCAATGCAACGTCTTCAGGTTCGAGGTCGCTACTCAGTACATTATGTTGTATGCGTATTTTAAAGTCAATTAAATCTTCTTTCTTAAGAAATTGTTTTCAGAGAAACATTGTAAAATATAGCAAATAGTAAGGCTTTTATTATCAAAACAATCCCCAGAACTTTGTTATCAATTTAAAACAAATAGTCAAAACTGTGTAAAAATATCAAATGATTTTTGAAAGGATCTAAAAACCTGTCTAAAAGTCCGTGTAACTCCATTAACATCGTAATAGCCACTTTAGTCACAGTTTGCAATTATATTCTTATAACAATGTTAAAAAAAAAATATATATCTAGATAGTACTTAAGAAACTTTTTCAATTATTTTCTTCAGGTAGGTCTGGCTAAGCTTTAAATGTTTAAAATCATACTTCTTTTCATGAGAATGAATCTCTAACAGATTCAACAACAATTTAAAAAGTTTCACATTTTGTGTTTCCTGTGCGTTTTTAAATTTTATTCATTTATTAAAACAGAGTTTATAAAATCTTGACTTAGGAACTATACGGTTTGTCTGTGGGAACGGAACATACAGTATTGAAAATAAGGTTTATTGCGGACACTTAATTTTCACTAATCACTAATCTAATCCAAATATTTACATATAGTATGGAAAGTAAGTGAGTAATTACTAGGCAGCTATTACTCATTCTGATGAAAAAGTAAAGACAATTTGTGGATAGGTACTTAATTTTTAGATTACTGAATTGTCAATGTGTCTGAATTAATATCTCATTAGTTATGAAAAACTTTTGGTAAAACTATGGTCATCCGAGAGAATTGTACAACTTACGTGCAAAGTTAAGCGGCTGAAACAAGTATATACTACTTAAGCTATTTATTACACAGTACACATAAAAGCACAGAAGTGGATTCATGACCTCACCTAATTTTCACTACCTTATCCCGATTCGGGGCGGTTATGTTACGGTATGTAGACCAGAGTGGATGGAGTTTTATAGAAATAATATTATATTAATAGCCCGACTTAAAAAGTCATGTTGATCCGGTGCTGCCAGTCATTAAACAAACGTGTGCGGTGACCGTCATACAATGGTTTCGCTGCCAACCTGCATTTCTCTGTTTCAAATAGTTTATTAGCATGGTTTCACGTCGAGTTTATGATTATATTTAAATCTGTCTTTGCCATTTTTTCTATATCATTCAATATAAATCTATTTTAGAACTGCTGATTAAAGGTAAGTTATTTTCACAGTAATTTTAGGTTCATTTTTTAATTTATCATCTATCTTTCAAAACTAATTTGAAACATAAATTCGCCATCTGATGTTCGATATCAGCCCACGTTTTAACTTTGATTCTCTCTCATTCACTGCCTCACTGGCCACGGTGCCGCGGTGGTCCATTCATGGCGCGACTTCCTGTGAGCCCGCCGTCCCTCAGCGTCGCGTGCGTGGGATGATCTGGGTGCGCTTGTTCGCTTGTCACTCAGACCGAACGTTATCTTCACTTGCTCCTCTATAATGAAGATCCGCTATGTTCTGGTTAAATTTGGGGAGATATTGTTGTGGGTAGTTATTATTTACATTTAAATTTTATGTGCGTTATGTGGTAAATAAAATAATGGATCCCGACTGTTAATTCTTCTATTCTGCATAAGAATTTATGATTTGTTTATGTGTGTATCGATTATAAAACTATTTCAATGGTGTTGTTGTTCAGTATTAATTTTAACAACACACTAGGAATTTCTCCTGTATCGTGGGTGCGTTTACAAACATTTAAATTCACATACACAAACAGCCAGACCCGGAACAACTACCTGCAGGCCATACAATTATTTGTTCCGTGCAGGAATCGAACCCGCGCCACGAAGCGCAGCAGTCAATCGCTCAGGCACTGCGCCAACAGTGCCGTCAAATACCTCCATGATCCGTTTACTATCCAAAGCGCAATGTAACGCACTCAAAGCATTGTGCTGATGGATATTAGCACAATGCTTTGAGTGCGTTACATTGAGTTTACCGTAAATCGTGATTTTTCACTCCAAAAAAAAGTCGTTTTCCAGCAATAATTTTTGAGTGGGGTTATTTAGTATGGTTTTATTTAGTTTCATAATGCTTGGGCGACGGCTTCGTGAAGGTCTGTTTCCGCCCTGTTTATTGATAGAATGATGTGAACAGATCAATGCAGCTTTAGTAGAAAAACATTCGATACGAAACTATTTGTTATGAATATAACGATACCTGTACAGTAGAGACCATAAGTGCAGTAGCAGTATCACAAAACGATCGCATCAAAACAAGTCGCACTTACGACCTTTTTCCATAACAAACATTTTGCACACATACACGATCTCGTATATCGCACTCTTTCATAATTACTCGCACGGTATATTCTGCGTTCGAACCCAAGTGACATTACACTTTTTGTGTTTTAATTATAAATGATACGTTAGACCCGATGAGATATGTTTTTCTAAATATTAGTTGGAACTTATTATTAACACAAAAGATGAGGGTGAATGTGAAACAAAATAAACTTCTGGATTGAACAAAGTAGTTAGTTATGACGTTGTTAGTTGGTGAACTTTGTTACGAGCGTTTGTGTTATTATTACGATTAGCGTATTGTTTGATTGTATTTATTCAAGATGCAAGCTAATATTAGTATTGATGACAGGGCAAATATTGTCACTTTGCGTAAAAATGGGCTTAATATTTCTCAAATTTCAACTGAAACTGGCTTAAAATGTGTAAGTTATTTTTAAAAATTATAATTATTTGATGATAGTTGTGGTGTGTGATTTTCTTATTATTAAATAAATTGCTAGTTGCAAGTGTGTAATCATATTTTGTTTGTTTTTTAGAAATTCTGTTAGCCGTTGGGTAAAGAGGTTTGAGGAAGAGGGTAGTCTGAAGAGTCGTCTAAGAAGTGAAAGGCCGCCGCTTATTAACCCGACTCAGCGACGTTTTATGGTGGAAGAATATGAAACAAATGGTTTCATTCCAACTATAATGTTTGCAGAGCAATTGGATACTACATTACAGACTGTTCGCCATGCAGTACATGCTGAAGGTTTACATCATCGGAAGCCAGCTAAAAACCATTTTTGACACAAAAACACAGGGAGGAAAGACTATGTTTTGCTCGAGATTATTTACATTTTAACTGGGAGGTGACTGTATTTTCTGACGAGAAGACTTTCAAGTCTTGCCAAAAGGAAGACTTAATTTATGGCGAAAAAATAATAATACTTAATTTAATAAGTAGACCGGGTAACTAAATATTTAGTAATATTAACATAACCGTAAATAAAATAAAAAAATAAGAAATAAATTTTAAATTTAATGATCTTAAATTGGGGTTTAGTTTCAATATTCTTTTCGTCAAGAAAATGAACACTTAAGCTATAACCTCAATACATTCAATGTGACGTTACATTAAAAAAAAACACGTTCATAAAGTCTAACTCATATATTAGTATTCAATTAACTCTGTTGAATACTGATACCTATAATAAGCGGGTATCAACAATTATATTTGTGTTATTAGTTAGAATATCCTTTCCGTGTTATGTTATTCTTATTATGAATTGACTAAGTGGGTATACAACAAAAAATCTTATGAACGGTGATAAGAGAACTTTTTTTTGCCCGGATAGGAATGTGACGTCACACTCTCATAAAAGTTTGTTAATTTTATAAATAAATAAAACGAATAAACATTTTTATTATCATTCAGCATGATTTTTTTATTTCCTCCTTCCAACACCGAAAACATAAAATAAAAATCAATTAATGAGGTTAAATAATAATACAATAACTATCTAATATTTAACTTCTTATAAAAAATAAATAATAAGCATGACTATATTATAAATAAACATGAATACCTAACGACTTTCTGCTTAAAATACAAATATTATTAAGGTTTCAAAGAAACAAAAAACAGCCACACATTGTAATAACATGGATTCGAACTTGGACTTCATTGATCGTGAACCCATGCTCAGCCCAAACAGCTACCAACCCATGTTAATACTACGCGAATTTTAACAATGCAATGGTAAGAACAGGTCATCACTATGATGTGTATTCTAAATGCAACAGAAATATAATGCTATTTCGCGTAGTGTGACGACATTTCATTAGTGTGTGTTATGTGTGGAATGTTGAGACATCACTCATACACGCACACGTTCACACACTGCTGTATCGCGCTCGCACAGTTCATAGCAATGTAATCTTTAGCATGGTACTGCACTTTTGAGCGTCTACTGTACAATCAGTCAAAATTGTAAATAAACATTTGAATTTTTAAACAGAAAGACAATCGCCTACAAATGGAGCAGGACCTTCACCAATTAATATTTATTCAACGTAGATTTATTCGCACAAAATAATATGGCACGTCCATTTTTTATTTACAAATACATTTGAAATTGAAATATCATAATCCAAAAAAATACGGTTTTACAGAAATCGCTTTCATGTATTTTAATTAGTGAATTCGTTTGGACGCGTCGAATTGAGAAACTCCTCCTGTTTTACCGTCGGTTAACAAAAAAAGTAGCTTGTAGCGGCACTTCGCGGGAACGGCTCACTTATAAAATATTTTTCGAGCGATGAATTGAGAGCAGAAGAAGTCTTTGATAATTGGGTTACATGGCAAGAGATTTAGGTGAGGAACGTGTGCCGTGTGTATGGTTTGCCTCTTGCTATTACATTTTTTGTTTGCTAACCTGACGTGTCCCACTGCTGTGCAAAGGCTTCCCCTTTCTTCTTTCAAACCTCTCGATCTTGTGTGATATCTGGCCATCTTCGCCCCGCAAACAAGATCAGATCGGCACACCACCTTCACCGCGGTCTACCTCGACGGCGATTAACTTCGTCAGACATCCTGTGCGTGACGATTTTTTCCCACATCTCCGGGTGCATTCACGCATTATATTATTATGTGTGATTATTTAAATCAAGTCTTTTCTGACAATCAAAGTTTAAGAAAATTAGTCTTTCTAGCAACCGAAAGTAAGTTATTGCCAAAGTGAATCAATCAACTAACTCAGGCAATCACAATTCTCTGCTCAGCTTGTCTTCCGCTTTCCGCTTCCAGTCTGTCTCAGCCACCGTTATAGGACACTATCAAAATACACTCGGTACAAAAATCCCACCTCACGGAAAATAAGTTTCAAGCATGTCCCGCCATAAGGAATACATCAAAACCAATATAAGAATATTTTTAACGACCTTTAAATTAACAATAGTTAGAATTCCTAAACACAACAATCTCATTTACCCGTAACGTTATTAAAAATGTTGTCAAAATACGCATTACAACGGCTACTAATTGCATCACCCTGCAAGGGGTGACCCGGGTCAAATGACCCCGGTCACGCTATCCAACCTTTGAAGTGATCACAAGGGAATAGCTACAGCAAGAAAAGTATCCCTGAAGATAGATACCACTGCAGATGAAGCTGCTTAAGTCACTACTGCAATCAGGGATGCGGCAATTGATGTTGCTCGGCAACTGAACTTGAGTCGTTTTTCCGTTCGACGTTTCCAAGAGACTGGTGGCTATATCCGAAGACGTGGATCTGGAAGACAACGCTGGAAATCCAAAAGAGACGATCGCTTCATTGTTTCGACGTCTTTACGTAATCGGTTCTCCAATGCTGTTGAACTGCAACAACAACTCCGATCAGCACGTAGAACTTCTGTAAGCGTCTCCACGATTAGAAGATGATTGCGGGAGAAGAAAATTGTAGCTCACCGGGCTACTACAGGGCCAAAATTGTCTGCACAGCATAGGAGAGATCGGTTGGAATTTGCCCGTGACCATGTGGATTGGACAATAGATCAATGGAGGGCTGTGCTCTTTTCGGATGAGACGAGGGTGTGTCTTTTCTGCAACAACTGGCGTATAACAGTGTATAGGAGGCAACGGGAACGATTCGCACATGCGAGTATTCAAGAGACAGTGCAATACGGGGGTGGCTCGTGCATGTTCTGGGGCAGCACAAACCTTGTGTGTGTTTCTCGGACTGGAAGTGCTTGCGGGCAAGGGTCGCTGACTGCTCCTCCGTACATAACAGAGATCGTAGAGGACCACTTGGTCCTTTATGAGGGTTCAAGTATTCATTGTAAGAGATTACCTGCAAGATAAGATCCCTGTTATGCGCTGGCCGGCGCGAAGTCCAGACCTGAACACTATTAAGCACCTTTGGGATGAACTGAAAAGGTGAGTACCAGCACATGATCCTGCCCCTACCACTATCCAAGATCTTCAAGATGCCGCTGTTTTAGAATGGGACGATGTTCCTCAAGAGACTGTTGTTACATTCATTAGGTCCACGAGAGAACGCATGAAAGCAGTCATCAGGGCGAGGGGAGGTAAAACTAAGTTTTAAGTTGTTTTTAAGAACTTTGTTGTAATTATTGCTGTCAAAGTAAAACGACACGGTTTAATCATTTCCATAAGCTTTCTTTTTTTACATTCTGGTAAACAAAAACCAAATCTATTGTTTTATTCTATCTGAGGTCTATTCCAATGATACTTTAGAATCATGTCTACCATTATATAATAGCTTTACTCTGAAGGGAATTCTTAAAGAGGTGCGATTTTCGTGACGCCGAGTGTAGTACCACCTAAATTATGATGAAAGCTTCTCTGAATCATTCATCATCAATCCAGCAACCGCTCCCAATAGCTCCTGTAGCACTGGTGGCTATCTATCGCTATAATGAGCACGCGGGCAATCTAATTGCTCGGTAAACTGTCTGTGTGCGCAATTGCGATTGTCTGTGCGACGGCCATGATGCGGCATGACGGGGCACGTTCGTGATGCCGTCTAGGTTGTAGAGGTTAGATAGGCAATCACTCAATTTAAAATACTCAGCTGCATCCAGGTAGACTGGAAGCCGACCCCCCGGTCTGGGAAAAGGCTAGACACCAGCATAGATAGCAGCATATTAAATGTGTTACAGATATTTTAGTTCCATCATTTATTAATTGGCATCTTAGTTCCACTCGCTGCTAAGTATGGCCTTCCTTCCTATTTTGCTATGCATCCCTGGTCTGCCCGAGTCTCAACCAGATCTTATATATTATTATGATACAATAATACAAACCAACGACGGACAGACAGACACACGTGTGATCCTATAGGGCTCCGTACAGTAATGAAAAAGCGAAACCCTAAACACAATGGTTTTACCGACTAAAATTTCGTTAATACCAAACTATAGATATAATATCTAGATCGTTCTCCTATTATGTTCACATAACTCAAACCCAAGTGACCCGCAGTGACCCCGCTAACTACATCCGGACTCGCTAGTCCAGCTAGTCAGGATTTCACTTGTGTTAAAGTTAATGTACTGATTAGAGGCCTCACAAGTACCGGACAGCACTTCATATTCTGTACAATTACTATTTACTTTTTCTTGGGTTCAATTTCCGGGCCGGGCAAAGCGTTATTGGGTTTTTTCCATCAGGAATTTCTCAGCAGCAGCCACGGAATTTGGATTTGTGCCCGGCTGATGGCAATAGGCTAGCCCCTTATACATGGGACTTCAACTAAATGTGGGTGTACTATTAGGTACACCTACGCCTAACTCTTAGGGGATTATGATGTTATGTTTTCTTTTCTGACTCTACGTAACATGAAGGATCTTAAACCCTGATAAAATGTATGGATTAAAAAGAAAGCGAATTCTGGGATAGACGTGACGTATGTGGAAGAAGTGGATAAGTCGTGCCCTGAAATCAAATAAATTAGGATAAACGCGGATGTGTACCTGAATATTTACGAATGATCAAGCTGTTTGAAAGCGAGACTTTCACATCACTGACCTGCCCCATAAAAGGGTATCCGCACAGATAACTGTCACCACAATATCATAATTCTTCGCAGCATACTGCAGACGTGACCACTAATGGCCACGAAACTCCATCGTATTTTAATTATATCCCATTTAATGAACAGATTACCGGCCGGCCGTATTTGCGAACCATAGCAATTTCCAATCGCACCCTCTGCGCATAATTGTGATCAATATTTAACTTAATATTCGATGTAAATGGGAATAACGACTTAATTGGAAGTTTTATTGTGAATTAAGTTATTTTACCGAGTCAAATTAATTAATAAAGACTGTGACTAAAAAAGAATTGACAGGTCACCGACTTTCCTTTCGTGGAAAAAATACGAGTATTTTGTAAATGAACAAAATAAATTCAACAGTTTTACTAATATTTTTGGTTTAAAGGAAGAAACCACATTGTGATGTTAGTGGTCTAACCAAGAACAACTATCCGTTTCTCAGCCAAAGCGTTACAAAGTTTCCTAAATCGAGCCAGTATTGTATTGCGCCGTCGCTCCACGCTACAGCTGGATTTGTTGAAAGCCTCTGTCTATACCAAGACCGTCACATTGAAAACGTTATTTCTATGTAAATTGTATATTTAAAAAGGTCTATTCCAATGAACAAGCAGCGTGGGTTTAGATTGAATGGGGTATTTATATGGAAAGGTTTTATGTCGCTACTGAGAAAGCGTGTTTGCGTTAACGCTTCGAACCTTGATTTGAAGTTCAGGACCTAAATCTAGCTTAGACCAGCGAATTATAACAAATTTTGCCCCATAATAGGATTAGCGTGGGTATCAGACACAAAGCAAACGTTTATTGAAATCCAGATCTAGGTTGTAATATGAACAGCTTATTATGAATTTATTTGTCTTTATTTTACATTATTCTGGTTTTTGGTTAATAACTTTGCGTGTACCTAAGAAAAGAATTTAATAAAACATTTAAAACATTAGATGTACTTAGGAGATTCGAAGAAGTATTCATAACGAGAAGACAGGATTTGTCAATATGAGTACGAGAGTCAATACCAATCAAATGTCCAACTAAACAGAAACATGGCCACCTTTTGATGCGATAGGCAATATTTTAGTCATGTTTTTCGTCTACAAGAACTAAATCAAGCTTTGTTCATAAAATGTAGAAAACCAACAAAGAGATTCAATCTCACCACAACTCATCCTCGTAACACTTAGTTTACGAGTTGCGTTTAATTTAAGCGCACGTATTTTGCATATTACTAGGATATTGAAGCAAGAATGCGTTCTAGGCCACACCCTGCAAATATGGGTTAATTAGCTAAGCCGTGTACCGAGCACATGTAGTACGTAGTGCACGCTTTAATTAACTTGTATTATTTTAATTAAATAATGGCGGAGATGTGTGTTTAGGAGATAGCGTCCTGCGGCTACTGTAGTTTGTATCCTCGGAACGTCTCACGTGATGTTGCTGAGCGAGGAGTTTGTTTTGCAACTGCAATATTATTTTGTTTTGTCTCTGAATTATTATAATTTTATTATTTGAGCGTTTTTCACAAATCTGCTACATATCCTGCATTGAAAGTCAGTCCCTGTGCCTACGTGTAGCGTAACGCACGAATAACCCGTAAGCTGTAGTACCGTTTCATGAATTCACCATTTACCACTTCAACGGATTTCAATGTATAAGAAATTACTTACTTTGTCCTCTGACATGACTACATCCTAAGATTAAAGCGACACAACGCAAGATTTTCCATATCCGTGTTCACTTGAGGTGGCTTTAGTTGTAGATCTGCCAGATACACTTTAAAGGGGAAGGTCAAACCAATGCGTTTAACTTGTTTTCGCAATGACTTGCAAATATGCATTTAGAATTTTGAATTACACATGTCTTCGAATTTAGTGAAAATTCGAAGACATGGAACATGTACCAACGCGCACTGGAGTATTATAGCCCATTCCCTCTCATGGAGAGGAGGCCTTTGTTCCAGTAGTGGGAACATTATAGGCTGATTATGCTATGCTATGCTATGCTATAAATTTTTCTAACTACGACGTCAGTTTATCTAGAACAAGCTACAGATGTCGTAAAAAAGTGTCTTACCGCGAAAACTAAATCAAACAAAAAGATTCATGATAGCCAGCAAATCCACCGTTTTTTAGTTTTTGTGCATCCTGGGACATTGCTGCCTATACTTCAAAAATAATGGCACGTCAATTCATGAATTCAGTAAGCTATTTGAGTAGTAAAAGGAAAAAGGAAATCATAAGCCGTCATTGTGGCGGTAGATATGCAGAAATAAAGACTATTCGCTGAGTACAGCATAACAGAAAATAACATTACACAAATCCAATTACTCTACACTAGACTAAGGGATGGAAATGGGTCCCATGGATCAGCTAATTAATACATTAACGAAGGCTGAAACAATCGGGAGAGAAATTCCTCGAAATAAAGCGAAATAATATTAAATCAAAAAGAGAAATGAGACAATAGTTTGCCTGTATTGTACGAAGGCATCTTACAAATCCATTTTCCAGGCTGCTACTTACAGATCCCCGTGGATAAACCTAGTTACATGATGCCTGACCTGGGAATCGATCCCAGGACCCACGATCAACTGTGCCATTTTGTGTCAATGACTTAATACCTTAGCTTCAAAAATATGGAAACACGGTTTGATAAAATAGCTAAACAATGTAGGTCACAGATTTCACTGAAGTAAAATTATGTTATGTTCACACTCAGCCTGATAACTAGTCTGAACGATACAATGAGTAACTTTATCTATTGCACACAATATCTCGGTATCGGTTCTCGGTATCCGCCACGTATCGGTATTACTTGGACCGTGATTAATTAAGATACCTTTTGATGAATATCGGTCTCGTTACAATTTCTTGTTAGATGCTGTCTTTCTATTGACTTCTGCCGAGAAACGTGTGTGTATCGGTGAAACGGAGTAATATGTAGAAAGTGAGTGGTGTAGCTTTGACCTAGTATTAGGTATTATCAACTGGAAAATTCACCGTGTCGTCACTACGGGGGGCTGTTGGGGTCGACACGTTTGGTTCAGCAGTATGCGTTGTATGACAAATATGACCCGAAGCTATTTCTACAGATTCCAATTTTATTCGCCTTTGCCCATTGGCATCTATCGGGCTATCGCTTAACCATGTTAGTTTCGGGTCAGCTCAGTTAGAGCTCCTTCATACATTTTCAACTTGACACACATTATATCGTGGTCTAGTAACAGATTTATTTAACAAGGTCGATATTGTTATATTTTTATTTTGGGCAGGTAAGTAATAATATATGAAACATACGTCATAAACTGACGCCACGATATTTCACGTAAATCTGCCACCATGGAAGTCAACCCGAATCAGAACAATAGGAAGCGTCTTGTCTTGTGTCTGACATGACATCTAAGGTCTCTGCCCATCCTCTGCTGATAACAGCCGTCACTTACATAATATTGTTCTTCGACATAATATGATTTTGATTCCGGTTCGTTGGCTACCTTTATTATTACTTAATGTGGATCAGGGAGATTAAATAAGGTTTCTACGTCCCTATAGACTCCGGGAGGGTACTTCCAGCCAGAAACTTTGGCACATGTATAGAAAATTTTGCCAGCTTAGTGGCAGATTGCCATGAAGAGGCAATAAGATGTGTTATGTAGTAGAAATGTAAATATTAGTGGCGTAATGGCGATACTTCTCACGACTATGTCACTCATTGTACCTACTCTGCTTTGATGAAAATTATGTGTAAAGTCAATTTGGAGCATAGAATTTGTTAGTCGATTGGGACTTTTATTTAATTCAAGTGATTGACGAAACCAATCCAATAAATTGAAAAATATAGAAAATGTTTATCTTTAAAACATTCAAGGATTCTCGACTGTACTCGAGAACTTCAGCTATTTCGACAAACATAACGAAATCTTCAGCAATATTAAAATAAATAATTCAATCTTCCTCCACACTAAACCGTAACCTTGCTCTGTATTGCCGAAACAAAAACGTTAAACTACATCCACAGTAGAACCGCTACATCGAAGGCCCGAACATTTTAATCCAGATAAACTTACCTTAGCCGCCCATAACGGGCAAAATTCGCCCGCAAAATTACCCGTCCGTCATGACAAAAACGCCCGGAGAACCGAGCGAAGGTTCTGTACAAAAGTAATGTGGCATTAGGGGCCCGTAAGCGAACCGCAGGGCTGCCGGCTGAATTGTAAAGTAAAGAATATTGAGTTATTTCTGCGAGCGCACTCCGGCGAGTCGAGTGGTCGAGTGTGCACAGCCAGTGCTCCAGCGAGTTCGTGCTTCGTTTACATTCATTGATGAGTTCGTGCGGGTTTACGTTTTATAGACTGATCAGCTGATTGTTAGAGCGCTTTTATGAAGTAACAATGAGATTCGGGTTTCAGTTGCTTGATTTTGTGGCTGTGTAACAAGATTCAGAATTTTTTGTTACTGTGAGCTAGTTTTATTGACTTTAGCTTGATTGGTTGTAAGGTTTGTATTTTTTAGGAGCTGTAAAATGAGGAAAAAGCTGGAATTTTTCGTTCTTGATTTTGTGTCAGCTTCTATGAATTTTTCATAGGTCGTAGGCACCCTTATTCGTTTTTCTATTCAGTGGGGTTAAGGGGTTTTTTTTGTGTGCGGTAATTTTCATATTCTTTCAAACAATTTTACTGACCCTTCCTTGGCCTTTCACGAAACGCCTTTTTTTTGTACAGTCAAAGTAAAATACGTTTTTTTTTAAAGAATACCTAAAATTATTTTGAGATCGTTAATTTATTTAAGTACGCTATGCCATTAAACTAACATTTATTCATTGATGAAAGTTCAAGGAAAGTTATAATTCGAACAGAAAACTCACAAGTACAGTACCTTGAGACAAAAACGACCAAGACGAGAATCCTCTCCGATGTTAATTATTATATTATAGAACAAAATAGAACCCGATACCTTATATCCACTTTATGTAGTAAAAGGTTCTATTTCGATCACAGCGGCCCACCTTTCTTCATCCCGAACAATAAAGTGATTACCATTTCACCCTATTCTCTGTTAATCATTTTTACTCACAATTTGTTGTTATTTCTGCTTCACGTGGCGGATATAGATAGATATATAGTGTTACAGGACAAAAATATAGTTTATTTCTAGTATTTCCTTGTGGACGTGGATCGGGAAATGATTGGATCACCTAATGTGCCTACTCCGGAGGATTATCGTAATCCTTCGTATATGGTGAGTAGTGAAGGATTATTTCAAGTAAACAAGAGCAGTATTCTTGTTATCATATAGCAACAATAACTAATTATAATATGAAATATATGATTTATCAAGTAGTTTACAATTACATAATTATAACACAACTCAACAGAGAAAAAAAATAAAAATAAAACATGTACCGATATTTCTTAAACTGTGCATTCAATATACCATCCACGCACGCTGCTTTAACGAACTTACCTGGGACAATCGTCATTCCCAAAGCGTCCAATACCCAACATATTCCGTGCTCCACTTTCCAAAGCCAAATCGCTAACAGCCCTAGGAAAGCCATAGTTGGCGCAATTACAGTAAATTAACTAAGTCAGAACATCGGAGGTTATCGCGCGTGTTTATGTACTCACTGATAAAGGTTTAGTGTTATGTGTCGGCGAGATATGGCCGCACTAATATTAATGGTACGACAAGTTAAAATCACTTGAGTTTGTGGCCTATTGCGAGCGAGTTATGGCCGGGTTTGGAGTGTATAGATGTGGTCTGGACCGAAATATAGATTGGTGTTTAGGAAGCGAATCGTTGCTTTAATAAGATAATTGGTATTAGCTAATGGATGCTGCCACCCATACTGCCCATTCTCTTAGTATCATAGCCTTATATCATATTGGTACATTTTGTAAGAACCATCGCACGCTACGGACGAGCCGCACTGCACTTTTATCTGTTGAATTACATTCAAACTTATGTGTTACGTATAATCTCATATCTCTCAAATTACTTACACATCATTCTTAAACATACAAAATTAATGTTTTAGAACTAACAGAAAACTGCCTGGTTATACAGCAGCTCCCGCATTATTTATTATTTATTTATTTATTTAACACTTCAAGCACAGAAGTACAGAGGCGGACTTAATGCCATTGGCATTTTCTACCAGTCAACCTTTGGGTGATGCAAAGACAAGCAGTGGTAGGTGTAAATCTGAAAATAATTTTAAATAATAATAAGATTAAGTACAAGGATATATAAAATACTATAAATATATATATATATATATATATATATATATATATATATATTTATAGTATATATATATATATATATATTTAAATTAATGTAAATAAACATTTCCACGAATATACCAAAATAAAAACACAAACCATGGGGAAAACATTACCGTTGTGACGAAACTGCCAGCTTCTTCCGAATGTACTCACGAAATTTAATTTTAAAAGATAAGCGATTGGTTGCCATCCTGATTTCCTGGGGAAGCGCATTCCACAGAGAAATAGACTGGACAAAGAAAGATCGGTGAATGAAATCAGTGCGGTGAGAGGGACATTGAAGCATACGGTTTTGCGATGATCGCAGGCTCCGCACGGTTACGGTTTCGCATTAGATTGGCGCAATGTCACCTGTATCTTGGTGACATAAACACTACGTAATCGGGTCAGTTTTAAGTTAGTATGAGCCATTTTTTAAATAGAACTATGACAAGTTACCCTTAGAAAACCATTTGTCTGAAAAAAAACTACATTAATTTTCAAACCAATACGAACATATTAAATACATTTTCGGTTTTAAAAATAAGTTTTAGAATTATCAGTTTGGTATACGTTTTCAAAAGGCACAATATCAATATAATATATTTCTCGAGCTCACATTGTATGCAAAAGACTCCTTTGTTGTCACATTTATATTCACAAACCTGATATTTTCGACAATTCTGCGACTCTTATCGAAGCCGTTTATACGAATTAATGTACTTTTGTATTGAATACTGAAGGAGAATTGAATTCAAAGATACCGATTTATAATGGGTTCGGTTCTAGTGGTATTTGTCTCGAGTCCTCCAATACTTCGTTTATCAGTGACACAATGTTCGTTTGAGTGTATGTTTGTTACCATTTCCCTCAACAACTGCTTGACCGATTTATTTGATATAATACGACTGCAAACAAGGGCTATTTAAGCATTATTTCATAACGTGTTATATTTAATATTTACATATATAGTTAACATTTTAAAGCTAGCTTTCAAATTAATTAAATTAAAAATAACATACATAGATGGGCAGCAGTATTTTTAATTAATTTAAATGCAGATGTAAGTTTAAGCGTGACAAGATGTTGACGAATAATATATATTTTCATCAATATTAACTAAACCCATCATGCAGAAACGCATGTGACTCAGAGAGTAATGGACATGAATGTTGATGGACGGAAAGGGAGAGGAAGGCCAAAGAAAAGTTGGATGGATTGTGTGAAGACTGATATGAAAGAGAAAGGAGTAAATGATGCCGTGACGTCTGACAGGGGAGAATGGAAGAAGAAATCATGTTGCGCCGACCCCGAGTAGACTGGGACAAGGGCAGGGAGACGAGGATTAAGTTAACCCATGGCACGCGTACGGACGTACATGTATGTCGTACCAATTCAATAAGATCAGATCCCAAAAAAGAAGGTTGACAAAAAAAAAAAAAAATACTTTAGTACTGCAGATAGATGACCTGAAATAAAAGCTAGGTATTCTATCTGAAAGCTAAACTGTTCTCCAATTGTGGCTGGACCTGTAAGTGGACATAAAAGTGATACGTGATCAATATCGGGCATAAAGCGGGGGTTATACTTGTTACACTTGAACATGAGAACCACTGAGTACGTACGAGTAGCAATGTTCTGCTGCCGTTATAGTAAACCTTACACGAGTGAGACGAAGTAGGGCTGTCACATTATGCAAAATTTATCATTTTGAAAGTTTTGCTAAAAAGGTCAAAGTTTTAATGGTTATTTCAAGAATAGTAAGCGTGCAATATTGGGGCAAAAAAGCGATGTCTAAGTTGTTCACACAAACTCGATAAAAGGATAACTCCACTGCTCAATATCTTGAAAAGAGAAAGTGAAATAGTAAAACAAATAGTAAATCAAAAAAGGAATTTGAATTTTTTTTTTTTTAAATTTGCACCTTTGTATAGCTCCAGCACCCCCAAAATTTTAAAACCGACTCCCGTGCTAACCCTACCCTATAGAACTACCGCCAGCTCGGCCACAAACTCTCTGGGCCGTTAACGGTCAGTGCGGGGTTCTTACGTTCCTTGTTTAGCGTATAAGCCGGCGCCGGAGTCCCCAGGGGTCGCCGGACCCCCTCCCCGCATCCCGCGGACTTTAGGCCACGATTTCCAGTAAAGCGGAGACTAGCGGAGTGGTGCGGAGATGTGTCAGATTCGGTCAATAACAGGAGAAACGAGAGACGCGATGTGGATTTCAACAAACTTGATTGGTCGATCATCTCCTCTCCGCCCCGCTCATCTCCGCTTTAATAAAAACCGGGCTTTAAAGCCGTCTTGGGCAAACAGGGAAAGGACGGAAGAGTTAGGCGCAGTTACGCGTGGCCAAACTGAGAAGCTTAATTTTTACGGGTTCAATAAACGAAAAAGTTTTTAAGTTTATTTTACTTTTGTTGAAAGGATAATGTTACGTTGGACCCGCTATGATCGTTCTGTTTTTATAACTAGTGATAAAAATATCGTGGGTAAATTAAAACTGAGTACTTTTAAGGTAGTGAGATTCAATATTGATCAGTAGCGTCTAGTATACCAACGCATTCATTTCATAAAACGGTAGTATAACGTACATATTGAAAAACGATAATTTGTTTTACGAAAAAGAACATGAATAAAGTATGAAAACTGACATAACTTAAGTTGAAAAGTCTCAAGAGTTTTAGGTATTTTAATCGTGTATGTATTATTTTTTCCTAGTCTAAGCTGCCCTACTTGAGCTTAGGCTACAGCTGGCATCCTTGATTACCTCGTTCCGTAGGTATCTCTGGTAGGTACAGTTTACGACGTCCATCGACGTACTCGTTCCGCTTCGGACGAATAACTCAGAGGCTGTATAAAAATGTTAGCGCAGTCTTACGTCATAAACATCTTAGTTGCTAAGCAGCTTGTTTGTGTTGAATTCAACGCAGAAAAAAATTTAAAAGAATGGAGAATTCATACAAATTGCAGTATACGTGACAATCCAGTCTAATGTGACATGGTATGAGTAGTGTGAGAAAAATAAATTTGATGCTCGATTTTTAATGAAGCTTCTCTGAAGAGTTTCAGTCCACTGCAGTATTTATTTATTTAACACTTCAAGCACAAAAGTATAGAGGCGGACTTAATGCCATAGGTATTTTCTACCAGTCAACCTATGGGTGATGCAGAGACAAGCAGTACTGCTCAGAAAGGCTAAAATACTGCCATAAATCTTTTCAACACATTAATTTTTATCATTTGTAATCAAAATATTGAATACAAAACGTATCCGACCAATATAATCTCATCTGAAAACGCTTTACTATGGATTGATTGAAATTTTCCTTATCTTTTAAAAGATACAAGTAAAAGAAATCCTCGTGTATCCACAGAAAATATTCATTTACAAGGAAAGATAGGCCACCATTGAGAAAAGCTTCGCAAATAGAATTGCACAACGAAGTGTGTAAGATAAAAGTATGGTAAAAGGGGATTGATAAGAAATCAGTTTTGTAAGAAATACGTGATCACAATCGAGAGTGTCAACATTTGTGTAGTCGTTATTGAATTACATATTTACATTGATACAAGAGGAGTTTTGCGGTAAGATTTATTATTGAAAATGTTTCTAGGAATCGGAAGGCACATTGTTTCGTAAAACGACTCAAACAGTACCCAGAGGGCCAACGCTTTTGGTATAGACTGGCTCCGTGTGTTCACAGCTACGCTAGCAAACATTTTAGGTAATCAAGTATGCCGTACTAAAAGAGTGGACTGAATTATGTGGGCTGCTCGTAATAAAACTACCAGCTTCGCAAACTCACTCTAATAACTAAAAGTTAAAACGCAACAGCGCACAGACTTGAAAACCTTTCATAAAAATAAAAATATTCAAGATTTAACTCGTGTTAAGCCAGCCTTAATGTAACGCTCAGTGTCGCCTTAAACAGGTCACTGAACTCAATTTTTATAACCTATTTCGTACAAGAGGTGCCTCTCTGAAGCTTTGCTTTGCTTTAGTTTTATGCCTTCAAAAAGTGTTACTCTAAACAATATCAATTTCTATAAAAGCTAAAAAATTTTTTTGTTAATATTGAAAATATTTTTGTTCGTTTAATATGATAAAGAAAATTACAAAGAAGCATTAAAATAAATGCATTGGATTCAGAACAAATCAAATCTTTTTTGTACGGTTGTAGGCTATTTGAAAGTAGACCAAATCACGCCCAAAGATTATCTAGTGCAGTCTAATTTAACCGAAACGTAAAGAGATCGATTACATAAGCTTTCTTATATGTAATTGGCACAAACTAAACACAAAAGATATCAGAACCTCTAGACTCATAAGCAAAATGAACAAATAAATAGCATCCCATCAAACACAGGCTAACTTAGCTAAAATATAAACAAAAACATATACCTATCTTGTGAATTTATAAAACACATTAGAATAACGATTTTTTCCTAAAATGCCATGACTTTGGTAAAGGTTCACATTCACTGAGGTGTTGTACATATTAAACTCATTCAATATTGTGTGCGAAAAAAAGCAAAATGAATTTTAAAGGCTAACGTTTCATATATATATTTTTTTTTATAATGAATGGGCTTACTCTTGACCTCAATCTAGTCCAGAGGACAGAGATGAGGTCGACGATGGAACGAGCTAACCCAAAAGAAGCCTATTAACGCGCGACTTAAATAGATTGGGGTCATATGAACTTGGGAACACCGACGCAGGCAGGGAATTCCACTCCTTGGCTGTGCGCATAATAAATGATGCAGCAAAGCGCTTCGTGCGAATATGTAGAACATCGACAAGGTATGGGTGATAACCTGCAGTACGTCTGGACTCCCGATGGTAGAAGGGAGGTGGTGGAATGAGCTCGTGAAGCTCTTGGGCACACTCACCGAAGTACAATCTGTAAAAGACCGACAAACATGCAACTTTGCGCCGGTGGGCCAGGCTATGAAGCCTGGTACCAACCAGCTTATCGTCACCAATGAGCCTCTTGGCTCTGCGCTCAACAGAGTCGAGTGTGGCTAATTGGTATTTGGCTGAGCCATCCCAAAGGTGACAGCAATATTCCATGCCGGACCGAACCTGAGCTTTATATAAGACTAAAAGCTATCCAGGCTTGAAGTAACGCTTAACCTTATTTAGGATACCCAGCTTTTTTGCCGCAGTTTGAGCTTTCGACTCAATGTAGGCACCGAAGTTCAGATTCGCACTCAACTTCGTGCCAAGAAGCTCGAGGCTGTCGGTGACTGGTACAGATGTACCCCGGAGAGTAGGAGACAGATTAAACGGATTCCTTTTGGCGGTGAACAGGCACACTTGTGTTTTGGTGGCGTTAAAAACAACCAGATTCTCATCACCCCACTTGGAGACAAGACAAGACTTAAGGTTGAATTCGTTCGCTCTACCATAGCCTCTCTCAATGAACGTACTTCATCACCGCTGGCTTTTGCGCTGGATGCATAACTCTCCATGACAGTACTGTCATCTGCGTACCCAACAATACCAGGAACCACAAGGTCATTGATGTGCAGCAGGGAAAGTGTCGCGGAGAGAACAGACCCCTGTTACAAAGAAACAGACCCCTATTAAAAAGAAAGCAAAACTTACCTTTGTGGTGTTCTTATTTGTGGGTCTATAAGCACTGCAAGTTGTTGGTTATGGCGATATTAGTAACATGAGTCAATGGTTGTTATACAGACTGATATTATTCAAAGACACGACCCCATTCCATCACCACTAAAGAGCGGTAAAAACATAAAACAGAAGCAATTGTCTCAAACTCAACAAAAGTTAAGACAAATTCTTTTACGACCCTTTCTCCAACGCCTACTTTTACTTAGAAACTTAATTGAGTCAGGAATTCTTACTTACTCTCAAATAATTTCACACTTCAACCCTTTATTGGCGCTCCTGAGAGGTACTTATATAAAGTGTTTTGATAGCCGAGTTGAGCTTTGAACTCGGTATTAAAAGAAGGAATCAAGTTAAATCGTTTATTGGGTCGGTAATGGCCGGTAGATTTACGGAAAGCCTGGCTGGCTCCCAGCGATGCTAATATTAGCTTCGGATAACTTCTTAAGCCAGACATCCCGGCGATCGTTATGATAGCACGAACTTCTATAACGTGCCTTATAAAATTGAATCTTTGCCATGTTTGATGTTTTCTAAAGGTTAATTGAATTGTAGATATTTTGCCCATATGTCAAAAACAAACAGCATTTTAAGACTTTTTCTGTACAAGGTTAAACTAATCTCACATAATCTTTGAGTTTTTAAATATTTCTTCCTAATTTAACAGAATCCGAACTCTACAGTTAATTATCCACTGCGTAAAAATGTTATCTTCCGCAGTCTACTTTGCCAATTCAAGAACCATAATTGAACATCAAACTACACACAATACACCATCAGTAACAACACAGTCGCACACTCCATTTAATATCAATTCATTGCGTATTACCGATGGTCGCAGCTCACTCGCTCGGAGATGAAATTACTCCAATAATTACTAGCGCATATTGTCTCATCTCCGTGCACACACATACGTGGGAAGAACATGGAGTAGTAACCAAATGGAATACAAATGGTACGTATGTACCTACTCAGCTGTATGCTTTTAAGTCTCCTGAAATAATTATACTCGTACTACGTCGCAATAAAGATAAGAAAAGTTATTTTACCGTACTTACAAACATTTTCTTAATCTAACAGCAATATGGATATCGGAACCAAGTTTTATTTTGACAAAATTTTAAAACAGCAAAGCCCAAACAGGGCTGCGCCGGTTTATTACACTAACCAGTAATCTTCTCTGCCACACGGCTCTTTTTGACGTCAGTTACACAAGACAGTCCCCCAAAACGACCGCCATTGAATTAAAACCACATGTTTGTCGACAATGATTTAATGATAACAGTCCATATTTTTAGAGTAGAGGAAGATCAATGAAACGATGGATGGACTGTGTGAAGGAAAATATGGATAAGGGATAAATTGGGATAAGGGCAGGAGAATGATGATGGTGATGTGCCCATATTTTTATTTCCTCTCAAAGTAACGCAAAAACATGCACAATCTACCACAATGACGAATTTACTAGATACTGTTATACAAGTGATGCCTGGCTTGCAGTTTCTATTGTTTACAGAGTGTCGTAACGGTTATCATGACTGTTGCCTCAAAAATGCGTTAAAACATTCTAACGGTCGATTTACTTAATATTTCAGATGTCAATATTCCATTCTTTCTCAATTGGATATTAAGACTACCATCGCACATTGACATTATGTCAAGGTCTCAAGTTGTGTGTTACTGAATCTTGCATCAACGTGTTTACTCCATCAAATTAAATCGTTACTCTATGTCAGTGGTACAGGACATGATTCGACTGGCTGGGTATGATTGAATGGATGATGACCGCTTATCGTGTTAGTTGTGGTGCACTCATTAATTTGTTAGGCGTGCTTCGTTGAAACCTATGTTATTGTATTTTACATTGAAGTTTTATTGAACCCATTTTGTGATAATATTAAAAAGTTTTATGACACAATCGGTTTGATTATAAATTAGCTTTATTAATTTGGATTTTCTGTAAAAAAAATGATGATAAACTAAACTATAATTGTCTGATTATTATCAATAATAAACAATTAATAGTAACACGTTTAACAATGTAACTAATAATGATTACATTTGTAAAACATAATAAAAAGTATCCGCAATGCTACTAATCCAATATTTTGACCTACTTTCGCTGATACGTGACCAACGGGATCATAATGTAATATTATAAGGTAACACATACAAGGAAAACGATATTCTTCTATACATACGTTTATTGTAATATGATCTCTGTTTTAATATTCATTTTCCCCTACTCACAACTACTACAACTGTATTGTTCACAATGTAAAATAAATGCATAGCAAAAATATTTGTATAGGATATTACAACTAATAAAAAGGAAAAAATAAAAACTTCTTTATATTTTTAAAGTCGGTTATATTTATTGCAGTAAAGTTTTTACACTACGGTCTCTACAAAGTAAACACCGCAGTACTGTTGGTGTCATATCATGTCTAATGCAGGTGTAAACAAAGCCCAACACGACACTTTTCGTGTTTAAACCTCCTTTAAATTACAAATAATTTTTTGCTCGTCCTTTTTCTAGGTGCTATCAGAAAACAAAACAAGAAGGAAAATCGGTAGAAAACAGAGCCTAAATGTAAATGTAAAAGTTGGTTTTTAGTTGACATTAGTAATTAGGCTAGTAAAGAAAAGACAGCTCTTAAAATGATGTGATAAACGCAAAAACAGAAAAGTTAATTGAGTTGTGAAAAAAGAATTAAAAAACCAACTTTTTTTATGTTACTATCTAGTCAGCATCGGTCCTAATTCTTTAACATTCAAATGCAATCCCCTCTCGATACCTCGTAATGAAGGCCTCACAGTCTAGAGGTCGAACTGACCTTCCACACTCGATAACTGCCAGCTCCTTACATCTAAACGTCGATATAATGTCTCATATTTTAATAGCCGTGTTTTCAGAGAAAAAAGATTTTTGGAGATATATACTTTCACGTTAGTGTAGAGGGAATGTCAAAGGCAATCGTAACGGGAATATAGTATGGAGTTTAGAGAAATTGAAATGATCCAATTTTTACATTGAATATAGACGGTTGGACATGTGTAGCCCTTAGGTTGATGTTTAGATTCTGTGATACCTACTCAGTTTTGGATTATCGTACAAATGGACAAAATAGTATTTAAATATATTTTACCTACTTGCTAGGGTTCCGTTGTCAAATGGCAATAACCGAAACCTTATAGATTTGTCCTGTCCGCCTGTTTGTCCGTCTGTCTGCTTGTCCGACCGTATGTCCCAGCCCTTTGACTCAGAGAGTGTTGGCACAACAAGGTTGAAATGTGGAGAGTAGGTGCCTTCTATGAACCGCTTCACAATATATGATGTGAAATCATGAAAGAAATATAGGGGTGGCGGGTCGGGTTTGAAAAAAAATCTGTGTACATAACTGTGTGGGGTGCTATAGATAGCTATTGAGAAATTATATCGAGTCAATGGTTGATGAGAGATTTGCTTCTAAAGTCGTAAAAATTGTGCCCCACCTTTAATTTCTAAAGTAAGAGGACGAAATTTCTAAAAAAGTGGGTTTGTAGAAAGTAAAAAGAACTTTCAACAAAACTTGGTGTGAATAAGATTTGATACTTATTTCTTTTTTGGAGATATGGAACTTTTTCGTAAAAAAGCAGCAGTAACATTGTTTCTGATTAACATACTATGAAAAACAAATTTAGTTTTGATGTTGAGTGCAAATTGACATATGAATGTGCGTTAAAAATATTGTTAGTATATTGTTTGGTGCTACGGAATCCACTGTGTGCAAGTCCGATACGCAATTGGCCGGTTTTCAGACTAATTTACTAGAAAATTGTTGCAGCTGATAGATGTGATGTTAATGATTCAATTGTTTTAGAAATATTGAACTAAACGTTTTCTGAGGTTTTCTAGTAACGTGACTTACGTGACTTACTCCTGTTCGCCGAAGTTGATAATAATAATATCTTCGATAACCACACTCTCTACAATTCAGATAATTGCAGTGTTTTGAATTTCATCAAAAGATCCCATTCGCATTCAGTGGTAATTTAATTTCCATCGTAATTCCACGAAAGCATCTGTTGATCTTCCCACGTAAAGGGAAGGGTGCAAGCAGAAGGGATGGTGAGCCCTGAGGCAATAGCTATGCAATTATTAAGCCTAAAGACAAAATCCATTGCCATGTTTTGCCAAAGGAAATGCCCCCTTCCTCTCTTTGATGGCTTTGGTAAAAAAGTGCCAAAGGGATTATGTTAAGTGCGCTTTGACCGAATAAATTGATAATTAATTTTTCAAAGGAAGAAGAAACAGATGAATATGGCAATCTTGCGAAGCTGTGATACAGTGGTTGACTTACAAGTACTAATATTACAAATGAGAAAGTCACTCGGTCTGTCTGATAAGTTTTCGCGGCACAGCGGATTTTAAGGATGAGCAGACGTAGTGAGTCGGACGTCGTGGGACATGGGATATTTTTCCCCAGTAGTACGTTCCATGATATAATTTCCGACCTACACGCGGGTAGAAGCTAGTAACTAATAATAATGAGTGAAACAAATCAAACGTAGGAGGCTGGTAAACGGAAAAAAATAAGCACATCCTAAAAGCAGTTACAAAGCCTTACAATTCAATTGGTACTAGACCTACATACGTGATGGTGTACAGCCAACGTCCTCAGAGAGACCTTAGTCCCAGCAAATGAAATAATAACAAATATCTAGCCCACCACAAGTCCAGTAATTGTAAATCAGTATCAGATCGAGTCGATATTGAACATGTCCCAGCGCGATCCTACATGAATATTAATATTGTTCCACTGGCCGAACATCAAAACAAAAAGTTGACCTATTTAGATCGCCCTTAGGTCTCGTTCCAATGTCCTACGTTGTTGGGTCACTTGATACTGTTATTCTAGTTTAATCAAACATTGGCCTTGCAAGAACAACTGATAGGATAGCTCTTATTGTTCTACTATTGGGTCTATGATGAAACAAATTGGACGGAAAATTTCAACTATAGTTGTAGGCATCGAACTGTATTCCGCAGGGTGTTCAGTTTGTTCAAACTAATATCTTTATGTATTACAAGACGGACTTATACTAATGAGTATTCTGGGGCTGTAGCAGAATATAACTGTCAACGCCTTTATGTTCATGATCTGATTGTTTTAATATACTAACTTTAGAAAAAGCAGCAGCAGGGCATAATAAGGAAAAATAACATTCTAATTTAAAAACGAATGATGATGTTATTCTCTGAGAAATACTTACAACTTTTTTAATCGCACCATCAATAAATAAAATCTCAAGAACAAGCACAAATAATACTAAAAATTAACGAGCAAAGTAAGCTAAAATAATAAAAAACGACGGACCACTATTAAAAGTGATTCGTATTCGGGCCAGTGCTCGTCCCACATCGATTAGGTCAGTCGATAGGAGCGATCTAATCGCGCTCGCAAATCGATACGTTTGGACTCGTCTCAAACAATGTATTTGCCGCTGCTTTGAATACACAGAACAGGCCGAGCCGAGCCGTTTCAAGCTGTTTGCTTGGATTATAGAGGTTTGGAGCTCGAAATAGATTTCGAATCAAAATTGTATGCTTCATTTTGTAACAGGATAAGGAAATAAAATAGGAAGAACAATTTATATAAGTTACATGATGTGGAAGACACATGATTTGACGTAGTATGCTACAGTCAATCACGCCTTTCTGAGTATGATATCCATCAGTCAAACATTCCTAGTGGATTCAAAGGTAAAAGTTCTTCAAAACCAGAAAATCGAGAAATTAAAGTAAACTCTATGAGATGAAACGTAGGCCGTAATTAGGATTAAACTTATTGAAATATCGACTTCAATATTCAAATTCAACGGCAACCCTATCAATACAGTTACATTTGATATAAAGGACACTTCTAATCTCGTAAACCAGGCATTGGGTGTAAAAATGGCAGTAAAACAATTTATTGCCCGCAGTGACAGATCGCTAGGCCATCCCATCACCTAAAAGCCTCAGTTCAACGTATCTGCAGAACAATCTGGCGAATGGCGAGATAAATATGTGATTCCTTTGAATATATTTGTTCGAGACATCATTCGGTTTGGGCGGCGAATAGATGGCACCATCGCTAACCATGGGATTGTGAGAGCCGACTGAGGGATTTTGTAAGGGGAAACGCTATGATCAGAAACTACCTACATACAGCTAAATAGTTTTAGTGTTCTTTGATCACCGAGATGATCATCAAGCGTGTTGATTTTAGTCACTATTGGTAAGTGTCTCTGATAAACATTTTTTACCAGCCCAAGAATAAATAAATTATGTGAATGCGTGTGTCACCAATGATAATAAAATTATACAAGTGAAATGTTACGAACGAAAGAAAAGACGAAAATCGAACCACTTTATTCAAATATACAAGTGCAATGAAGACAGGTAACAGAGAACAAAGGAAACACTTAATAAAAACTCATACTATTTGGTCATGTCCAATAAAAAGCCCACATTCCCAACTCCCACCGCTGAGCATCGCAACAAGCCATAAACAAGTCACCCAATATTAGGAAAATTGTGCGAAATAAATCCAAATCCCTATAACATGGTTTTATTGTTTTATTTTTTACAAACAACTCGTTGAGTTTTCATATTTACTCACCCCCGCTCGGCAGCTAGGGGTGGGACACCTTGTGTATGTGACCCCGGTTTTATCGATATTGTGACTTTTTTATGTTCTATTCATATATTGTGGTGGTCGAGCAAAGTGTTATTGGGTTTTTGCATCAGGAATTTCTCAGTAGCTGCCACGGAGTCTTAATTTGTGCCAGGTTGATGGCAACAACCTTGCCCCATATTACATAGGGCTTACACATAACTGGCGAAATGTGGGTGTATCCTATTAGGTACATCTCTGCCTAACCCTTCGGTGATTTCAGGTGTGATACGGTTTTATAGTTATACTTTTTTAATCGAACTTGATTGTGGGAAATAAATTGTGTGTTAAATTAATTTAGATATTGAATTCTTTTGTGAGGTTTGCATGCTCTCAATGTCACAGTTTAAAGCTGAACGAACAATGATCACAAATTCCACAATTTTCTACATCTAATTTTTTAAACGTGAGCGTTAAATTATTGTCTACAGTCTTCATTTGAATTAGAAGTCACGAATACGTTTCTACAAAACGAAAAACTGATTTCTCCAAAAAATGTCGTCAACCGTATGCCCCATCTCTGGCAAGCATTACAGGCGGGTGCGAACATGAAACAATATATCAAGCGAATTTCAACGCCAGATGCGTTGCCTCCCAGGGACCGATGCGTCCGGCCACCTTTGCACGTCATGATAAAAATATACACCAACTTACTAATACATCCTACACAAGCAAACGCCAACCTTATGTAAAAGACACAAGCATGACAACCAAAGCTTAGGATAACATTGTAAAATTTTAAGTAGCAAACAAAATTGAACTTTGTCCCCACAGGAATAAGGGCTTTACAAAGTTGTTGAAGGTGAGTAAATCGAGGGCGGCACCCCAGTGAAAGAAATCGGGTAATGGCACTGATTATCGGTGCTGATCCTAAATAATAAATGTCTGCCATTGTATGTGAAGCGCGTAGTTTTAACGTGCCAAGCTGGAGATATCGTAAGATTTGTCGCCGGGACGTAAGACGGCTGTCACAGCTTCCACATGGGTGCTTCGGGACGAAAATAGTGGCGTTTTGTTTGTATTTGTTTTGAGTTCAAACTGTTTAAAGACACTTTTATTTTAGTTGATTTTGTTTTCTGATTTCCATAAATGATACTTAGTATAAGGGACTGATATATTAGAAAAAGTGACTCTAAGTGAATGTGTGTGAGATAATGTGTAAGATAAAGCTTCTAGGAAAAATACTCACTAGTCTTCTTATTTGTGGGGCTTACAGTAGTCTGTTCTTATAAGTTCTGAGGAATGAGCCTTGAAATTGAAAACGCTTATGGAATATTAGTCTTAGAATCAAACGGCGGTGAATTTCCACGTAATAAGATATAGCGATCTACTCTGTCAGTACAGACGGGCGAGAGGATCTGCGAAGGAGGTACATTGTAGTTACAGATTCATGCTTCTTAGTAAAACAGTTCTTCTAAGATTTTAACAATGTAATAAATACTTTGACTATGACTATGACTTTGACGGTACATTGTAGGAATTGTTCAAATCAATTTTAATTTGGAAATTTTCGTGGGTTACTATCGATAAAACTTAAAAGAAAATGTTAGACAACACTAAAGTTAACAAAAAAATTAGAACTTTTATTACACTGACAAAAATAAAGAACTGACACAAAACTTTGGAACCATATTTCAGTGACTGCGACATGAACTGAACAGCAGTCACAATTTAAAACCGAACAGATTTATCGACTTCCAAATGAGTCCGATTATTCATTCGAAATGACGTCCATTGCACACTGCATTACAACTGAGTCACACACCAGCCGGTGCGGCTTCGTGTGTTGACACTACATCTGTGTGTTCGTTTGTTTGCTGGACGGAAAAGCACTGTTGGAAAACGTTGAACATTGCCTGTCCACAACACACGGTCGGTATTTATTTTCCTATCAAGTTGTCAGATTTGCATGTTTTCTGTACAAAAGGACAATTTCTATAGAAACGTTAACATAGCTATGGGAAGTAAAATAGCTTTTGTTGGGGTACTTAACCTTCATCTTTGTTAAAGATTGTTCTGGTTTCTTGATCATTATTTCTTGCTTGTGATAAAAATAGGGCGAAATTGTTCTTATCCTGCTTCTAGGATCGGAAATATAACTAATTATAAGAGGTTCTGTAAAATGTGATGAAATTATGATTATTTATTATTTATGTCGTTCTGAACTTAACTCGATTAGTATTGGTTGTAATTCCATTCGCGTCGTGAATGCAAATTAATGACGATATTCAATGCTTCTCATTTGACAACTCGACTAGGTTTATAATCAGAATAGTATACATAACTAACCAGCCAACGCAATAAAAACACATAAAGGTAGAAACACATCGGCACGATAACACAATGTACCGACGAAGTCGATGAAGAGCAAGGCGATTAGGGGACGGGGACTGTCTTATGTAATTTTTGAAGTTCGAAAAGTGCCCGTTCGCAGCATAGTTTGAATAAATACTTTTTAATTTGAATTTAACGTTCTATTGGAAACGAGTAGAGACTCAAACATTTAAGGAACATATGGGAATTGGTGTAATCAGTGGTAGATTTGGAATTATAACACAAATGTATTTTCAAGGAAAATTTTACGTTCTGACATTGCACTACTACATTGTGCGATTGCCTTTACAAAATTAGTACAGTACACAGTACAGTACAGTACAGTATTAGTCTAATGCAATACGATACGAGCTTTCCAGGTTATATTCTATTCAATTCAGTATTGTAACTGTTTCATCTATTTGAGAATCCGACCCGTCGCTTTATAGATATTCAGTTGGATTGCAGCTAGATATTGCTTTGTTTGTGTCGGTCAACCTATATTATGCACGTGGCTAGAAGATTTGAATAGCAATACGTTTTTTGATACTATTGGATTTCGACCAAAACAACTATTACTGTACATCCATGGGATTGTTCATAGGCTGAGACAGCAGTCGTTTTTGTTAGAAAACTTGGTGATTGTTGAGCTTTGATAATATTATCACTTGTCACACATAACAAAACATTACGTCTGTAATCCTCGAAGGGTTTTTCAGAGCTGTGCCCAATTATAGTACACCCACATTTCGTCAGTTATTTTTAAGTCCTATGTAATAGGGGGCGAGCACCATCACTGGTCATGATAATAATATTTCCTACTTACACGCCTTACCCATCCACGACATATATAAATGTAAAATACGATAACACATGCTATCTAACCCAGTGTCCCAATCAGCAAACATCCACAGTACTTCTATATCAATCACGCTATTATTTGCAGCTTTATAACAATAACGAGCGAAATAATCCGCTCACTAACAAGTTTGTCGTCTCCGACTGTCCGCAACACCACCGCGCGCCGCACCTCTCTGCACCGGCGCGGCCGGGCGGCCGCAACGCATTTATTTTCCTTTTATTCACAGCGTTTAAGATTTTATTCCGACTCAATTACTTCACAGCGAGTCGCAGCGCTTAGCGCTAGTTCTCCATATTTTTCTCGCGCATTAAATTGTTTAAGTATATAAAAACGTGGAGCTTATCATCCGGTTATCTGTGCGTCGTAAACTTGACTCGAGGGGATACAATTGTACTTACAGCCTCTACGTTTATTGCTTTCCGTTTTAATCTTAACAAGAAGAGTATAAAGATTGTGGAGCTCCTACGAATTTTGTTTGTCATTTCTGTAGACGGCTTTTGTCTATTTTCATTAACACCAGGCGATACTTATACGAATGCCTAAAAAATCCTTTTAACGGATTTTCAACGTTAGTCCTAGTTGACAGTGTATTTAGGCATTCATTTGGTTGTTCTTATTTTTCTTTCCGCGTCAGTTGATTTGACTTTATTGTTTAAACTTAGTTACAAGTCAAGTTTATTTCAAAATCAGTCAAAGGCATGTTTTTGGTCATTATAAATTTATTTAGATTTAAATTCCCGTTTTCATAAAAACTAGGTTATAGTGAAAAGGTATATTTATGGTATGTCACTAATATTCTAATATCGGGAACTCAAAGAAAACAATAAACATGGTAAATATCCCGTCTTCTAGTTATAATAATATTCTAACACTTCTTGATTCAACTCTCCCAAACCAAGTTCACCGACCTCAGACGGCTACACCCTTTTACCTCACATCATCCCTGACCATAAACTAAAAGTGTTTCTCTGAATATATTACCTGTACCAACATTACCCGAGTAAACTCGAACTTTACCAACAAAAATGATCCGCAACACGGATCAGATCACAAATAAGTCGGGATATACAGGGTGTTTGGTAGAAGGACCAACACTTTTTGAGGGATTGCAGATGTCACTCACTAGCTCAGAACTTAATTCTAAAGATTTTGGATCACATAAAATATTTCGTATAAGAAATGTACATTGTTGAAATCACCATATTATAGAGATCTGTATAAAAAATAGAGCCTCAAATAACAAAATTCAAGATTAGTTGGAGGCGTCATTTCGCGAAATGAAGAAAATAATGTCTCAATTACTGTGACACTTGACAGATCTGTAGGTCAAAACTAGGACATGGCTTCCTTGCCTTGCCTAAAAAAAATATGCTCGTCTGTCTTCCAAACAGCCTGTATAGTGTATACCTCTAGCATCATCGAAGCGTGTAGGGTTTCAGAAAAACTGTAAATTGTAACGTTGTACCGTTCTTTGTGCTGACGTCACGCGTCAGTATCAGGTGCTCGTCTGACGTCGTGTGGTGGTATGGCATGCTACAGCGCCTCCTTTGTGCTCTACGTGAGGCTAGGCTAGTTTTTAGCCCTTTTTAGGTTTTGAGGTGTCAGTAGAGAAATAGATTAAAAAATAGCTGGAACTTTTAAAATAACCTGCAGTGTTTGTTGTTTTGTGGAATATCCTCATTTTGTACCGCGATTATTATTAATAAGGTTGTAGTTCTTTAAAGGTTCTGTCAAACTGTTGAAATATATCACGGCTGCAGCTACGGACACGTCTTTACTTATACCATAAAAATATGTGTTTGTCAGTGTGTCAACAAACGGTTCGTAACTTGTCCGTACCAGTATTACTGATTCTTTAATAAAGCAAAGAAAGTAAAAAAGGCGCCTCCGCATAACATCAAAAAGAAAATGCCAATGTTCGCCGAAAAGAAGTAGGTACAAGGAAAGTTTTGATATTCAATCAGAAACACGAATAGAGGTCGCATACGTCTGATCTAGAAAGGTCAGGCCTGTACATACTTTGGGACCGAAATAATATTGTATCCACCGATATGGAGATACCTACTTATGAAATATGGAAAGAGTTGTATTATAACTTCTCGAACTTGAGTTTGTTAGAGACACTTTCCTAACAATGCGAAGGCGTTACAATTTATCTCTTAATGTTCTCGTGTAGCAGCTGTTTAAGGGCAGTCTAACAGCTATGTCCACTTGTCCACCTGTGTGTGTGCTATAAAGGGTGTAAATAGACCCTTAACATAACCGAAAGGCACTTGTTCTCCCCGTCTTTGCGATCATTTTTTTTTTTGTTTCTGACCATACCTGGGAACCTTCTAGTTAAGGAGATATTGGGTGTCAAAGTTCCAACTTTTGTCACAAGTTTTTTTTAAATACATGTTTTAATGAAGATTTTTACTTTACTCACCTCCACGGCAACCGTACTATTCAATCCATCCATCAGCACAATGCTTTGAGTGCCTTCCATCGAGTCCTACCGTAAAACGTGATTTTTCACCCCAAAAAAAAAGTCGATACCCTGCAATAATTTTTCCTTGAAGTTACTTAGTTTGATGTACAGAATGCTTGGTTGACGGCTATGTGAAGGGTCTGTTTACACCCTGTATAGTCTGAAACTGATTTTTAATCACCATTTCGTCTATATATCGAGTTTCTGCCGTTTCTCATTTTGGCAAGTGGGCTGTGGAGGTCAAAGAGGCCATCGTTCAATGTACTCGTAAAATCCAGCTGGACTAGAAATCGATCCCAAAATAGTTGGAAAAAGGCAGGCAGATGATGAAGGCATGGTCATCCACGGATCAACCTCCGCAAGCATTGCTTAGCGTTACAGATTAACCCGTGCTGTTATTATTTAGCAACGAGCCGGTCTGATTCAGTGTATTGATAGTCCAGTCAAAAGTAGTTCTCGTTTACGCACTGACACGATGATGAAGCACTCTCAAAGCAACGCGTCCAAAACAAATAACGTGAGCTCTTTGTTTCAAACCGAACATTGTTCAACGAAATAAAGCTAATTGCTCTAAAACACAAACTACCGTAGTTTCAATCTCGGTCTTTGCATAACTTTCACATTCTGTGGCCGTTCTACCCGCGTTGTATTTTCTTTGAAGGATTTTCTATACAAACTTTTATTCATTAAAATTCCTCTACAAAATCGATATTATCAAACATTTTTATTTCTACTGTTCGCTTTAACAGACACGTAGCTCTCAAAGGGTTTGGCGATACAAAAGAAAACCTTTAATGCATCGAGAAAAAAATAAAGCAGTGGAGGGCTCGAGAGAGTTCAACTGTCAACACTTGTTTACGTCGTTTAAGTGAGTCTCGTACACTACATTCCTCTCCATTAGGCATCGGGATGAGGTGTGCGGGCGACAGAGACGGGGCTATAGGTGCGTGATTAGTGCGAGAGGGAAGGGTAATGGCGATATTTATCGCAGGTCAAACGTTCGCCAGGCAATATTGTCTTATTCGCATTCCCCTTGCGAGCAGGCTTCCGTTATAAGACGCCACAGAGTAAAAGCAAGAGTAATTTTATTAGTGCGCAACAGTCTATATTGTGATTTTGTCTGCAATAAAGACTGGTCGGGTCATTAACCTTATTATAGGAACCATTTTGGTCTGACTCAACACGTACACAAGTACACAAGTAGGTACATTTCAAATTCGAGGATGGGTAAAGTAATTGGATTTTGTCCTTACAAGTAAATAGTTCGTTCAACCTTTATCTCGGACTGAAGCTAAATTGTTGATGCCAGAATTCATTTTCAACATTATAAAAAGGTTACCTACATAGGTATTAGGAAATTGTCATCATAATAATTTCAGAGATAATCGTTCTGTACAGAACAGGAAGTTCTAGAGGTAGATAAATACTTACAATATTTTCACAATACTGCGAGATCTTCTGGATTTTTCGTGAAAGCCAAAACCGAAAACTTAATTTCAGGAAAAATACATCATGTACGGTTTTACAATATTCTTAAATAAATGTTGGTTTACTGATATTCCCTGCACTGTGGTAGTGAACGTGTTCTTCCACCAATGCTGTACAATGCTGGCTATATTGAATGGAACATATTTTATAAATCTGCATGTCCCGACCAGTCTTTCTTCATTACCAGTCTGATCTATTGGAAAATTACTGGTTCGATGTAATGTTTTAGTAAGATAATATTGGTTTAATCTAGATTCGAAACTGGTTTTATTAATTTACTTTAACTTTCATTGAAACAACTAAATTAAAATTAAGTTATAATATTATTTTTTTTTAATAAAAAGTATATTACACCAATATTAATTGTGTTGCTGAGGAGTTTGTGCTGCCGCTTTTACTTACCAGCTAAAACACTGGGAAGTGGCAAAGGACGGACGATTTGGAAACTGTCTCATGTAATTTTGACGTTAAAAAATGCTGATTTTCAGCTTAGTTTGAATAAATGTCTTTTGATTTAGATTTTAAAGTCATAAACAAATATAGTTGGAAGACCAAGGAAATTTTGGATGGATTATGTGAGGAATAACATGAAAAAAAGCAGTAAATGATAGCGTGACGGTTGACAGAAGCGAATGAAAGAAAAAAACGTGTTTCGCCGACTTCAAGTAACATGGGGCAAGGACAGGAAGATGATGAAACATACATAGCTGGTCATCCCTTTGTAATAAAAGCTTACCTTAGCTTTTTACACTAACAATACTTTGAAGGGACTAGATACCTAATATATAAATGATCGCTTCTACCTAGCGATATAACCATCTATATATATAAAACGGTGAACTGACTGACTGACTGGGTGATATATCAACACGCAGCCCAAACCGCTGGTCCTAGAGACATGAAACTTGGAGGGTGTGTTCTTTGTGAAGAGTAAGTATCAACTAAGAAAGGATTTTTGGAAATTCCACCCCTAAAGGGGTAAAATAGAGGCAGAAAGTTTACATGAAAGTCCGTCAGTTTTGAAGTTAGTATCTTCAATTTTTGTATTTAGGCTGACGATTGAAAATTAATTTATACGTGTATCAGCGTTTTGTATAATTCTACCCCTGAAGGATTAAAAAAGGCGACGAAGGAACGTAATCGGATATTATTCGACATCCACGCGGGCGAAGCCGTGGCAAAAGCTAGTTAGGTATAAGCAGATATTAATTACGATTAAAACGTGTATCACTATCTTAACACAAGTTATTATCATTACAGTCCGTGGCACAATTCCCAGCGGAGCATTACTCGATTAAATATCAATCACGTGTGACAGCAGAGTTAGTGGCGCGAGTACTGGAGGTAGACGAATTAGTATTAGTAGTTTAGCTAGAGATTGTTATTAGATACGTTTATATCATAAGCAGCAGTGATAGGCTAGTGGTGTGACCGTCGCACAGTGTGCGAATTTCACAATCTAGGGGGATTTAATTCCAAATTGAGTTAAATAACAGATACAAGTTAAAAAATAATATTGTCTGGTTTTCAAATAGAAAATATAGTTGTATTTAAAAAAAATGCGATATGAATAAATTTTGTTATTTTAGTCACTAATTCTACTTTTGGGCTCATTTACGGTGGGTACAGAAAGCAATTTTAGGACATCAGGATCTAGAGGAATCCGTTTTTTCTTCATTATAACCCTTAAGCTGGATATGAAAGGGTCTGATGATATAAGCAGCCTATTAAGAAAGTCGGTATTTTTGTCTACTCGTGACGTTTTTCTAGTGTGTTTTGTAATTTTGGCGGTCATTCTGAAAATCGAAAAAAAATGTATGACGGTCGCACAAAATCGCAAGACAAGTTAAGTTAAGACTCTTAACTATACATTAAAACAATAAAAACATCGGAATATTCAGGTCATTTTTTTTAACACCATTTGTGTTGCAAATCATCTCTAAAAAATCCTTAATTTAACTGTGCTTTCAAATGATGTTATTAGATCAATGTTTAACTATTACTTAAATAAAATACACTCTAACTTACATTGAGAGATATACACAATACAATAATAAACCAATAAACAAGACTATACGTGAAGTGAATTTGATCAGTAATCTCAAGTGAAGATGACCCTTGAATGTTGTTGTTCGTGTTGTAAGGGTACAACAATCATTATCTACCCACTTCAACATTATTTATTTATATTTTTAAACTACCTACAAGAATTTCTAATATGTAGCTGTGACAGATAGTGTCTTAGGTATAAATAGGTTATAACTAAATTATCAATTAATAAAATTTATATTTTGATTTAAATCCCCCTAGATTGCGAAATTCCCACACTGTGCGTCGGACTGCCAAGTCATAGGTCTCGAACTCAAACCCAGGACACGCAGCATGTGATTCATGTGCGTAACTTTTGAATAATTATCACTTGCTTCGGTGAAGGAATACAAAGTGAGGAAACCAAACCAGCATGCCTGAGAGATATTTCTCGACATGTAAAGCCTGGTCAAAGGCCCATGGGTGGCATAAAAATTCTGACGCCAGGTTAGGCACTAAACACACATAAAAAAAGAAAGGAGGTATCGTAAGGGTTTATTTATTTCATAGGAATTACGATTCCGTGCCTCTGAAAGCACGTTCAGCAGTTGAGCCCGGTTGTCATTTTTCAGGGTTCGAAATCATAATTCCCATTGCATAAAAATAGAAAATAAATGAATTTAGGACACAAATAAATGTTAATTTGTTGATAAAAGCAAATACTTTTATAAAAATAATGTGTATTTATGATATTCTGTTTATAAACACAATTTAAATATTTATAAAGAGGCTAAGTAGATGATGATGACGACTTCCGACCATAGCTCATAGCAATAAAAATGAGTTATTCCTCTCGATTCTCCGATCGAATCCGCCTTTCATTAAAGAACCAATCTTTGCCACACGTGTATCAGATTTAGGGATTCGGATCGGAATAACTCGTAACGTTAATAGCAAAACTAATTAATATAATGACCTGAAATGTGTTGAATACGGGATCTTTTTTCAGTGGATATAACAGCCTAAACTTAAATCCGGTTATCACCTTAAAAATAACCCAATTTAACAAGTAAAACAGAGGTAGAAAAGGTTGATAATCCCAAAGCACAAAAAAAGTCACCGATCCTAACATATAACCGTAATACAGTTGCTCTAAAAAAACTCTTTGCCAAAAAACAGAAGCGATAGTCGTATCAGATCGAGCGTGCGACTAGCTTCGAAAAATAAGGCATAAATCACACTGAACGGCTAAGAGTACCCTCGATAAATATAAATAGCGTATTGATACCGTAAGAATGGCTCCCAGTCTGCACCTTGCGTACTCCGGCCCTAAACGAACTATCGCAAGATATTTTTGAGCCGATAGTTGTGGCCTATTTTGTGCGATTGTCGAATGGGGAATAAGATGTGATTCTTATTTCTAAGGGGCTCTTTTAGTAAGGTTTCGGGTGTGAAATATTTTGTTTCAATGTGTTTTATGGCTGTAACATTCCGGTCCATTGTACTTGAACTTTTGTTTTTTTTTTACCTGTATTACTCCACTGCTGGGCAAATATCTCCCTCATAACCTTCTCCTTTTCGCTCTTTTCGGTTTTCTCCGGCCAACTAACAAACACAACAAACGCATATAAATCTTCACGCCAGAGTTTCCTAGGCCTCCCTCGGCGACGACGCCCGTCTTCTGGCACCTTTTTGTTTTAAGATCAGTTAATTACCTTGGTATATTGGTTCCGCCAGATCTTGAGTCAAACCGCCTTGGGCCACGTCACTTATTGTAACACACTTAGTGCTCTTTCATTGATTAATTTTTCTATTAACTGTCTCTGTGGCTTTAAAATTATTGTTGCGTAGTGTTCACAAGCGGCATTTATATATATGACTCAAAAATCAAAATCAAAATCAAAGCATTTTTTGACTAGATGTAGGAGCGTTGATAAAGCAAAAGTAGTATTTGGATCCCAATACTCTTATTTTCCGACGTAGCATGAGAAAATGACACAAGTTTCTGTACGTATGTTCTCATAATATTGAATCTAAAATATCGCTCTTCTTTTATCACAAAACCAGTTAACATTAAATTTACACCCCCATCTTTCTCCAACCATTTACCTAAAATACTTGGCAGTAAATACATAACCCTGTAACAAGCGTGGCAATAACACGAGTGTGAGTAATTCAGGCTGAGCGGCGATTTGTCGCGGGTCTCCCGGGCCCCGCAATAACACGGCGACACGCTCTAATGACTCGCTGCAGGGTTAAGTATTCAGCCGAGTTCTTAGACAGGGTCCGAGAGACCGGGCTTAGGGGTTATGTAGGGTTGTGTCTAGAAAGTGTTTTGTTTGGTTTAGCAATAGTGTAGGGTGTTTAGGTTGACTTATAACATTGACGTTGTTCATAAATTCACGAAAATATTACGAATTTGATGCTGAGTTCTAAATTCCACATTATAAAACTCTTCTATTAGAATTAAACTTGCATTCTCGATTTGACTTCAAGCGTCCAATCCCATTGTAAACTCAAAGTTAACAGTAGCATATCTAAAGTTGGCACTATCCAGACTTTTCGAATGCTGATGGAGTTGCCAACTTGTTAAAATGACTCTACTTTAATTACAATATTTGCAACACTTCTTGCAAATTGAAAGGCGAATTGAATCAAATCTAAAACTTAAAGCATTCAGCCGACTCTGTCCTGCTCGCCGGACTGGAAACTCGAATAATAAATTGAAATGGAAAATTACTGAAAATGTTAATGAATATTCATTTGTGAAATGGCTGGGTTAAGGCAAATTAAAAAAGTTAGTTAGTAGTGTCGCAGAGCACTCCGTGCCTCGAAAAGCACGTTAACCCGTTGCTCTCGGATGTCATTCGCGGAATGTTGGTACATAATCGTAACCAAGCTCGCAACAGCAACTAGACTAGCACTCTCACCAAGAGGACGTGACGACATGACGTTACTGAGTTGTAAATGAGGAGGTCAGATAGGTCCCTGTTAAGAGACAAAGATGATTTCCTTGTAAAATACTCGTTGGTATTCAGTCTGACCAGAAGTAGCAAGTTGGGATAAGGCTAAATAGTTTGAATAAGATAATGTCTAGTGTAATCTGTGAATAATGAACTTCTGATCAGTTTCTAGTGGATTGTATTGACATCAACTAAATACTTGACTATGGATTGTGACAAAAAGTGGTAACTAAATCGTTTGACTGTTTTGTAATTATTACCATGGTCATCATTTCAGCCCAAAATACATCTTCTGTCAGACAAAGGCATCTTCGATAGATTACAAAACTAATTAATTCAGAATCACTTAATAAAAAATTATTATGAACTTATGTATGATAGTTGGTATACGGCTAGGCAGACGGTAAGATTATGTAACTCACAATTTTGAGATACAGAAAAAAATTATTACACAACAATTTTTGTCAGAACAAAACCCCTCGGTGTTTTAGGTCATATTAAATGGAATACAATATCGTAATATAAAAGGCTGAAGAGACGAGATTAATAATCTTCATGGCTTCTGAATTCAATCTCTAGGTTAGGATCTTTGCACACGACGCGACTTCACGTATGCATTGCGTTCAGGTTTCATCTTATCATTGATTTTGAATGAATATCCTTATAACTATAAGTTAGTGATTGCGAATCCAAGTAACGTAATCGTAACTTGTAACGACTGCTTTGAAATATTCGATGAAGGCATTTTTTTAAATGCGCACTTCCTTTTATTCAGCAGTAGTTTTGCACCAATTTTGTCATTAGGCACTATGTTTTAAGATATACCTTTAATGACAGAGTATAACAACTGTCATTTTACCTCAGACAGTCAATCAGTTCTGCTTAAGGAAACTTGTCGTATCTTTCCAATTAGACCTTATTCACCTTGTCCGAATACGGACCAGGGGGGTTACTATGACGTAGGAGTAATTCCAGTGTTGGAAAGAGACACAGATTTACAGGTCGTCTCTTTCCCAGAATGGAATTACTCCTGCTTTGAGACGTCACTGTAGGCCACCTGGTATGGACCGAATATGGTCTTTGCTGGTCAAATTTTACCTTTTCATTATGTAACGCTTTGACTACACAATATCACCCATAACAGCCATGCCCTGTTAGGCATGCCGGTTGTCTGAAGAGAGGACGCGGCAGCCTCTCGATACATAACTCCTTACAATAGCAATTTCACGCGTCTTGTCTTCTGATTTATATGAAGTCGTGACTTATTGCTGTTCCATTTGGTTATGTGCCATTTTACCCGCTGTGTCATTTTTGATATTTGATGGATGTAACGTGTCTTAAGAGGATTAAGTTATTCGATCTCGATGTTTAATGGTGATGGTTAGTAAATTACACACATCTACGATAAGACAGTAGATATGTTCGAGTCCCATGTATTAGGGGTGAGCCTATTGCCATCAACAGGGCATAAATCTGGACTCCGGGCTGCTACTGAGATATAACTTAGTACATAAATTATTGATGTTCTTCCATTTTTTATGTGACGTTTTTGGGTGTATTTTACTAAAATCTGTTCGTAAGTACCACATAAAAGGACCAAATGTGTTACAAAAGTCTTTACATTTAGAAAATATAAGGCAAATAAGTCCGTCTAACATGTCGCAGACTAGGTAATGTTTGGGTCCAAATGTGTCCAACTCAGGGATAGCCTCAGGGTTGCCTAAGTACAGTAAATACACTTTATTAAAAGCATTTGGCTTACAAATATACAACCAACAAAATATCATTATAATTACCAACACGAACATTTTAAATTCAAAGAGCCATTACCGAGTTTGTTAGCCAAAATATTGCAACAAGTCGTTCCAAACGCGCAATGGACTTCGTAGTAAAATTAAAATGTATTTCTGTTTCAGACTGTTTCATAAGTCTATATTAGGGCTTATAAAATATAATTCAGGTACAAAGTAACGTATTCAGTAGAAAGTAGGGCGGCACTCAAGCTGCTTCCCTTTGATTTACACAGCTATTTTGTTTATGAGCCGTGTAAGACCCGTGTTATTTTAGTTTATACTATGTTTTATTTACGACCGCTTTTCAGAAATTCGGTGAAATTCTCAGCAGTTTCAGTATTATTCGAATTTATAATGTAATCGGTTGTTTAAATTTTGCCTACTACATATTTGATCGTTGTCAAGACCCAAAATATGTATTACGTTCAATGCTTTATCTCTTGAGGTAGTATATATTCTGAGCTTCAGTGAGGACGTACATTCTGACGGCATTAATGTAACATATTGAGCTTTCGAAGGGTTTAGTGAAAGTGAAAATTAAGCCATACTTTTTTTTTAAATGTGCTAATTTGGCACCTTATAAATAATTATTTTCCTACTATACTATATATACCCATCGTAAACTTTGTCGTCAAATAGTTTGTAAAGCACTTCGTTGTTTAGAGACTAATTTTACGTAAAGCTGCTCTCTTAGGGGACTTTACGTGTTTGAGTTCTCGTCCAGACTGGATACAATATTAACTATATTTAAAATTAAATTGACCACATTGGAGCTGCGTTTGAATGTATCTAAAGTGTGAATATCAGGTGTACCGTGAGGAGTTAGTTAGAGGTTTATATTACTACCTATAATGTCTCCACGATATCAGCTAATATACAGAGTGAGAGGTTGCATCGTTGACGCTTCCACCGCGTACAGTAAAACACCGATCAATTCCAAAAATTGCTCATTTACCCAAACATCCACCAGCCAGGTATCCACCATTTAAAAACAATATATTCATTTATTCTTTAATCAAGTGCATTATACAAAACATCAACTTCAATTTAAATCTCTTTTCCCTGTGTAAGCATGCAGGTCTGAACTAAGTGGTTAATTGGGATGTGTTCCATGCAGATGAGATGATGAGACGAGCGCAGATAGGGCGAGTCTTTGAGTTGAGCGTCTTTGGACGTCGCCGCCGGCTAACGAATCCTGTAGGTACGGAGATTATGCGGGCACTCAAGATCGAAGGGAGATAGGGTATTTTGTATTAAGCGTTGTTTGATGAGGGACTATTGGTTTACTTTTTATGTAGATATATTCTTAGGAAATATTGTAGTTAGTTACGTAATATAACCTTTCGTGTGGACAGTCAGGATACGACCGGACAACATTCATTCTTTCTGGTTTTTTTTTTTTCTCTTCTTTTTTACAATACGTTGCCTCACACTAGAAATTTATTCTGTATCGTGGGTGGGTTTAAAAACTATAGTCACATACACAAACAGCCAGACCCGGAACAACTATATGTCGGCCATACAAAAATTGGTTCCGTGTGGGAATCGTACTCGCGACACGCAGCGCAGCAGCCAATCGCACAGCCACTGCGCATTCCGTTAATATCGCTAACCGATTGTTCCTAGTGCGATTTCTCTTGCGGTTCAATAACAATCAATGCATGATTTTATTACACTCATTTAAATCACTTTTTTTTTTTTTTTTTCGGATGGAAAATCATTAAATGACCCCCCACTCTGGGCGGAGCGGAAGGGAGTGTCAGACTTGTACTGACTAAAACCCATCCATGCTCCTTCTTTGCCCTTTGTGTTCCAGGGCCACGGTATCTCTTTCGAACAGTCCCGCAGCCCTGGCAGTCATCGGCCCTTGCGGACCCCTACTTGTTTCCTGACATCACTTTGAGGCGCACGTGGAACACGAACGCGCCGTCGACACGGCCTGTCGTCATAAGACGGCGAGCTGGCCCATAACTCGCCGTCCACAGGCCCGCGCCTACGGTGGCCGGGAGCCACCACGTGACCTCCGACGCCCAGGGCGTCTCCCGCGGCGGCTGGGACGTGAGGTTCTTTCCCTCTCATGTCCCGCCACCTTCTTCACTAGCATGACTGCATCGCAGAAGGTGGTGACGGCTTCCCATTCCCTCTCGCTCCGGACCATGTCTTGGACCAGGGCCGGACGCGAGAGATCGCCGCCGCCAATCGCCGGTACGAGGACAAGGCGGTGCTCCGCCCAAGCGGGGCAGACCTCTACGGTGTGCTCCACCGTGTCCTCCGGACGATCCTCGCAGTGTAAACACCCGGGCGTTTCCTCCCGCCCGATTCGGTGCAGGAACCTCCCGAAACAACCGTGTCCGGTGAGGACCTGCGTCAGGCGGTAGGTGAGGGCGTCGTGGCGCCTCTCTAGCCACTCCTCAAAGAGGGGACTTATCGCCACTATGGTGGCGTGCCTTGCACGGGGTTGCAACAGTCGCTCTCGCCATGTCGCCATGAGATCACGCCGGAGGTCTGTCCGCTGAGCGGTAATTTGCCGCGGCAGCGGAGTTTCCCCACGACGTAGTGCCTCCGCGCGCCATTCGTGCAGGCGTGCGAGGACTATCGCCTCCAGATCCCATGGCGGGCTCATTTACATCACTAACACACGGCTTTCTTAAATTTTATTTTTTCATGTGTTTCCTGGTAAACCAATACAAAGATATTTTCATATTCAAAACCTTGACAAACGTCTCAAATCCTTCCCGTTTTACAAATTCGACAATATCCACCACCTGAAGGTACCGTCGGCAGTAAATCGCGCGATAATTGTATCGCCCGCAATAAATACCGGTGATAGGACGACGCCTGTCCCCGCCCTTATCGCGCTTTTGTGCCAACGCTACTAGATTAGCGGGAGGCTACAGGGCTAGGGTGCCCACTGGTTTTTAGGCTAGGCGTTTGTCTTTGATAGTGTATTTCTGGGAAAAAGACGGTGGAAATTTGAAATGACTTAAGGGACATTGAACGTGCTGTAGGATTTTCACTTTCGCCGCCGAGCTAAATGATAAAAATCCCACATTAGACCAAGAGACAGACTGGCTTCATCACAACATTTAATATTGAATGAATAATTTGAAAAGGGGAATGACAAATACTGTTTTATATACAATACCCCTTGGTCAAACTGGTTGTCAGACTTTCGGGTCATTGACTAACTGTAACGACTGCCAAAAACCTAGAAATGACAGCCGGGACCAACGGCTTAACATGCTTTCCGAGGCACAAAAGAAACTTGGTGTAGAAAGGGTGGTCACCTATAGCTAGCGAGTTGGAGCTAATTCTGAACACACCCATTATTATTACAACTGTTGACAACTAATGTATGTTGTACACTGCGTTTGAAGTGGGGCAGGAATTAACACAATCGTCATCAAATTATATAACGTAATTAACATCATTGTCTGTATTCTCCAGAGGGTTGATTATAAGTTAAAAAGTAAGCAGTTCTCAGTGAATGGTGCCGAGTTCGAAACCCGGATCGTAAAGTGATATTGGATTTTTCCGGGTATTTCTCAGTAGCAGCTTGGAGTCCGGATTTGTGCCCAGTTGATGGCAATATGATCGCCCCCTTACACGGAATTTAAACATAACTGGCAAAATATGAGAGTATAAGAGTACCCTTTGAGCAATAAAGGCATGTTGTTATGTGAATGACAACTAAACTTGATTTTGACCTGTAATGTAGCGGTAATTCACATTGTCATTTTGGTGTTAGTGCATTTTATGTTCAACCCACAAAGATTGCGGAAATCTCAAAATTATGTCAAACATTTCGTCTCTAAAACACGGAAACACGCGCGACCGCGACGTTTCAAACGACGTGCTAGTGCTTGTAATAAGAGGCAATAATAAAAATAAACTAAAAAAAGGCGGTGAATATGAAAACCGCTGAGATGATTGTTGGAAAACATGGCAGGCTCAGCGTGATGGTTTAATATAAATGCAGATAGTGTCGCAGGCAATGGCGGCGAGGTAAACAATTGGTCTTTCGGACGGTGAATTATTCATCAGCCGTGAATTACAGGCATACGGCGATGCGAGAGAGTATGTGGCGCAGATGCGGTCTGGAACTATTAATTATGCTTATAAGTAATTTATAAAGTCCTGGGATATCTCTGAACAAAAATATTCATAAAATTAAAAAAATTACTCGGCTTTGAGAATTTATGATCATTATGGCCAGATATTAAAGAGTAGTAGTCCTTCTTCTTGTTATCTTCTTCTTCCAGTGCAGTCACCTACTTGAGATGACAGCTTAAATATGGAAGAAAAAGACATGCTTCGTAGAGCCCGGATAAATTGGGATTATGACAGTGGAAAGACCAAATCTGTCTACATCATCATTCTCTTGCCCTTATACCAATTTATTTAGTTTCAGCGCAGCATGTCTTCTTCTTTCATATATAAGCCGACAAATCTGTCTACATAAGTTTAAGAATTTAAGAATTGGAGTCACTGTATTTTTAGGAAACAGCCCACACTGGGCAAGCGGGGTGGATTACGGCCCACTTCCTGCCACCTGTCATTGAGGAGGCCTGCCCAGAGCGATGGGATCATTATCGGCTGTGGTCGAGCTGTGGATGATGGTGATAATGTTTGAAAGAGATTAAAATGGATCTTCTCACGTCACATTGCTCTATCTTCAACAAGGTTCAAAGCAGTGCACCATCTGCAACATTGGTGTTGGCCCACTGTGTACACACGTGCAGCGGGCGATTGTTTGTCCGTCGTGACGGTAAGAGAATCACAATCATACGCAACTGCCTCATTATCGCCATTTGTTGCCGCTAAATATAACAGCCGTGTTAATCAATAATATTTGTACAAATGTTTTGGGTTCAATACAGGAAACGTCAAATAGTTTCGTTCACAGTAAAAGTATATAAAATGTGATTTATTAAAGACTCTCTAGAGTCTAGTTTTCGCCATTCGGTAAGTTGTAGTTTTTGCCATGTTATTTTATTATTTATAATATAGTTAAATATTAAGATATTTTTTGCTTGTGTTGCAAGAATGTATTGATCAGGTATTCCTTCATTTTTAATAAGTGTCACTTTTTCACGTAAAATATAATCTTTAAGATTTTACACACCCACCCATGTAATGTCATAAGTGTAGGTGTATAAGTCAAAAGACGTAACAACTGCTTCAAATTCTTCACACATCATGAATAATAAATGAAAGTATAGTTTTTTATTTATCTTATGCTAATCGTTGCACGGAGGTGGAGGGAGGTTGGGAGGCCTCTGACCAGCTATGGGACGATACGGGTTACTAAAAATAATAAATCAACATCATCTTGATCTCAGTAAATCAAAATTATTTAAGTTACCTTAATAACTTGCTCTACTCACTGAATCTAAATCGAACAGACTCAATACTCCGAAACTCCGATTAAATACATTTAATTATAATCCCATATTAAATTGTAATAAGTAAAATCACTGGTTCAGAGGTCGTTCAGCCGTGAAAGATAATTTGTTTGCGTTATAACTTAACTAAGTCGGAGGCGCGTCAAGCGACTTCGAATCACAAACATTTACTTACAGAGATGTTAGGGGTTCGTTCCGACACCGCGACGAATGCTTACAATATTACGGGACTGATGGTGAATGATTTTCAAATGCGCAACTGATAATGGTCTAGAGGCCTTACCATTATGTATGATTGGTACCTATACTGATAGATGGCTTAGTAAGTAGAAGTAAAGGACAGTCCACCACATATTCCACAGTGAGAATCTTTTACAAGCTTTGAGGTGTTCCTACACAGTCTTGGAAAAAAACTTGTCGAAGTACATTTTAATAATAGAATGTACGGCCACTAAGTCGAATATTCTAATGTACTACAAAAACTTCATATTACACATACTTACACATATTATATAGTATAGAAAAAAAAACAAACCAAATAAACTTTAAATTCACGCCGTCAATGCGTATTTTGAATTTTATCTTTAATTAAAATAAAATTGATGCTGTACATTTTTCTTTTCAAATGAGATGTGTTTATTAGCAGTTTGTTTTATTTATTCTTCGCAAGGTAATGTACCTCGCATCATGAGTAATTTCTATTACAATGAGAATTAATGAAGCTTCGTACACATCTCATTTAGTTCCAGCCCTTCAACTTCAACCAGCAACTGCTGCTAACTAGAAAATGAAATTAAGTAATTTGAAATATTTTATGCGTACAGTTACAGAAAATTTTTATTATAATTTTAACAGAAATAATAATTTAAATTATTTCAACTACACCTTGTTTTAACTTTACGTATTATAATTGTGTATTTATTTTGTACTAACAACGCAAAAACTAGCCTTAATCCTGAAATAATATTCGAAAGTTACTCACGAAGGATAACTAAGTAACATTCAGGCGGTGCAAATAGGTACGTACTTTAAAATTTACGAAATTACCTACGAAAATTTGTAGCTTAAATCTGTTACTGCTTTTGGTCGCGGATCACGGCAGGTAGCAGGTGGTCATCATTATATTCCTGCACTTTCCCAAATGTTACTGAGGCATTTTTCTTCCATGCTCCCCTGTCAACTATTCCTGATACAATCCTTCAATTTGGAATACCTCTTTTGCTCTCTCCATCCGGCATTCTGATCCATACAGTATACGACACATCTAATCACAGACTTATACAACATTATTTTTAGTATATGTTAAACCTGAATATAGTTTGTTCAGAATAAGTAACTGAATCGGTTCCAATAATTTTTAAACCATGTTATAATTTTTCCCAAAAATATTTAAAAAGTTACAAGTTGGACACCGAGCGACTTTAAGTACCTATCGCAATAATTTAGGTACCTACTGCCAAATTATTATTATCAATGAGCTCAAGACGACGCTGGAGGCGCGCGCTGCGTGGTAACCACATTTTTATGCGGACAACTAGGTAACAGAACAAGCTTATAACTTTGTGATTTTTTATGATACAGTTTTGAAATTTTGTACGTATAGATTCTTTACATAAAAATACTTGACACGCGTTTCAGGTTTCGCATATACTAAAACTAATGTTGTATAATTATATTCCCCTTCAACTGGAAGTGTTGCAATACTAAGGATAATAATGATAATTTATCCAAGGCACACGTATGGAGACTTGGAGACTCACCCTTAATAGTGTGAAGTCAATGAGGCGTGCAGTGCTTTGACACCCGTCCCCGTTTGTGCACGTCACACGTAAACGTTCACAAATTCGCTGGAAACATGTTCTACTTCGAGACATGTTGGATTATTGTTTGCTCATTCAGAATTATGATTGAGTATTGATTTTGAATTTAAGTTTCGTTTTGATTTGGTTTTACTATAAGAGGATATTGTTCCCATTATCAATTTTTCTTGGGAATTTTATTTCGAGCAGATTTTACAAGTGAGTCGAATTGAGTCTACAATTCATTCACTAAGAACAGATATTGCAAAAACCTACAACGAGATTCGATACTTTCTTCCTATACCCACGAGAAAAAGTTGTTTTTTTTTAAGTTTGTTAAAAATTTTTAACATTGAAAAAGTCATTCTAATATCCGTGAATCCGCAAAACGTAGTAAACCCAGCGTCCGGAATTATACATTGCAGTACAGGAAGCAAGGTGCATTTTAATATGATAATGTGACGTCATCCGCTTGCACTCTGGTGCACGGAAGCAGCACATTCTAGTAAAAGCTCGATTTTAACGATAATTACAAGCTGTATATATTAGCAGTAGAATTAATAAGCCGTTACAGAGATTTACAGCTTGCAGCGAGCGTGAACGCGATAAATCTACTATAAAAAGTAATAAAAACTGCTTTAAAAAAGAAAATTAATAGTATCGAGTGCATTATGCGGTCCGGCTGCGGGGACGCGTCACAAATTAATGTGTTTGCGACGAGGATTCGGAACGCAACCGCGCCGCAGTCGCTCCGCAGCCGCCCCGCAGTCGTCCCGCAGCCGCGCCACAGCCGCCGGTGGATTGACGACGGCGGTAATTAACGGATTTAACGATTAATGTTGTTTTGGTGTAATGCGGTCGGCGGCGCGCGTGACGACCTGCCCGCGACCCGCCAGCCCGCATCCCGCGTTGAGTCGCAGAAGAACAATTAAATTACTGGCTAAATTAAAATGTCTGACTAAATAGATGCGCTTGAATGAGCTGCTTTTTTTTTAAGGGTGAATTGTATGCTATTTGATTTGTAATCTAGTGCTTTCTTCATAGGATCATTCGTCAAAGAGGAGATGGCATTCTCTATCAACAAGGTTGCTGAACAGATGTAAATAAAAATCGAGTTCTTCAAAACAAACCATTGAGGCAAAATCTAAGAAATACTATATATATATATACAGACGAAATTATGAGTAGATACCTACTGATTCACAATTAGTATGTAAGAACGATATAATTTAAAAATACTTTTACATATATGCATTAAAGACTACTTCGAGGCTGAAGTGTTTAAGTAACACAAATCACAAACTACTCAAATTTTACACGTCTAATTATGAACATTGTGAGAGTATGATGATTACTAACAAGGATCTAAGAAAGGAAAGAAGTTGCAAGTGAATATGGCAAGTGACACATGCATCGGCTGCCAGCAAAACTTAGGATTTCTCTTTCCCAAAATATTCAGTAGAGGCAATCGAAGGTTCCTGAATGAATCTCATCAAAACTCAAATTACGCAAAACAAGCTCCGACCACCAAAATCATCCAAGCTGTAATGGACAAAACAAATGAACTAATCCTAATGAAAAATAAAACTGTTATCCCAGCCACTTTAAAAGAGATTCAACAAAGTAATCGTAATATTGAAAACTCGATCCTAGATCCTAGATCTTTTGCAACACCTAATTTCTACGAATTTTATTCGATCTCCAAAAATATTTTTTCTTTTCTTACCAAAGATACGAAGGAAAATGTCCATCGTAATCGTAAATACATACTCGACACCATTTTTTCAGTGTCACCTTTCTCTTATTTCTATGCTCCTTTTACCAGTCGCTTTGATTACGTGGCAGTGAGAGCAAATAAAACAAATAAACAGGTCTTTTGTCAGCGCGGCAGAAGTGCGCAATCAGTGCGGCCCAAATAAACGCTACGCTAAAGAAACAGCCGGTTGAAGTAGCGCAGTGCTACAAAGAGAGGACCCTCAACTACCGATGTAGTTCCGTTGAGTAATTGTAAGGACGCACGATTATACAGGAAGTACGGATTGTGTTCTGAAAGTAAAGTAGGATGTATCTTTTTGTCATATCTTTTCGAAAGAGAAAAACTGTTTTTGTTCGTTGCGGCGTCATCAATGTTTGTGTGTACTCTATGCTCCGCTATTCACATTTTCACCAGGAAAATAACAACAGTTAAGAGGAAGAAAGTTAAAATTCAGCTTATTTTCCGAAAAAATAGTGAGATATATTTGAGATATTTATAAATTGCAATGTTACGTCGCGTTTACAAGAATCGCTACTTAGAAGTATGACATTGTTTACCCATGAGACATGAAAACGTTACGTTATAATCTTTAGAAGCTCATTTGCTTGTACAACAGTCTTTGAACTCGCATTAAAACGCAAGAAAACTTTAAAGTGAAGCGTTCTTTTATAGTTTTAAACGCAGGGAGTGGTTAATGTTGTTTATACGTGTTCATTTAGAAAGACTATGACGTGAAGTACTTTTTGAGTGTGTTAAAAAGAAGATGAAGTGTTTTTAAAAGGGTCAAACGGTTTTGAAGTTTGAATAAATATTTACAAAATGCAACATGATTATTTTGTTTTTGCTGAAAATGATGGATACTAAGTAAATCGCAATAAGATATCTGATGAAAAAAATGTGTTAGTGTATTACGGGTCTACTTCTGCATAATTCTTCGGGGATATACACTTATACAGGCGTGACGTAATGTTATGAAAAAAATACGATTTTAAACAAACCCATTTTTCTCACCAACTGCGGTGCAGTAAATTATACGTTTAAAAAACTCATTTTCATTATGAATGTTCAGATGAAAGACAGACTTAACGATATCAAACATTAACTCGAACATGGCTACCAAATTACAAACATGATTACAAATCAAGAATTCTAATTAGGATTTTAAGAAAAGCCCAACTAAGGTCTTACAATTAAGTGACTGTATTACGTTCCAAATTGTTAAGATTGGGTCAGACTAAAAGCAGAACGGAGCAACAGTCAAGCAAGGTTACATTTTAAAAGCGTAATTTTGGCGTTTCTTGTGCTATCTTATCGTTACGAAATTAACTTTGCAAATGCACAACTAGCATCAATTCTATTTTCCTGTAATAGTTTGACGTTCAAAAATGCTTTTTAATTACCTAATTGAAATAAATCTTCCAAGTCAAATCGACTTGGAAGATTTGCTTCAATTTTACATTGAAATAAATCTTCCACGACCAATATTACACTGATTGAATATCCAGTTTCACGGTGCCGATATTCCCTCAACTTTTTTGCTGGCTCTGACAAAAACTTCCAAAAGCTATATTTGATAACTGTAGCATCATACAAGTAATTACTTCTACTTGCTATTAAATCCAGTTTCCGTTCCACCCTCTGTATGACTTGCGCTTTACCCTCGAGGTTTGTCCATGAACCACGCAATACTTTTTATTGCTCCGTCCCGTTAAATAATAGCTTGAAATAGCTATGTAAGTTAAGTACTTAATCTCTTTTTAAGTACTTTTTCTTTGGTTTTATTAAGTACCTTTTGAAACAGAGTTGTAGTAATAAATGACAGTTCTATTTAGTTTATATATCTGTTACTATTTGTTAAGTTAAATGGGGATTTGTCTTAATCTAAAAGTTCTTTGAACTTTTATTTATTAGGCCAGTTATCATTCACAAGGGCAACAAACTTGACTTATATTTTGATGTAGTTTAGAAATTAAATACCTGATTATGTAGTTACAGTTCACACAATATTTTGATTGATACGTATTTTTATTTGCTGTAACAAAAGCAACTTATTATGAAAAAAAAAACTCTTTAGTTCACCTTCACGCACAGGTCAACGTAAATGTATACAAATTGAATCCCACAGTTCAAATATGAGAAAGTTATAATAAATCTTTTTTACACAAAAGTTTTTAATATGAGTTGCTCGTAAATACGTAATGAGAGTTAAAAAAAGTTAGTTCAGCGACAGAGCGGAGTCCCGGGAGAGACATAAGTTCAGCGGACCGGGACCGGCTCCGAAGAGGGAAGATATACAAGAGAGAACTCACCTCATAGCAATAGCGAATTTTAGAGTTCATGACGTGAGAAATAAAACCATTTTTCATAAACAGTGTTATTAGAATGAATTTTCGTAATTTAATTTAAACTGGTTACTTTCATCCTGGTGCCGGAACGGATGAGCTGACTCATAATGGATCCTTGTGGGCTCCCCTAATTTATACATATAAATTCTACTACTTCAATACAAATAGTTATAAAATGCTGGCCACATAAATGTATGACGGTGTCTTTGATCAACGAATACAAAAATCATGGTAGCCAGATACTTTAACCTCGTATTTAATTATTCATTCAGAAACAGACAGTCTCGAAAGCTACCTCCAAATTTTTGTTACGCCAACGTCCCCAACAAGGGGTCGTCTCCCCAGTACTGCAGGTACCTATATACTTATGTACACATACGTCGCGCGATTTATAGTGCTCCTGATACAGCCTCGCTTTACGTCCCGCGCCAAGTGTTTTTACCAATCCCCTGTTTATTTTGAATCGCAATTTATTTGGGTGTCGATAGACGATAGCGTGCTTTATTGCGCAGCTAGATTGGGTATGAGTGGGTGCACAATTTAAATTGAAGTTTAAAGGCAAGCCTGCCGGGAAGTCAGCAACCGAGTAGGGGCCCGCATGAGTTGATGCCTGCCAGGGCTGCGGGACTGTTCCAAAGATATACCTTGGCCCTGGCACATAAAGGGCAAAGAAGGAACATAGATGGGTTTTAGTGACACTCCCTTCCGGTCCGCCTAGAGTGGGGGGGGGGGGTCATTTGATGACTTCCGATCCGGAAAAAAAAGGGTGCCAGGAAAAGATGAGTATTTGTCAAAATATATTGTTGTTTAAATTTTTTCTTAGGCATTAATCGATGACTCAAGAAAGCTTAGATAACAAATAATATCATTGGTGTTTAATCCCCAAATGAGGCACAAGATAACCCGTCAGCAACAACTTTACGACTCACATATCGGAATAATAACAAGCTAATAAAATATGTTTGCGTCTACTCGCAGACCTACAATTACTTTTAATTACACGTAATCACCTACATCATATTATTTGATTACGCCAAGTCTTTGAAAGTTGACCTCCAAGCAATTTGAAAACAACACAGTTAATTTGAACTGTGAGTCAAGTATTAGTTTATTATAATAATGAAGTTTTGAATAGCAACTGGACTTGAGACCTGAATTTAGAATTATCTCGAAGTCTCTAGTTAATTGGATCACTCATATTTTTATCTCGTCTAGACTCCAAAATTCATCTTTTTATTTAATCTGATTTGCCTATTAAATATCGACTGAAGGTGAAAGCGAAACATGGATAGTAAATGGCATCTTTGGTAACAAATGTGTGATCTATTCGAATCCCAGGTCGAATAGCTGTGATCGGTTTTCGACCTGGGATTTCGACCTAAGGATTTTCTATAAAATTATTATTTTATTTTTTTAAATGACGGGCTTTTGTGTCTCTGCCATTCATTTTTGGCACGTAATCTATTATAATCAAACTTATTTTTACTTAGTATTTTTCTATTCAAATGATCGTAATTGGGACTCCATATTCAATGCCATAATAATGAATTTTGTTTTTCAAAAACTTATTCTGTAGTTTTTATTGCCCGTTCAAAATTTTCAAATACTTTGAAGACCTATTTCTTGACAGTCATATTCGTATCACATATAATAATATATCTGAACTCTGATAGCCGTCCTTTTAGAGCATCTTAGCATAAAAGATGTTTCAAACGTTAAAGTTTCCATTTCCTTCACCTCATACGATTTCCTCAAATTATCTTCACTTCTAATTTAAATCCTCGTCTGATTCCATTGTAAAAATCTCTCCGGTACATTATACATTCAGCTGCGTGTCGCCGGCGACGGGGCGACGACGAGGCGACGACGAGGCGACGCGGACGTGACGCGGGCGACAAGTTTCAATAGTGCACGATTGTCATGCGCGACAACAACGCCTCTACTCACATTTTACAAGCCAAATGCTACAAAAAAGTTTTTCTAAGAATGATTTAAGATTTTGTGACTTTTCAACTTATCTTATGATTATTTAGTGAGCTGAATTTATGTAAGTTAGATCGTTGTAAGTTTGTCGGTATTTCCTAAGTTTTGTTGTTTATCACTTTTGAGCATTATAATTAGAAAACCAAATATTTGTCTAAATGTCAAAAGACAGGAATATTGAAAACAAGACTTTATTCGGCCAAATAAACAGTACCTACTTAAGATAACGCTTACAACAATAAAAATTGTGTTGATTCACTGTTTGGCCATAAAAATCGCAAAAGAAACAAACATTAGATGTTGCGCTATCGAAGCACATAAAACGTTGGTCATCAAACTTTAGTCGACTCAAGCCCACAACCACAAGGCGCAGATTTTGCAAAGGTCAAGCACCTATTTACTTAGACATTTAAAACGCTTAAATAAGTTGTAAGTACCACTCCTAGAGCTATACGTAAATAATCTTAAATGAAGAGGACAGCCAACATCTTAAAAATATAAACACATATTTCGCAAGAAAATATTATATCACTAGTGATGAAGCAAAGCATCGATAATTATAAGCCGATTTACGAGTAATCAAGTATCGATTCTCTACATATTCGATGTTCAACGTATACTGAATTATGTTGTCATATCATACAATGTTTTATTAGAAATATTGCAGTAATTGTTTTCGTGGAAACAATCACAATTTTCAGTCAGTCAACAAGGGTGCAAATTGCGTACTAAATTAACTTGTTCACTTTTTGTCGAGGTAGTTAGGTTCATTTTTTGTCACCTGGAATACGATGAAAAATATTTTAGGGAAAACATTTTTCCATCAAGTTTTTAATCAAGTTTTGTTAAATTTTGTAATGGTACATCACACATGCAAATGACTAACCTGATTACAGCCATATTTGTTTTACCTTTTTAATTCTACTTATTTTACTAACTTGGAAATTCGATTCTCAAAATCAGAATTCAATGAGTCAGTACCTAACGATGATTTGATTTTGTTCTCATCACCATATCACTAAAGTTGTGGTCTTCATGATCCCGTTGCTTTCCTTACACCTATAATTTTATTTTTATATTAGCTCGTTTCGTTTTTTTTTTTCGTCCATATCGCAGAGTTCACACCCCTTCCCAGTCGTGCTTAATATTTTGAACATCAGCTTCAAATGCACCATTACCCACAAGTTTGCCGCTGACCGCCCGAAGCTTTCAGAAACTTGATGTACTTACACAAACTCATTGCAGAATATAAACACAAGCAACAAGATTGTTTACTAATTCAACAATGCATCGACGACTTACCGAAGTCTGTTTGAGAAGTCCATGGATTGGATAGTCGACCTCGCAATCGGTTTACCACCCAGACATTAAGGTAACTTAACACGATCAGCCTAAATGCTTTCACTAAGGGCTATTATTGGACTCAGTGCGGGTTGGAAGATGTCACGTGTCTTCGAATTCTAATTTTTGGGCATGATGCCAGTTTCTCCAAGATTTTTTCCTCCACCGTTTTGTAGGTTACTTGGACTTCATTAAATGAGCAGGTCTGCCTTGACCTATGTATTAGATATTTTGAACCTTTGCGGAGTTTCAATTTACTCTGTGTTTCGTTCAAAGTGCAATTACTGCGGAGACTGTCCGTGATCTTGTGTTCACATACTATTATCGTAAGTGTTGGTCTTCACATTGATTATCTAAAACCCGTGTTTAAAACCCGTGAATATTTGCGTCTATTAAAGACGGCATTATCATAAACCCACTCGCTTTACTGGTGCTAACTGTAAGTGAGGTCTTTAACCGGAGCGAATTGATTCGTCTGGTTTTGCGCAGTTTTTCCTTTGTTAGCAGATAAAATGACACTGTACGCACACATGGGAGGCTTATTATCTTGTCATTAAAGCAAATTTTCATTCTTTCGTTTACAGAAAGTACTAAAAAACACACAGGGTGTAAAATGGGCCATCACATAGCTGTCAACTATGCATTCTGAGCATCAGTCAAAGGTTACTTTGTGAAAAACTAAAACATTTTGTGCGTAAAACACAGCTGACTGCCTCGTTTGTCTATTACTCGCAAGCGCGACTCCTGAGCATGAGGTTCTGGGTTCAATTCTCTGGTGGGGCAAGGTGTTTCTGGGTTTTACCATCAGGGTTTTTCAGTGGCAGCCACGGAGTCTGGTTTTGTGCCCGGTTGATGGCAGGCTCGCCCTCTATTACATGGGACTTAAACACAACCGTGGATGTACTATTCGGTACACACTACTCACTCACACACACACTACGCCCTACTGGCGTAATTTGATGTATGAAAGTACACAGCTGTTTGCGGTATAGCGCAATGTGACGCACACCAAACATTGTTCATTCTTTGTGCTTTCGGGAATATGCTACTCTGTACAGATAATGTCATGTGTATGCGGATCTTTTAAGTTATGTTCGAAACAATAGTTAATTTTTTTACATGGAAGTACTTATAAGTAGGGAATTAGAAAACTTACAAGATGGAACTCCAAGAAATCTCCTACTACTTATGAATATCGAACCAAACAGAAAAGAGACACGTTAACCGCTAATCAGTTGCGTTGCGAATGCAGTAATCAAATTAATTGTTTCCTAAACATTCACAAAACACCAGCCCTCTAATTACCTCGTAATGGGCATTTGTAACTGCTATGTTTACAAACATTTTAATTACTAACCGTTACGAAACAACTCGCAACCCACACACGTTATGATGGGAAAGTAACTCTTGGTGATGTTTTTCACAAAGGTCAGTGCGTAGTTCTCGCAACCGGCGCGCGCGTTCGACCGATGTATGAACGTGGACGTTGCAAAGAGAGTATGTAAGATTCTGAAGTTTCTACCTACTTGATAAAAAGACGTCTATGTGTTTATGAAAATAACTCTGTCTGTCAGTTTCTCACGCCTAAACTACTGAACCGATTTTGATTAAATTTAACACGAAAGTAGCCTGTTACAATTAGGATATAGTATACTTTTATCCCTGTGTTTCGTTATCGAAACCATGGCTTAAAGCTAGTCAGTAATACCTCGATGTTTATTTAATTTATGCCGAGTGCAACGACACGCGAGCTCGACCCGTTACCTTTGACGACACATTGATTATATTGATTTTCTGCTAATCGATTGGGTGGCGACACGATGCTTCTTGCACAAGTGGTTTAGTTATGCTACTGACTAGTTTAAATAAGTTTACGAGTTTGAGGCTTCACAAGAATTCATATTATTATTCCGTCTAAAATGTATGGTATTTCATCGGTTACACAAACCCAATCTGGCCTAATAGGGAATCGTCAATCCATTCTAAACATAATGTTAGTGTGGACCCTAAAGTGCAGACCACTACAGCCAGGGCTAGGGGACTTTGGTTCACACAGCGAACTACCGAAAGTGCTGAACCGGAGTATGAAAAGAGGAGATACGTTGCTCGTCCGGCTCGCTCGCTAGCTCGCTAGCTGGCGGTGTGATCTGCGTTTAATTCGCAGTTTCTTTTCTTCCCGTCTTTAAGAACTACTTGCAGTCTTCAGGATTTAAATTAGGTGCAGTACATAGGCGACAAGTTTACTAAAGAACGTAACTAACTATTCAGTATGGTAGCATTTCTAGCACAGTACAGTGGTTTGAAAACTGTGTTCAATAACTATATTTATCTACCTATGTTTTATTATTATCAAACGAATGCCTTTCACTACCTTGATCCTGACGCCTCGCTTGTCATACGCCATTAACCTGTGTGACAGTCGTAACGTGCTGTCAAATACGCGTTTGACAACCGGTATCAACAATATTGATATACCTCAGCAATAGGGTTGTGACGGTTGATTCTAGCAGATGATCCGAGTACTTAAATACTCATTGTCACATTTTGCTAATTGCAACGAAAGATGTTGGGATTTTTAGGTGTTATTAATATATATGTATATAGGTACCTAAACTATCACTGTCATTAAAGTGATACGTATATTAATTAAAGTGATACGTATATTAATTAATTAAACATCGAATTCAATGAGAACTTTTAATAGATTGCTAAATATTAGCAAATTAACTTGCATGATCAAAAACACGTAATCCTAACTGATGTACATACATTTGAATTTATTTATCTATTTGGTTAGTTAACATAATGACGCTATATTAGGTAGGTGCCTCAATAGAAAACACTAAAATACCAGCCCGGCAAATCACACATCGGCAAAGAGGTAATATTTATGCATTAAATTATGATAAATAAGAAACCTTTTTGTGTTTATTTGAAGTAAACGAGGAAATTATGCATGGTTGAAGTCATAACCAGAAGTTGTTTACTACAAGTGGCCAGTACCTATTCAAATGGCGGTCACTAGAATTACGCAAACTAACAAAGTTTATAAGTTTATTTTAGATTTGAGGTGCTGTGTTTAGTTTTGAAGCATGTTTATTAAACACATAAAAACAATTTAACTTGTGTATTCATATTTTTCTGTTTTTAAAAAAAATATTTTTAATATTTTGTTACGTAATTTAGATGTACAGAATGTATACCATTAATATTATAAAGCTGAAGAGTTTGTTTGTTTGGTTAGTTGAACGCGCTAATCTCAAAAAGTTTCTTTTTCGAATTGAAAATCTTTAATGTTATATAGCCTATTTATCGAGGATGGTTATAGCCTATATTTGTATACATAACATCACGCTACGACTAGTAGAAGCGGATAATCAATAAAAAATGTAGCAAAAACTGGGAAAATTTATTCCTTTGGAGAGCTTCCGTTGCGTGCGCTACGTAAACGGTTAAAGTTACGCAACAATCATGTATGACATAATTTCATCTTTGAAAATGTTAAAAAAATCCGCGATAGGATATTACGTCTACCTTTTAAGGTTGACTCACTATAACCTTTTTTATGGTAATCAAATTAGTACTAAAATAATGCATTTGCGAAGGTGTTTTTATAAAAATGGTATTATCCTTGTCCAAACAAATACGTTATTTATCACAACTATTTGATTTTGAACAAACTTGTCATTACATCATTTGATTTCAATGAATATCTTAAGGGATATCACAGTTTTAAAATAACTCCGCAGCAAAATAATGATCAAGTACCGCGCGCGCATTTTATTGTAGTGTTATCCAGTATTCCTTTATTATTTCTGTTCCCGTAACATTTTTTACCCTGTTTTTCCTGTTACCGATCATAGCGTGGTGTACCTAAAATAGCCTAGGTTGTTGTAACATGTTGTTGTCAGTCCCCGTTGTGCCAAGCCACCAGTGACCAGTGAGGCCAAGGACGGCGGGCTCAACGGGGTTACACCGACAACTTAGATAAAAAACAAAATCAATGTTCAAATTAACCAATAAATATTACCCATTACAGACATACAAACAATGTTTCTCCTGGTGATTTTAAATTAGCACTGTAGGTACCTAATTTTATCAAATTTTGTTCAATGGTTTTCAAGTAGTTCATGGATAAAATAAAGAAAGTTTCAGCTCCTTTAGAATTGTATTGTAGGTGGCTACGACCCAATCTCTCTAACCCTATCTCTCTTATGTGCCGTAGCTTTTCTAATTATGATTAAACAATGAATTCTAATTGCGACAACCAAAACATACTGAAAAAACTAATTACCAAATAATTCCACAACTTTGTTAATTAAATGTTAGAATGTAACTACTTTATATTCAAAGCCTAATAATTGTCTAATTATCTAATACCTTCGTTTTTGAGTAAAACTTATCTAGTTTAGTTACTGTTGTTAGACGTGGGAGTCTGGCAGATTCTCTAGAAATAATTTAGTTTATTTTGTTAAAGACTGATAGTTATTTGATTTTAAAGCGATTAGTCGACTAATTGCTTTATAGAAGAGAGTTTTGGGTATTTAATGTTCTAGATTAACGGGCGCCTACTCTGTTGCTACAAGGAAAACCAATACCAGTTTTCACACAGGCGATACAACACTGTTGAATTTTCAACTCTCTGGTTGTCTTCGAGAGTTGCAATTTCAACAGTGCCATAATATTAAATAGGTATTTATTTGTCGCTTAGTGTTTGTGAAAATACGCATAAGAACGTTCACGTCTGGTATTTGAAAGTCAATTTAGTCAGTTGTCAAATCTCATACCGAGATGTTTGCTTCTCAGGGGTTCAAATGTATTTAATATTCATGTCTAGTTGTATTAAGGTCATTCAATTTTTATTTAAAACGGTTTTATTTTCTCAGATTAGTAAAAAAAGGATGCGGAGAGTAAATTTTGTTAGAGCCCAGGCTAGGCAGCCAGATCAAGTCTAGACTTGATATAAACTCACATAATATTCTGTAAATATTTTTGAACGTAAGTAATTATGCCGTAAGGTATGTTTAGTCCCGAGCACTAATATTTACACACGAAGCAAAATTTGAAACTAATTTTCTTTCACTGTATTGATTGTAATTTATTCTGTTACAAACAGTATTCTGGAAGACATTATATTACGAAATAAGATCTCCATCGTGAAATTAAATCTTATTTTCAGCAATTTCTCGGGAAATGTATATTGAAACTTGCTAGTATAGTTTTAATTTTGATAAGCGTGTTGCAACATCAACAGGCAATTAAACATGCAAATAATGTGTAAGTACGACCCACTCCGGTGAGCCGCGATCAAACTGCTCAGTTATTTATACAGGGACGCGGTGCCAGACAACCATGGGAAACACGTAACCATGAATCTATGGGGGAGGTGGTAGTGCGCGCGATTTGCGTTTTGTGGACAGATAGCTTTCTGCGATTAAACTACTCCGTTATACACAGGGACGCGGGGCCGACCGCCATGGGGAACACGTATGAAGCTATGGAGGAGGTGGTGGTGAGCACGATTGCGGCGCGGTTTAGTATAAAATATGATTTTTTGAGCATAAAAGTATTTGTTTAGTTTTGTCAAGAATCTTTAAAATGACGTGCATAAAAAGCAAAACTCACCTTGTCTTAATGCTTATACTACGTTTATTCACTAATTTTCTTGTAAAATATTCCGAAAAATAAAGTTTTTTGTATTTAGTTGTAAGTGTTGTGTAGTTCTCCTTCATCCATTCTTATTGTGTGCAAAAAGCAAGAACTGAATACTCTATTTGGCACTCCAACCTGGAACCTTTTTTGACTAAACTCGACCTAAACTCGAATGAACAAAAGAGAGAAAGCTAAATGAATCAAAATAACTTTTGAAAACGTAACCTTTTATTCTTTTGCACGTTTACAATTTCAATCAAGACAAAAGAATTACAATTTCGGCTCCAAATATTTACCCACCAGCAGTTCGCGATATTATTTATTTGTGCATGTATTCCATTGTCCGCCATCACAATGGCCTCACCCAACTAGTTCACAATAAAGTGTTTCAGTATCGTAACATGGCTTTTACCACGATTATCGTTACTGTCGTGTAAGCGATAGCGATACGTATCGGTAGCGAGTTCCGAAGATACGACGGCAGCAAGTGTGCCGTGGTACAGGGCGCAAACAGCACATTTGTATGATGATTATTTGATATTCTTGGTGATCTCTTTGTCGTATTTTATTATTGGGGTTGTATAACTATGGTTTTGTGTGATGAAGTGTGTTACTTGTTGATAAAAGAGAGGTTATGGATGCTTAAATAAAAATTTGGTAATTTTTGCGCTACATTTTAGGGTTCTGTACCCGAAGGGCAACCAAAGGGACTTTATTACTAAGCCTCCGCTGTCCGTCCATCCGTCGGCCTGTCCGTCAGCGGGCTGTATCTAATGATCCGTAATAGGTAGACAGTTGAATTTTTTACAGAATGTGTATTTCTGTTGCCTCTATAACAAAAAATAGTAAAAATAAATTATAAATGAAAGGGGGCTCCCTACTGCGATGGTACGGAACTCTTTATGCGCGATTCCGACTCGCATTTGGCCGATTTTTTAGTTATTGCCAAATTATTCTGTTTCTTAAATCGCACAAATAAGTTGTACCTAAACCACAATGAGTTTCATCTTTTGAACAACAACTCTTATTTTTAGTTGTACACAAAGGGGGTGAATGAACTATGTGTTATTCAGCCAGACATTATGGAGCCGCCTTCAAAGTCCTGTTTTTCTTTCAAAAGTCTTCACTATTATTTTTCAACAACGGATGGTAGATAAGAATCAGTCCCTGAAGACAAAGAAAGAACTGTGTCTTTTAGAAGATGTCGCAACTAGTTTTAAGCCTTATCTACCGAGAGTAGTTCCTACTAACATTAATGATAGACACTACAATATCTCTTGGCAGCTCCTTTGACAAACTTTGTGTAACTTACAGCCAGCTCGACTCGCAGATACAGACAGTTAGGTACTTCGTAAAGCAAAACACTAATTTATTGCTTGCCATCCATTATGCCTGTATTTCCCGAAATGTTAAGTAGAACAGAACTGTACAAGCTTGTCTATACGTTTTGAAACTAGAGAATCAGAAAATCTTCTTCTTGACTTTTCCTCATCAGCGTTGAGTCTTTGGATCACACTTAAAATCTTTACATTATAAACTACTCACAACTTATAACATTACATAACGTCACGCTTGTAATCCCGAAGGGTTAGGCGGAGGTGTACCTATTAGTACACCCACATTTCGCCAGTTATGTTTAAATTCCATGTAATAGGGGGCGAGCCTATGCGCAAATTAAGACTCCGTGACTGCTACTGAGAAATTTCTAATGAAAAAACCCAATAACACTTTGCCCGACCTGGGAATCGAAACCAGGACCTCACGCTCAGCTGTCACTACACTAACGAGGCAGTCTACTACTCAAATGATTGGCTAAATGGCATGACTGCCTCATTGGTGTAGTGGCAGCAAGCGCTGTGTCCTGGGTTCGATTACCAGGTTAGGCAACGATTTATTGGTTTTTCCTTCTGGAGTTGTAACCTCATCAGCTCGCATTACGAATTTGTGTCTAGTTGATGGCAGTAGGTTTGTCTACTATTGCATGTGGATTTAAACTTACTATGGACATGTGGCTACACTAACCGGCTGTTCACACTTCACTGTTTAACATGTTATTATTTTTGCGGTAAAAAGTTGAGATCCCACGTCAACTTCCCAATGTTTATACAAAAACCTACGGCAAAAGATCGCGCAGTTGACTACGTGTGAACGTAAGCTATAGGCTATAGGATCTCTGCCTAACCCTTTCGGGAAATTAGGCGGAATGATATGTCAAACAGACCCACAAACTTACAGACATACAAAACGTCACTTGTGAACAAACTTAAGAAAACACTGAATGTTATTAGAAGCATCGTCTCGATGTGAACAACTTGACGGCAGAAATAATACCGTGTTGACGCCAAAGGTCGAGGTCACAGTACTACAAGTCTGGTACCTAGCACAAATACTTACTGTTTTTCTTTCTTTATTTATTTTATATTTATTTCCATCCTGTAGCTTTGATGGCCCGGTTCACGAGCAATCAATGTGACTTTTTCTATGTCATTATGTTTACTTTGTAAGTTGATCTTAGACCTGATTTAGAGCAGAAAAAAGCATCGTTAGGAAACCTAAAGCGCCAACATAGTGATCAAAGACTTTTTCTGTGTGAAAAAAATATAGTTTGAAATCATATTATTTTAAGTTACAGTTTTTAAAACATGGTGTCTAATCTCTAAAGCTGTCTAAAAAAGCATAATGGTAATCAATCTCTGTTGGAAACGGTTGGAAAATTATGAACTAGATATTTTTCCTTTTGTTCTAGCTTTTGCCCGCGGCTTCACCACCGTCGAGGTCGAAAATTATACCACGGGTGTGTATAATCAGGATAATAAGTATTAAATGTGATTTTATAATCTCTCCAGGACTTTGAAATAAAAACTAACTGAGTTGCTGTGGAAACAGATTTTTTTATTTATCACTTTGCCTTAAACATTTTACTTCATACTTACTTCGTTAACAAGTAAACTAAGTATGCCCTAAAACAGGTCCTTGTATATCTGTGGGTCACATCAAAATCTTTCAGCTTTTAACGAGTGAACTCGTAATAATTTAGAGTTTATTTGGTCAGAACTCGATAAAAAAACAATCTAAAACATCGCACCCACCAGACAGATCAACTCGGGGTTGATATCAATAAATAATATATTCTCAGTAAAAAGAGACCGAATATCAGCGATGTGTGTACGTACTTACTGAATTCGTATAAAACGTGTATGAATAAGGCACATCAATGTTTATTGTTCGGATGAATGTAAGGAGCTGTAAAAACATCTTTATTTGAGACGACGATGACCTGTGACTTGGTTACCCGTTATTATTGACTTTTCACGGCAAGACAACGTACAATATTTCAGAAGATTCACTGTGCATTATCATCATCAATATGCAGATATTACATTCTGATATAATCAAAGTTGAAACATTGCTGGGCTGCACAGGTTTTAGAGCCTTTCATTTTTTTTATTTAAAACCGATGTACAATCACAAATGCAATAAAAAAAGTTACAAAACGGTATTTCTGATTGCCATCTACTAGATGTGAATCTAGCATGCATATTTTTATGTAAAACACTTACAATTTGACAAAAAAAAAGACAATTAGCTAAACGAAAAATTACAAGTTGTGACTTTTTCAAAATAATAAAAAACTTTTGGGAAAGAAAAATTAAACGTAAGAAAGAAATATAAAAAAAAGACAATAAAACATATTACACTATTAATACTCTAAGTTTAGTCCTAACTGAGGCCACAGAACCAGTAAAGACATCTATTTCACTACGGATGGAGTTGGCAATAGAAAGCATGCGGTAAATGGGTGAAAAATTACCTATATAAGCGGCTACTACTACGTGGGATACTAAATTTCACTTTTTCTAAAAGCTCAGGAGAATCTATTATCCTTCTTGATAAACATCCAGGAAGTATCGTCTTTAGTCTACAACATCTGGAATATTAATCAAAATGTGAACTGACTAAACTGACTGACTTCAACAGGTTATTTAAAACGCGCGTAATGCTTTAAATGAGTACATTTTCACAACGCGATGTGAGAACACCACGAATATATTATACTAGATGAAAACAATGGTGAAGATCTTTTTCCAGCAGTGAGACGGTTTAGGTTGATTCAAAAACCTGCCTACAGTTGTTCAAAGTAAACCTACTGTAAATTTCTTTTCTTTTCACCCAAGAAACTTGTTCGCAATAACACTCAAAGAACAATAAAGTATATTTTTACGAAGTAACTGGCTGTTATCGACGGGACGTTTCTCTTGGTTCTCGCCTCGTAAACTGTGCGCTTGACGCTTGCCGTCGGTTCAAGGACATGCGACTAAACGTGCCCCGGATTTTCTATAATGGGGTTAGGTACCTGTCCGTGTAGGTCAAAAGTTGGTTGACTGCCCAAACACAACCATGACTTGTAACTCGCAAGCACGACTGCTGAATGTGAGGTCCTGGGTTAGATTCCCAGGTAGTACGAAATGTTATTGGGTTTTTTCACTAGGTATTTCTAAGTATAAGCAGCCCAGAGTGTGAAAGGCCTCAGAAAATGACTAAAGTTAATTTGTGGAAAGGAATAATATAGTCTCTGTACCACAGGGAGACATGAGATAAATTATTTTAATTACTTAAGCTCCGTAAACCTAATCAAAAATATTTTAAAAAAATAGCTAGGAATTTATTTTTAGCCAATTTTTATTCATGCAGATTTAGATTTAGCTCTTGTTTTGCCTGCAATAAAATTGACCTATTATTGGTATTCTCATCAAAATAAAATACAACAAAATAAAAAACAGTACCAATTTTAATTTGAATCTATAACCGCACTCAATAAAATTGAAATCGTTTCGGTTGACTTTATGAAATGTGAAACAAAAGAGATGTCACCATTTAACCTTTAAAGGGTACTGACTTGTTATCAATATGGCGGTGAAAAGAATCGGTTATTAATACACAATATTTGGAATGGCGAGGTTATGTCAGGCTGGGCTATAGTCATTAAAATTTGAACCTAGATTGTCTGTAGAGCAGTAAGGTTAGCGTTATCAACTTTGTTTTGTCTAACTTTATTTTGTTGTTGTGTAAACACTGAAACACTTTAATTTCTGAACGAAAGCAAAAGTGGTAGGTATGTATGGTTCGGAGCAGGTGGCGTCCTGTAGTCTCTGCTTACCCCGATGAGAAAAGGCGTTAGTTTATGTAGGTATGTCTGTTGTACACCCTGTATCATTTGGTTCGTCCGCCCCACGTAAGCTGAAATACTCCTGACGTTAGCATTACCCTCACACCTTCCTCCATCACCATTACCCATGTGTTCCACGGCCTGATTACAGCTAATTCGCAAGGGTTACCCAATACGAAGGTAACTCATTCACCTTGGAAGACAGTTAAAACTTACGAGGGGATCGCTTACAGCAGGGGAATGACCCGCTTTCCTTAAGGGGCTGTTAACAACATAAGGACGTAATATAAGCTGTTCTCACACATTGTATTTCTTATGCTTTTGTGGTTCTATTATGGGAGAAATTTATTTAGGAATGTGATTTGCGTTGCGGTGGTAATATTCTTGTGGCGTTTTAAAAATATTCGGGGATAGTTAAGGGAGATTATAAATGCTAGTCTAATCCTGTGAAGACGCAATTTGTTGACAAAACCAGGTAGAAGTTTTTTAGTTTTTGTATCTTGAACAGCCTGTAGATTAAATAATAAACAACAATCTGTTTACTCTCACTGCTGGTGCAATGAGCACATTTGATATTTTATATCTTCTCCTTATACATCTCCTTTCTTGTATTTCTTTAACAACAACAAAATTCCTCTAATCTCTCGAAAAAATACAAAAAAAAATTCAACCTCCACTACTCACTACCAATGTAACCGATAAAAACTTTCTCCCAAAAAGGCGTATCGTATAAAATAAAATAATTCTCCATCGCAATGCGGGCCGCACTTACGTTAACATTGGGCACACCTGCCCCCCATTACTTATAGTACGGGACTCCGCCATCGGTTACCTCGTCGTTTACTTGAATTTCTATTAGTAGACACTTAGCTTGTGCTATTTTGGTGTTATGAGACCCTGGTACTTGAGTTCGGTGGTGAAGATTATTTTACATTTTTACACTCATATATAAACTCACGTCTTTTTTCCACGAGGAAGGCAGTAACCGCAAACGCCACCTGCTATGATTATATACTTTTTTTGCTTAGTCCACGTAGAAACATCTAGTCACACACGCACTCGAGTTAAGAACATCACCAATCAGGTGAGTGTGAACATTTTTCTCGCAAAATAAAAGCAATTGTAGTTCCAATAGTTTCATTTATTATGTGGTCCGTCACAGTCAGTACCCTGCTTGGTTAAGGCTTAAACCCGATGTTAACTAGAATAGAATTGTCCGTAATGACATTATTTGCGGATCAATTTAATTATCCTTGCTGGCCACTAGTACCTATCCGGCCTGTGTATTAATTAATTATATTTGCTGGCCGAAAACATTTTTGGCCAGCATATAAGCTGAACAAAAGCTCAGTATATAGCTGACCATTTAAATCATAGAGATTAAATAACAAGCCCCTCATAGACATGGTAAGGGTGCAAGTGTCAACAGTCGGTCGAGTTAATGTTGTTAGTTCGATAGACCGGGGTTAGTACACATGCCGAGCTAGTGCAATATGTATGTATTCGGGGAAAACTACTATTTTTACAAGTAGTTGTAAACACATAACATAACATTACGCCTGTAATCCCCAAAGGGTTGGGCAGAGATTAATAGTACACTCTAATTTCGCCAGTTATCTTTAAAAAGGAATCGAACCCAGGAACTCATGCTCAGCATGCACCCACTAGAACAACGAGGCAGATCGTTGTAATAACATCTTGGTATTTTATAATTTTCAGATTTTTCATACTTGAGATCCACCACACAGTTCTAGCACAATCTATAACTTCATCAATCTGATTCTTTTCCCACATTCACGCAAATAAAATCTTGAGCATAACTAATCTACCAAGAAATTCTTATCAAGAGATCGTAATGAAACCAATAATTAACATTGGTAGCTCTGAGTCAAAGTTTGTTTTGATTTAATATCTCCAATAACGTTCCTAGACGGTTCTCCTCTTATGAGATATTGTTACTATACGATAAAATCAAACAATTAACTCACAACTCCGTACTAGAACTAATTACATTTCGTTCGAACATCGAAGGCCAGAGGAGTGAAACATTTTGTTCAATTCTATTAGATTTAACAAGGCTAAAGGCGCTAGGCGGGAGCTTTTTTAATAAGGCCAATTTCTGTCGCCACCGAACCACGCACAAACAAATAATCCACCACCGGACAGAGGCCGGACGCAGGCGGACACCACGGTATTCCGGAAACTCCACACACTACGGGCTTAGAAGCAGTTGCACTGCTAATTTGGTTCTAAGCCATCATTTTGGTGTAAATGCAGGGCCTATGAGCCGACAGAGAGCGGACTGGCTTATGGTGCGGAATGGCAGCTTTAGATGGGTAATGATGAGATTAATGTAACATTCTGGTGAAATATCCCGCTCTGTTGCTGGCTGCTGTTCCCCATTCGTCCTTCGAGGAACTGTCACAAAAGGCTACATCGAGGTGAGCCACAATTCTCCATAGCATGTTGTCAAATTCTGCGTATCGTATATAAAATGAACCACCAAAATTAAGCAGCACTATTAATGAATACTATTTCCTTTGTTTGATGTTCAAAAATACCTTTTAATGGCCTAATTGAAACAAATGTTCGTGATTTTGGAGTGTGAGTGTGACATACAAGTAGGTGTGCTCGTACAATAAATTAGATTTTACATAAATTCTAGTGCAAGCGTCAACAGAGAAAGCTAAAGCTTTATTTTTAGAAACTATTACTAACACGTAGATCCAAGTTCATTGCAACTTTAGTTTTGGAGAGCTAAGCTACTAATCCTTGCAAGTCCAGTAACCCACAAATGTATCTTGGTATACAATAACAAAACTTCGTCAACATTCGAGATACATTTTTAATTAAAAAAACCCACACCATAAATTCACATCTCCACCGAGAAAAACGAGACAAGAGTAATTCACTCGTAAAGGGAACTTACACTAGTATAAGTTTTCTCAAATAGAGTCGCCCTCGTCTCGTGTCGAGCAAAATGAGGCGAGTAAATCTATCGCAGTCCGTTTCGAGGCGCCTTGGTCCGAGTAAACCGATTACTCGATGCACCCGCCCGGATACACCGGGAGTTGGGAATTACGTTTTTTTATTCTTTAGTTTTTTTTCGGTACGTGGTTGTGTGAAAAGGAATTCGGTATGTTGTTGCTCTTTGTTTTAAACTCGAAGCATTTTGGAACAGGCTTTATTAAATTGTCAAGCAGTCCGTCAGTCAAATAGGCGATGTTAGTTGCCCATTATCCTCTGTTATGTTCATATCAACGAAGAAAAATGGACTAGAAACTAAGTGAACCATGTTTTAAATAAAATAAAAAAATGCAAATTTCAGGTGAAGTTGCGCACAAGACACCCAGCAAGGCGCGGAAACCGAATAAAACTGTGACCGAGTGGCGTCCAAGGACTGGAATTTCTATTGTTGTGGGTGGGTCGTCCGGCGGGGAGCCTTGCAGATGACATTGTTGCCATCATGGGGAAATTCTAGATGATGCTGGCACAGAGACGGCGAGATTGGCACAAGCAAAAAGGACTATAACCAGCAGCGGGTGGGGTCAGTCTGCGGATGATAAGGACTTAAGAGACTCTAAATCAAGCCATATGCTTAGTTTAGCAGTCTGATTTAAAAACCAGCTGATTAGAGAATTTTACAGCGGTTTTGTACGTCGAGAGTCATGAACAGTACCTACAGTAATGTACGAGTATATGTGATTAATATTTAAGCGAGGGTGTGCATACTTACCTGTACTTAACATACATAAATAATTATGAATGTGAGAGATCGCTTATGCATGCATTGCCTTGAGGGGAGAATTATTATTTCGAGCGGTATTCAGGGTATTTTGGTAACGCTCAAAGATTCAAAAGATGAATGGATTGTGTGGGGAATTAAATGAAAGAAAAAGGAGTAAAATGATAGCGTGATGGTTGACAGGCTCCCCAGTGGAAGAAAATAAACCGGGTTGTACCGACCCCAGTAACATAGAACATTATAATTGAAGGAGCACACCATTTTTGTATCATTATGACTTCTTTTATTTTTTCTGTGTATCTTTTGTTGGACATTCGAATAAATAACTATATTTTCATAAAACGACCAACATAATTTATCAATTTCTCTCAATTTGTACATTTAAAAAACGCTTTTTTTTTTTTTTTTTTTTTTCAGGATGGGTAATCATCAAATGACCCCCCCCACTCTGGGCGGAGCGGAAGGGAGTGTCAGACTTGTACTGACTAAAACCCATCCATGTTCCTTCTTTGCCCTTTGTGTTCCAGGGCCACGGTATCTCTTTCGAACAGTCCCGCAGCCCTGGCAGGCATCGGTCCTTGCGGATCCCTACTTATTTGCTGACATCTCTTTGAGGCGCACGTGGAACACGAACGCGCCGTCGACACGGCCTGTCGTCATAAGACGGCCGGACGGCGAGCTGGCCCATAACTCGCCGTCCACAGGCCCGACCGTCCACAGGCCCGAGACGCTTTAGTTATTAAAGTTATCAAAAACACGACATTGAACTCGCAAAATTAACGACTCAGATTACCTACAATATAATATTATAAATGAACTGTGTTCTGGAAAGTGCAATTATAACTTGGTATTGAACGTAATTATCATCTGTGCAAGTGTACAGCCAACTGCCGCAAAAATTATTATTTGTATATTGGATAAGTTTTCATTAAGAACTGAAATTATAAACACATACATTAATCAACTTCAAGTTGAAGTTATTGAAGACAAAACACGCGATGTTTGTGGCTGCTTCTCGTAGTGGCCGGTGTTCCTGTTTAGAATGAGATCTTGGATTCGACTCCCACGACGGCAAAGTGTCATTAGGATTTTTCATGAGGAGTTTTTAGAAGCAGCCCGGAGCATGGGGATATTTTGACGGCACGGTTGGCGCAGGGGCTGAGCGATTGAGTGCTGCGCTTCGTGTCGCGGGTTCGATACCCGCACGGAACAGATATTTGCATGGCCTACAGTTAGTTGTTCCGGGTCTGGCTGTTTGTGTATGTGCGCTTAAATGTTTGTAAACGCACCGACGATACAGGAGAAATTCCTAGTATAGGGCAAAGTTTAAAAAAAAAAACATTTGTATGCCCGATTGGTGGCAATAAGCTCAGTTTACACTGAACTTAAACAAACGTGCAAAAGATGCGTGTTAAAGTACACCCATCTTTTGCAGGTTTGTTTACGTTGTACGTTTGTTTGATACATATCTACCTAACGCTTTGAGAATTACCTAATGTTATGCTAATGTCAATATTACATTATCTATAAAAGACATTTCCATATTTCCCCAATTTTGATCATAAGAACAGCAATTACCTCAAAAAAAATCTAAAATAAATTCCCGTGCCCAACTCCCGGACAACCCAATGCGCGTGTATTTTATCCAGGCCAAGAAATTGTACTGCCGCGTGAAGAGTACATAGTGTGTACGTACACGGAGCGAAGCAAACACGGTACTTACTCTATTCCGCTGCTAACCCTACTAATGAACACTTATTGCTTTATTCGATACCTACTGCTGCTGACCGTATATTGGGCACAAGCTGCTAATAAAGTGAGAGCTAATATTGAGTCGTTGTTATTTTGTCAGTAGTTTTTGCGCTTGTTATTTTGTTTGGAGACAGATTTGTCTGTTCATATTACAGTACGAGATAATTACTTTGATAGAATGTAAATAAAGTTTTTGAACTACATCTACACAATATTCAAAATATGAATCTGAAACATCACCAGCATCATTCACCCAAACTTCGGCCGATGCTAGGTACAGGCCTCTCCTATGCTTGCACCAATCATCACGTTCCTTTACTATACCAATTTCGCTGCTGCGCGCTGGACGAGTAATATTTCTCTTCCAGTTCTTAGACGCCACTCAGCTACCTGATCTGTCATGACGCAAGGAGTTCTGCTCAACTCCTTTTCAGTTTCACAACGCGACATTCTGAGTTTCATTCTTATGAAAAGAAAATACAGACTCAATGTTCAGCGGCCAAAGCACGGCATGCTGATATTTAATTGAAATCCGCTTCTGCTATAACCCTTTTAGCGAAGTACATATTTAATCTCTGTCAACTTGAAAAACTATTTAACCGCAAACGTATGAAAAACAATTTCCGCTTTAAATGATTGGTCTGGTTTGATCCTATCAAATCCGATCGCTCTCGAAATAAAATTAAAAAATTACGAAATGTCGTAATTCGGGATTTTTCAATTTTATTAGAAAACCATTTTTTTTAATGTTGTGTAACATACACAACATTCAAAAAAATCAAAAGTTCTCAGAACATGAAAATTGTTATTCATAAATTCAATAATTACCTTTTGCAGTGGAATGTTGGCTTTTTGATTTCGGTAGGCAACTTCTATGATATATGTAAAATCCATTCAAAATTTGACTGAAGTGAAGTCATAATTATCTAGAGTCACTTTTCTTCTTTTATGCGTGTCGATAGTGTAGAAAGGTTGTGTGAAAACCGTGCGTGAATCGCAAGACGCTAGGCGTAGAGGAACTGGTTATACGGATTGCAGAATAACAGTGCTGGAAATAGAATCATGTAGGTTGTATTCGTAATTAGGTTACCTCCAAATTGTCTTACCTTCTTCTTTCATAAAGATTACAAACACAGATCATTTAATTGTCACTTTCCAGTTTCTTTGATTTAAAGGTATGGTAGCGCCATCTAGCGGGTGAGCTGGTACTATCTTAATATTTAGCAATACGATTTCGCTAAAAAATTAAGTTATCTAGTATTATATTAATGTATTTATGCTTATTGAAAAGATGAATCATTGACGTACCTACCTATTATAAACCACCAAATATTTAAAAAATAAAACTTGTAATTACTGCTACCAATTTTATGTAGGCGTAATAAACTTAAAGCATCGATGAAAGTAATTTAATTACAAACGTGGTGATAATAGTAATTAGTACTAAAATTATTGCCTCTATAATAAATTTATTGGTTTTACTGAACCGAATGAGTGATTGATATATATACGATCTGGGATTTAATAACTCTATCGAGATGATAGGTCAGGTATTACTGCTATTCATATTCATTTAGTAAAATAATAATAAAGTATCATTAAAACTACGGTTTCGAAAGTAAATTATTTTCAAATATTGCACCAATTATCCTTTTTAATATAATAACGTGTGTTCGTGCATGGCGCAATAATATTATTTGTATTGATTAAAATGATCATTGCTGGCCGAACATAATATCTACAATGGTAGCCCTGTGTCTGATTCGGCGAATTGAATTGTTATCGAGTGACCATGAGTCTAAACACTTTCCTATTGTAACTCTAATTGAATGACAAGAGGAAGTAGGGTGACAATGACACACATAATTAAGAATTCATTAGTAAAAGGCCACACAGGTCGTAGTTGGCACCTACTATCTACTGAAGCAGTCAAACAAATAGCAATGCAAAAAACCGAATAAAAGATATTCATCTCCGTGAATTAATTAATGTAGATACTCCGTTAATTGATTTAAACAGGTTTTTACTAGTATGGAATGAATACCAAAATAGTTAAAATCCCGCTACGTTGATCTAGGACCATGAGGTGTTTTGCTCGATTCTCAAGTTTAGCAGGGGGTTATTGGGTGTTTTTTGTAGACTCTGGAATCTGAATTTGTGCCTGGTTGATGGCAAAAGGTTACCCTCTATAAAATGGGACTTAAACATATCTGAAATGTGACTTTACAATACTATACAACATTATTTTTAGTATATGCGAAACCTAAATATAGTTTGTTCAGAATAAGTAACTGAAGCGATTCCAATAATTTTTTAAACATGTTATATTTTGTCCCGAAAATATTAAAAAAAAGTTACAAGTTGGACACCGAGCGACATTAAGTACCTATCGCAATAATTTAGGTACCTACTGCCAAATTATCATTATCCATGAGCTCAAGACGACGCTGGCGGCGCTCGCGCGGGCGCGCTTCGCGGTAAACACGTTTTTGCGCGGACAACCAGGTAACAGAACAAGCTTATAACTTTGTGATTTTTTATGATATAGTTTTGAAATTTTGTACATAGATTCTTTACATAAAAATACTGGACACGTGTTTCAGGATTCGTATATACTAAAACTAAGGTAGTATAATAGGTACACTTCTGCCTAACCTTACTGGTATAAAAAAAAACGTGTTCTTATGTGGTTAACATATTATTTTATCCTACTATTCATACCTATCAATAACTGTAAAAATGGGACATTTACCGTGTTTACTATTTATTTAGAGTTCCCGAGCATACCCGAGCAACAGATTCATGCATGTTCGATTTTACATCCTCAAAGTATCTAAAACGAAATACCACCTACCAAAGCTACCAGCCAATTGATGTTGAACCTACCTATCACGATCACCACTATTCGTAAAGGTAAGTGTTCAAAGGTGAGTGCGACACGAATTTACGTCGCCACCTAACGTGAAAGGTTCCCCGAAGCGATACAAATTGCATGCAGTGTGAACCGGCCTTTGTGAGCCGCATAGTTCCCTCTTTCATAGAATGCTTGCAATACTCCATAGGCAAGGTGTGAACTTTTTTGATTGGATACTTTTTATGGGGTCTGCGTTCTTGGTATTTGATATTTTGTTAGAGGCCTTTCCGTGTGAATAGCAGGCCAAAATACTTTAGCTTAGCTAGTAAGTGTTCACTACTAAAAATAGAGTTCGAAGGGACCGGCGATGTCCAACAGTTACAATTATTGTAATTTTTCCTGCTTGTCGTAATATATTGGCTATCGTAGATTTTGTTCTCTTCCTTAAAACATAATTCTTAATCTATTGACATAGTCTACGGCTAGATTGAGCTTAGTTTTTTATTACAATAAATCGCTACAACAAAATCATTCTTGTAAACAATAAAAACAAAAAAAAAACTTGGCATTTAGCTCAGTGACACGAAAACAAAAAACTTAAAAAAAATGACCAAAAGAATTCGCGTACGCCAACACAATCACTCACCCACTAAACGCTTATTTAAATTACAAATTCTTATTAAATCATTTCTAAATAGCCTTACGAGGCCCTACCAAGGGCTGCCAGTCAAAGAATTGTCGTTACTCATAGCATTTATTGTTACTGTAGACAACTAATATCATTACTCTAGACTTTTGACATTTTATTATAGAAACTGATTATTCACAGATCATAAAATGAAATGTCAAACAAGACGAGTTAATAATATCCGGAACATCTTCAAATACCAGTTTATACAGTTTTGTAAGTGCAAGTACCACAATATATGAATCACCAAACATAACATCACGCTTGTAAGCTCCGAAGGATAGGTAGAGTGTATCTTATAGAGTGTTTATAGTTTGCAAGTTATGTTTCTGTCCTATTTAATAAGGGCCAGCCTATTGGCCTCAACCGGGCACACATTCAGAATTCGATTTGCTACTGAGAATTCCTGATAGAAAATACAACAAAATAGAAAACGCCAATACTGTAAATGTGCATTGTTAACTTCATACTTCTGCACAGGATAGGTGCAGAAGAAGAAAGAAATTTATCTATTTTTCATTGTGTCTTCTTCTTCATACTTCTCTGTTTCTCGTCATGAATGTGCGTAAAGACTAAAAAATAATGACTTTCGCGAATTCATAATTTGCTCTTGTTCCTGTTTCTGTTTTCGACAGCCCTAGTCTTAGGACATGTCCAAACCGCATGACAGATGTTCGTGACATCACAGGGCTGGTTACAAATAGCACACCATTGTGGGACCCATGGCATCTTTTATAACATTAACATGGAAAACATGGGTACAGTATGAGTTACACTCAGAATTTAGAAAAACCTTGACAAATTATAATAATTCATACATGGATAGAATGCTTTCTATTATAATAAACTAGCTGTTGCCCGCGACTTCGTTCGCGTGGAAATTTTGGTGTGTATTTGTGAGACCGCCTCGTTGGTCGAGTGGTCGCAGGCGCGACTACTAGCCGCGGAATCTGGGTTTGTGCCCGATTGATGGCAATAGGCTCACCTCCTATTACATGGGACTTCAACATAACTTGCGAATTAATTGTGTACGATTAGGTTGAAGGCGTCATGTTATGGTATGTGTGAGATCAATATGTGATAATGTACTGATGACTACAAAAGGCGTCCTTTTGGGTGCTGTAATTCTGGGCGGCAGAGGTCTGAAGCAAAATCCGTCCGTAGCGAACGTCTATTAACTATTGACTACCTCCCTGCCAAGTATCAAGTTTGTAGCACAAAAAATGAAGGACTTTCATACAAACTTGCGAGACCCCTTAGACCCCCTTAATCCAGCCCTGTCGCAAAATCCGTTCTTAGCGGACGTCTACTAACTATAAACTACCTCCCTGCCAAATTTAATCTTTACACGTCAAGCGGTTTTCTTAATTTCGTGATTATAAGTGAGTGAGTGGCCTTTCGTTTTTATATATTTAGATATAGAAATTTTACATAGGGTGAAACAATAGGTGATCTAATCACCAAAAGTTATAATATCTTTAAGAAAACCTTGAAATTGACAAAAGGGAGAAGGAGAGACAAAACTGCACGTAGTCTATGGTATAACATTTACATACAAACATAAAGCATAATAATATAATTATCAATTCATACATAAAAGCAATGATATATAAATAAAAAGAGGTTGATATCGCACTAGCGCGCGCAAATTGTTGCAGACAAATTCAGACAATTGTCGTAATTTCAGTACTTCAAACGCAATAACTATCTCTGTCTGTACCATACGTTCCGTATTATCTATCGCCGTCGTAACAACGTAACGACATTTGAACGCCGCTCAATATGAACGTAGCGTTTCTTCTTTATAATAATATAATTACATAAAAAGTGCTCATGGTACTAAAGAAAAACGAAACCGATTTATTACACCTATGATAAGACTGACCTAAATCACATGACCAACAACTTACAAAGAACTCTTACGTGATCTTATTGGTGCCACTAACTAAAAATGACATCATAAACAAAACAAAAAGAAAAACCATGGACTTCCCAAAGAGCAAATCTCATTTGCAACACTTTCAATTTCAACCAGGATCAAGTAGGTACCGCCTCTAGCGAGTACTACACACCTGAACTTTCGAGGCTCATCTCTACAAATTATCATTACGACACGTACTCAATCGACTGGCCCCAACTCGATTACACTGTACGCTTTAAACACACATTTATTTTTAGTAAATCGATTTAGACAGAGTTCATTGCCTTGTACTGTGTACATCAGTGATGTGAAGAATATCGTAATGTCCTATTGACCTTAATCGATTTGAATTTAGTTGTAGCTGAGACGCTCTTTATTTCGAGTATGTTGTGATGAGTTTTACTTAATCTTTTTACTTTTTCTCTGCCCACGCAGGGTTTAATGAACAGCCACTGTTGCCAACCATTTTAAGTCGACTACTTCAGAGTAAAGGGGTATATGACCCACGGGATCGGTGTAAAGTACTATGATACAAAATGAATAAGATTATTTTAGAATCCTTTGATTTTTCCAAGTTACATAAAATCTGACGTTAAAACACAAAACCTGCTGTTATGTCTACGCTAATAAGCCCTGTGTCATTATAGTCATCAGCTGAATGCTTGTTATGATTTACTATAGTTTTATATAACAAACAAAGTGTTTTTGGATATGTTTTCATCCAAAGAGTGTTTTAGGTTTCATTTATGACGTTAGTAACATTTAAATAATTCAAATAGTGGGCTAATAGATTAGATAGTGTACCTAACCTGAACTGTTTGTACTGTTAGCGCCATCTCGCGGATCATTGAAGTGGAATTTGTGTGTTGTCATACACAAAAAAAATATAAAAAAGTAAGATTCAAAACATCTATTAAATTCGGGATTTTACCATTTTGATATTCTGGCCTTTTGATGATATTTAATTAATAATATTTTATGTAAATCAATACTTAACGACTATAATCTCTTAGGAGTGACCTTTCCGAAGATTTTGCAAAATGTTAGAAAAACAAAAAGGTCACGCGGGATTGGAATGTTGTGTAATAGGAACTTCAGATTACATTATAAGAATATGTTAATATTATCTTTTATGATATCAAGTACGAACAGAATCAAGTGAAGAATAAATACAACATTTTGTTTCTACCGATTTAAGAGCTGGCTGCTAATTTATTTTTAAATTACTACCATTAGAACTAAAGCCTACCTCGTTAGTCTAGTGGTTGCAAGCGTAACAGCTGAGCATGAGGTCCTGGGTTCGATGCCCAGGTCGGGCAAAGTGTTATTGGGTTTTTCCATTAGGAATTTTTTAGTAGTAACCACGGAGTCTGAATTTGTACCCGGTTATGGCAATAGGCTCGCCCCCTATTACATAAAAAAATATTAAATATAACAGGTGACGCAACTTTTTTTTTTTTTTTTTTTTTTGGATGGGAAATCATCAAATGACCCCCCCCACTCTGGGCGGAGCGGAAGGGAGTGTCAGACTTGTACTGACTAAAACCCATCCATGTTCCTTCTTTGCCCTTTGTGTTCCAGGGCCACGGTGTCTCTTTCGAACAATCCCGCAGCTCTGGCAGGCATCGGCCCATGCGGACCCCTACTCGGTTGCTGACATCTCTTTGAAGCGCGCGTGGAACACGAACGCGCCGTCGACACGGCCTGTCGTCATAAGACGGCCGGACGGCGAGCTAGCCCATAACTCGCCGTCCACAGGCCCGCGCCTACGGTGGCCGGGAGCCACCACGTGACCCCCGACGCCCAGGGCGTCTCCCGCGGCGGCTGGGACGTGAGGTTCTTTCCCTCTCACGTCCCGCCACCTCCTTCACTAGCATGACTGCTTCGCAGAAGGAGGTGACGGCTTCCCATTCCCTCTCGCTCCGGACCATGGCTTGAACCAAGGCCGGACGCGAGAGATCGCCGCCGCCAATCGCCGCTACGAGGACACGGCGGTGCTCCGCCCAAGCGGGGCAGACCTCCACGGTGTGCTCCACCGTGTCCTCCGGGCGATCCTCGCAGTGGAAACACCCGGGCGTTTCCTCCCGCCCGATTCGGTGCAAGAACCTCCCGAAACAACCGTGTCCGGTGAGGATCTGCGTCAGGCGGTAGGTGAGGGCGCCGTGGCGCCTCTCTAGCCACTCCTCAAAGAGGGGACTTATCGCCACTATGGTAGCGTGCCCTGCACGGGGTTGCAACAGTCGCTCTCTCCATGTCGCCATGATATCACGCCGGAGGTCTGTCCGCTGAGCGGCAATTTGCCGCGGCAGCGGAGTTTCCCCCCGACGTAGTGCCTCCGCGCGCCATTCATGCAGGCGCGCGAGGACTATCGCCTCCAGATCCCATGGCGGCAATCCGGCAAGGAGGCTAGCCGCCTCGCCGGAGATCGTGCGGTACCCCCGGATTAGCCTTATGGCTATCACCTTTTGGGGCGCGTTCAGGTAGTGGGCGGCTTGCCGCCTCAAAGAACGCGCCCACACCGGGGCCCCGTAAAGAGCCATGGACCGCACGACCCCCGCGTATAGCCTCCGGCAGGAGGCGTTTGGACCCCTCAGGTTGGGCAAGAGCCGCTTGAAGGCAGCCCCTGTCCGTTCCAGTTTGGGAGCCAAACGTCGGAAGTGCTCCACGAAGTTCCACCGGCTGTCGAGGACGAGTCCTAGGTACTTCAACGTCGACTCGACGCCGATGGAAACCCCTCCCGCCGTCAGTAGGGATCCCGACGGTGGCGCATTCCGAGGCCCATGAAAACACATGGCCTCGGACTTGTGCAATGCCACCTCGAGACCCAATTGCCGGATCCTATCCACGACTATCGCAACCCCGCGTGTCATGTTTTCGGCCGCCGCCTCGTGCGACCTCCCTTGTGCCAGTACCAGCGTGTCGTCAGCGTAGCAAACTACGCTGACGCCGGTAGGGAGGTCGGCGCGCAGCACCCAGTCGTAACCGATGTTCCACAGGGCCGGTCCTAGAACCGATCCCTGTGGAACACCGCACGACATCTCTCGCCGGTTCCATTCTCCGCTCTGACCAGGGTAGATCACGGCCCTATCCGTCAAGTAGTCCCCGACCACACGACGAAGGTAGGTTGGCACCCGGTGATACCGGAGTGCCTCCCCAATGCAGCTCCAGGGCATGGAGTTGAAGGCGTTGGCGATGTCAAGAGACACCGCCAAAACGACCCCGCCCCGGGACACCGCGTCCCCCGTCGTGAGGGCTCTCACGCGCATGATGGCGTCCACCGTGGAGCGCCCCTTGCGGAAACCAAACTGGTGTTCCGCAAGATCCGGCCCCATCCCCGCAAGGTGCCCGGCGAGGCGGTTGGCAATGACTCTTTCGAAGAGCTTGCCCACCTCGTCGAGCAACACGATGGGCCGGTATGCGGACGGAGAGTCCGCAGGGCGCCCTGGTTTCCGGATGAGGACCAGCTTCCCCGTCTTCCAACGAAGCGGAAACTGGCCTCTCTCCAAGCATGCGCTTAGGAGCCCTTCCAGTCGGGGCCCGAGAGCCTCAGAGGCCAGGACCCAGGCTTTGCCAGGCAAGCCATCGGGTCCCGGGGCGGTGTTTCTGGCTTTCAGCCTGCGTACCGCCACTCTCAGGTCTACCCCAGTCACCTCCGGAACGTCGTCATCGTCATCGGTGTGGTCCGCTTCCGGCACCGCACGCGGCGGCGGAGCCATAGGCGGGGGAGGATGCTCCCCTCGCGAAGGGAACAGAGCGCTCACCACGTCCTCCACGAGCTCAGGCCGGAGACTCTGCGTTAGCGGGGGGGCCCGGGTGCGGAGTTTGTCCCGCACCATCTTGTAAGGGCGCCCCCACGGATCTCCGTTCAGAGACTCCAGCATCTCCTCGCGGGCCAAATTCTTGGCCCGCCGGACAGCCTCTTGGAGGGCGGTCTTCGCCGCTCTGTACCCCTCGTACAGCTCCGCCTCAATGGCTGCCGCATCCGGAGGGCGGATGCGGAGCCTGCGATGCCTGGCGTACAGGCGCCGCGCGGCAACGCACGCCTTGCGCAGAGACGTCAGCTCTCGCGACCACCAGTACACCTGACGCCGGGCGCTTCCTGGCCGAACTCGGGGCATTGCCACGTCGCAAATCTCGGACATGGCCTCCTGGAACCAACCCGCCTCGTTGTTGATGTCAGCAGGCCTGACTGGTGATGACACCCAGGCCTGCACGATCGAGGCTTCCAGGAGGAGCTCCCGGTCCAGCTGCTTCAGCGCCCATCGCGGACCACTCGGGGCCTGTAGGACCGGCACGCTTGAGGACTGGGTGGAGACGTCGAACCGGATATACCGGTGGTCGGAATAGGTCTCCACCCCCTCCATGACGCGCCAGTCAACGACACGCGGCGACAGAGCGGGGCTGGCGAACGAGATGTCCACCACCGACTCGCCCCGCATCCGCACGCACGTGGGGACAGAACCCCGATTTAGGACGACCAGGCCTGTCTCCAGAGCCCAGTCCTCCACCATTCTACCCCGCACGTCCGTGTAACGAGAACCCCAAGCCAAGTTCTTGGCATTGAAGTCCCCGAGCACAAGCACGGGGAGGGAATGACTTCCGATGACGACACTCAACTCCGTGAGGGAGTTGTGGAACTCGGCGAGAGTTCGGCTCGGGGAGAAGTAGACTCCCACTACAACGATCTCCCCGAACCGTGCTGCTACGCACCCCTGACCCTTCCTGACACTCTCAAGGGTCGGGGTACCGGCGGCGACCGACGCAATTAAGGTCACTGAGCCGCTAAGGTCCTCCACCCAGTCATCCCTGGGCGGGACAAAGTACGGCTCAGCGACCACGGCGATGTTAATCGACCACTGCGCCATGCTCTGGAGCAACAGATCCTGAGCGCAGGCGCAGTGGTTGATGTTCGCTTGGAGAAGGCGTAATGAGGCCGTTACTGGCACTCCATTTCAGCCCCCTCCCGGGCCCCCTGCGAGGGCTCCGCTGCGGAAGTTGCAGCAGTAGCGGCAGCGGCGGCGACAGTGGCGGCGGCTGCGGTGGTGGCGACGGTGGGGGTTTTGGCGGTGGTGGCGGAGGGCCTTCCCTTGCCCCTGGCCTTGGCGGGAGTACCGCAGGACTTGCTCCCTGCCCGGTGATCAGCCGGCTTGCCAGCTGCCGCACATGCGGCGCAGCGCGGCGCGGCGGAGCAAGCCGCGGCCATGTGACCAGGCTGGCCGCAGCGGAAGCACAGGCCGCTGCGGTCCACCTCCGAGGTGCACCGGACCGACACGTGGTGCCCCACATGGCAGCGGAAGCACCTCAGAGGTCTGGGTTCCAGCAGCTTTACCTGCGCCGAAACCCAGCCCACCAAGAGCCTTCGGCCCTCCACAATGGCTTTCGCCGCCGTCACAGGGCAGCTTACCGTTACGGTTCGCATGCCCGACAGGTCCGGACGTAAGGTGCCTGCCTTGACCTGCTCGGCAGGGCACCCACCGGTCCTGGTGACGGCGGCCACCACCTCCTCCTCGGTCACCGAGTCGTCCAGACCCAGGATGCGCAGGTCTGCGCATTTGACGGGCCTGGACACTCGGGCCTCGTCCGCATTTAGGGACGCTCTAAGCTTTTCAGCCAGAGCGTCAGCGGACGAGCCACGGGTTTCGCCGGGGATTTCCAGCACTCGAGCCCCTGTTGCGGTGACTCTAAGCCGGAGGCCCCCGGCGATCCCGAGCTCCCCGAGATCCACCATCGTCTTCGCCTTAGCGAGCACGTCGCGATAGGTCACGCCCCTCTTTTCCGCCTCCGGCTGTAGTGTTATCACTACAGCTGCGGTCTTCGGGGCGCTGAGCCTAGCAGCGCCATTCCGCTTCTTTTTTTGGCGCTTCCGCTCCCGCTTCCTGGCCTTTTTGGCCGCCCTTCGCTCCCTCGCTCTCTCTCCGGCCACCTGCCACCCGGTCTCGGCCACGGATGGCTTAGAGGGCGGGGGGGGCGGCAGTGGCGGCTGTCTCGCGGCTAGCGCTGGCACATTCGCCACCTTGCCCTTCTTGTGGGCCGCCGCCTTGCCCTGCCTCAAGGCCGCCGCCCCCCCAACCGGGGCCGATTTAGCCGGAGCCAGCTTTCCAGGAGCCGACGTAACCCTGCCGGAGGGCTGGCTGGACGGCCCCGGTGCGGAAGCTGCAGCAGCCGCATATGTGGCTGCCCTCGGGCCCGACTGCGCCTTGTTTGCCGCCAAGGGGGGGCGCAGAACAATGCCCTCCAGGACGGAGAACCGAGCCTGGAAGGCAGCCAGCTCCTGCCGAACCAGGTTCAGGACCTGGTTCTCCACCGGCACGGCCTGGCGTGGTCGCTGCTGGCCATTTTGGGGCGCCTCGCGAGAGCCGGACTCACGCAGACTGGCCAAGTCTGCTCGGAGCCTCCTGTTCTCCTCTTGGAGAAGCTCCGTGGCGGCCGTCAGTCGAGCGACCTCCGCCCGCAGTTTGACCATGCCTTCTGGCGGGGGCGCCGCATATCTGGCTTCCGCTGCCGCCATGATAGAGGCGACCGCTGAGGGTATAGCCCTTTGCCTGGTGGAGGGCTTTTGCTTGTAGGAGACAGCCCTCAGCGCCGCCTCCACCTCCTTCGCAAGCCCGGCCTTACGCTCCGCTTCGGAGCCGCCGTCTGCACCCGCCTCGTTACCAGAAGAACCCGAACGGGCCACTCCGTGACCAGCAGCCACCCCCGGGTGGCGCGCCTCCGCGGCAAGCCGTGCCGACCTCTCGGTGGCAGAGAGGCCTCTCCCCTTGCCGCGGATCCCGCCACGCTTGCTGGTGGGGATCTTGCGAGCCGAAGCCAGCTCCCCCTCTGACGACGACTCTCGGTCGCCTACCGGCCTGGACCGCTTGCGAAGGAACTCCCTGTTCCCCGCAGCTGCCCCGGGCCTTCCGCGCCGGGAGCTCTCTGAGCCTCCCGCGCTCACATCGTTGGATGCGGCGCCGGACTCCGACCCCGCATCCCTCTCCTCCCTTCCTTCGCCGTTATCGGCCGTTTTCTGGGTTAAAATATGTTCCATTTTGTTCCCACGAGTATGGGGGAAATAAAAAGTCCATCTGGGCAGTGCCCCCTGTACCCAGATAAGCCATAGCCAGGCCCGGCAGTGGTTCGCACTAGCGACTGATTTTCCAAAGGAACCCGTCAGCCATACATCTCCTCGCGGTGCGCCGCCGCTTGAGATTCGGGGTAACTTTTTATAGAGGTTTTCTACCTCGTGGTCCGGGCGGTTAAGCCAAGACCCTCGGTCCCAATCGAAGCCGCGAGACGTGTTCCACGACACTTCGACGGTGGGATTACGATATCGACGGGGACAGTGAAGGACTGCATCCTTCACTGTCTGCTCGGAGGCAGGGTAAGTGCACACCGAGCCCGCCCTAGCTCCTCCGCTGTGCCCTCTGCTTTTCAGAGGGTCACACGGAGCAACGCCCCCTAAGTCCAAGATGGACCCCTCCCATGTCAGAATATTAGCCATGGACAGTAACATTCCCCGAGGAATAAGAATCTTTTCCCATTCCTCGGGGAAGGATACTGCCCACGCCCAGGGTGCACCGGCCCAGCAGCTGCTATTCCCTCCAGACGTATCGAGAGGGACCGGCAGCCATCAAGCACACGAGGAGGAATTCTGACAACGCACCCCAGGTGACGCAACTTGCGCTGTAGTGTTTCAATTTGAACAGCATGGCATAATCTTGACCATCCTCTAATGTTCCCACTGCTGGGACACCAAACTCCTCTCTGACAGAGGGAGCGGGTCGTAGCCTACGTGGGTTGTTGGTCTGAAAATCAATAATATTGACTAATTACAAGCACATGAGAAATTTCTGCTTTGTTCCTAAGATGATGATCATCATGCCTCAAATATCTTCTATACATGTCATAAACACATATACAGATAAATAAAATTGAAGTGTCTGTTTGTAATTTCAAAATAACAGCTTTTTACTACCATTATGAAAGTATAATAAGTATAATACAGTAGTTATAACAAAAATCTTTGTTTTTTTGTCTGTCTGTCTCTGTGTCTGGCTACCTGTTCGGAACAAACTATTCTCCAAAACGGCTGGACTGATTTTAACAGGACTTTTACTGGCAGATGGCCGATGTTATAAGGAGTAACTTGGGCAACTTTTATTTTAGAAAAAAGATTTCCGTGCAAAAAAACGAAAACCCTTGAAATTGTTTACAAAATCCAATTCAAAGAGGGAAGTAATATTATTGTAATAATTGAATGCGGACGAAGGTCGCGGGCTAGTTGCATAACATGTCGGTTGCGGACACCAGTTGTCACCCAGTGCGCCTTCAACTTGTTTGCCGTTCAGTCACGACTCAATAATAACATTACTATATTAATAAGTACTTCAAAGGAATGGGTACTATTACGTCAGGCTAGTTCTTCGAATAAATCCAATGTTACTATTTCAAGTGTCAAACATGTTTAAGTTTGCGGTTTCAATTTATCTCCGCCCTTGATCTTTTTGTGTGCGGTATGGATTCTTATTAATCGGTGAGAACAGATTTATATAAGAATAGGTCCTTTGACATTATATCCTGTTCGTTATAATAACAAATCATCTGTTTTTGTTAGACCCGTACCTACTTGATTTTGTTGTAATACCATATTAATAAAACCTATTAGCACATTTTCTCAAGGCTGTTCCTAAATGCGCAATGATACATCAAATAAAAGTTGCCAACTTTATGTAAGTTATGGTTTCAGTCCAAGTCATCAAAATTAAATTATTATTCAAAGCTGTTATAATTTGCAATTAATAATATGTATTGATGGTTATTTACGAGTGTGCCTATACAAAGTATCATCAGTGGCAATCACTTTGGGATTGGGGTCACGGACAACAATCACGTGTTTGATGACTACGTTCAAGGTTTTATGAAGTAACATATTCAATATGATAAGATAATAGACCCCTCTGGGGAGAAGATTTATTGATAAACAAGACAGTGTTCCTTCATTTTTTTTAAATGTTCTTCATCATAGTCTGTCACTAGCCTTAGGTAGGTACTAATTGTTCATCAATTTTATTGTTTTCTTGGAATTCTTGGTAATCAGAATTCGAGTCATTTTTAGGGTTCCGTACCCGAAGGGTAACCAACGAGACCCTAATATTAAGCCTCCGCTGTCCGTCCGTCCGTAAGTCCGCCAGCGGGCTGTTTCTCACGATCCGTAATAGGGAGACAGTTGAAATTTTCACAGAATGTGTATTTCTGTTGCCGCTACTATAACAAATAATAGAAATTAAATAAAAATGAAAGGGGGCTCCCCTACTACTATGGTACGGAACCCTACATGCGCGAGTTCAACTAGCACTTGCGCGGTTTCCTTCTATAGTAAACTAAAGTTCATTTATTTTAAATTTATTTAAGCTATTTACGTTGGTCAGTGAGCATTTAATACCTAATTCATCTTAATACACTAATCCTTCGCTACATATTAAACTAAGTCGGCAGCCTCCAACAAACAGCTGACCATTTGTTTTCCTTTCACCCCCAAATCATGGCCAAAGCACCCCATGCCATCATCATAACATTTACCAAAACTATTCCCACTTCACCCCCTCACACCCCTCTTACTATCAAAACACGTCATCTATAATAGACAGATGGCGTTGAAAAATATTTGTGCCCCTTCAAAAACAGAAGAGACACAAAAATAACTTTGGGAGTAAATAATACATCAAAGGGCTAAGTGATTGATGCAAGGGGTGTAAAGAGGGATGAAACATCATTAATCTTTCTGTCCCCCCTCCCGCACTAGCTGGCGTGAACTTTCCTAGCATTGATAGCTTGTTTTCATCCAATTCTTTGGTACCTATTGATTGTTTTAAGTAATTGCATGTATAAAGGTTTTTGAGTTTTATTTCTTTTGAGTCAGTTGATTGGGACTTGGTGACAAATCATCTTTATGTGTGTCGATAAATTAAGTAGCTGACATTGATATTTGATTTATTAACGCAAGTCAAAGTGGGTGTATAAATCAAAGATAATTTTAAAATAAGATCTTTTCCATATCTCTGTAGGTACACTTACATTGGTTGTAAATTGGTGTGGCCGATGTGTGCAGAAAACTATTTTATTATTTTTAAACCTTTATGTCAATTTGTTATCCTCGCTTGCCAAGTACCTAAATCGATTTTATTTGAACACTGGAACTGGTACTTCACCGTAGTATCCTTGATACAACACAAGTAGCTATCTACGATTTATACATACCTATATGTTGTGACTCATTTGAACATTTGAGAAAAAAATAAATAAATAAAAATAAAATAGTTTATTTTCTCCACAATATTAATCTTACTAGTTACCTTATTTCTACGGTGACAAATAGGACGGGCATTATATTTGAGAGACTGGTGCCTAAACTAGGCTCGAGGCCTGTATTTCAGGTCACCAGGACTCTTCCATTTAAATTTAACAAATTATTTTATGTACTCATACAAACTGTATTCAGATAGAACATGTTAACATTTTTTTTTTTTTTTTTTTAAATATTATTGATTATTAGTTAGTATGGTTAGTATCAGGGTATGAGTGAGGTTGAGTGTGTACTGCGTGTATGTGTAGTTAGAGAAGTGTGTTCAGTGGTTGTGTGTGTGTGGGGGGGGGGGGGGTTGTGTGTGTATATTTTGTTTTGATCGTAGCATATTTGCATAATGGTTTATGTTAAAACTTTTAATAAATTTTCAGTGTCATCGTAATTGAGTTCTTGGAGCCAACTGTATAGCTTCATTTTGCACTTTATCTTATTGAGTTCATAGATAGGTATGATCCTATTTACTTTATTGTAAATAGGTACCTACCTATTTAATAAATACATATTAGAACATATTATTTTGAGCTACGAATTTATAAACAAACTCCAAAATGCGTAAGTTCAAGTTAGTTGCCCGAATGACCAATCATGATCTGCCTAGCCTTTTACCAATATCCAAATAGAAATCTGACTGCAATATGAAATGACCCAGCCATTGCAAACAACTAAAACAAACTCATTATATTTTCTCTTTATTTGGCTAAAGAAACTGACGAGATATTTCCAGCCATTGTTTATAAAACAAAATGGTGACGAATCAGAAGGGACCAACAGCGACATATTCAAAACAAATAAAGACGGCCATACAAAGCCAATAATTTATTTAGCGATCAGCGATAGACTTATCGTCGGATCGATCCGAACGGAACAAAGACAATATTAGCGGACGACTGTAGTACAGTCATGAGCACCAATAAGTAAACCCTTAACTAAATTAAAAAGCGATTTTCTCGTAGACTGGCGATATGAACTTTGCGATGAGACCTATTTCATTATAACAAAATACTACGTTCGTATTCGTGTCAACAGGAAATTGCTGTCAATACAGAATGAGAAAATTACTTTTAAAAGTTTCCAAGTGTGTATCCACATATTGGTGCTCTTCACTGTACCTACTCCTCATGTACTAAGGAAAACAAATGAACATTGCCACCCATGTATTTCACGCGCCAATAAAAAAAACATCCCTTAAATGCGTCGGAATTAATACAGTGTGTTAAATCTTTGTGATTATTTTTTAGACTGTATACAGTCTGACAGTAAACGTAAGAATACTAAGTGATATGTAGCGGCCGTACATCGGCGTCGCTGCGTCGACATCAAAGGAAACCATTTATCCCTGTAATGTCTCATTCCAATCGCGAAAATGTTAGAGCGAGACAGCGCACGCTTTTTGTGGTGAAATATTTAGTGGAGCTCATTGTGGCGGTGTTTAGCGCTTTTATTGTATTGTAGTGCTTTTGGAAGCAACGATTAATGTCTACATCGCGCCGCACAAAGAGCTTGGGAGGGCACTTTTGAGAATTCACCGATTTGCTTTATTTGGTACCGTTGTGTGTGGAAGCGATTGTGTTTTGACTCGGATTTGTATTCAAGGACTCACATTTCAATTATTATTTCAGTTATCCATCATTAACATGATTTTGTATCCAAATACGTCATTAAATTTGTATAGACTTGTGTAATATACAAATATCGCATGAGTTTATCAAAAAATATCAACAGGATGACCTTTGATGATTTATTTTATTAGTATTCCAAGCAGCTACCTACTTTATTTAGAAATTCGGCCATCGGAAAATAAATCCAAGAATAACGTTCATTTTATGTAAATCAAAGTAAATCACAATGTTTCTAGCGGTTTTTAATATACAGCAACTTTTATTCGGCTTTAGGCTTCCAAACTTAAGAAATCTTCTGACACAGACTATGTATTCATAACTATAATGTTTTGACAGGCGGAGTAAGCCGAGGTAATAGTGTTGTCATCTCTTATAGAAGTATTACATTTATGTGTTTACATAAATCCTGAAACCGAACGTAAAATCTATTTTAATCGTCAAAGGAAATGTTCAAGTAAATACCTCCCATATTTATTGTTTCGTTTCTCCGTCATCACCAACTTACAGAAATAGTGTAACAGTGGATATTCGAGCCACAAATCTTTTACCAGAAGCGAACTATAAACATCTTGGAGCGAAATCAATAAATAGAAGTTAACGAAGTCGAGGCGTGATCTTGTCGTCCACAGGACGTCGCACTAATACAACACTGTCTATACAATTCTACGCATCCAAAACCAAGCAAAACTCACCCTTGTATCCAAAATATAAGTGATAAAGCAACATCTCCGGAGAAGCACACCAAAGTTGGTTCTCCAACCCCCTTTATGTTCCTCGAGGCGTAAATTGGGTTCGACTCGGACCTTTGTGCAAGCGAATTTATAAAATAATAAACTGCCCATGTATTATAGGGTGTGTTCATAAACGCTTGATAGCGGATCAAAGGTGTGGGAACAGGTAAACACGGATAATTTTGCTAGTTCGGGAACACTGTTTGCTCTTTATATAACCTTGAGTTCGGATTCAATTTGTCCAGACCTTTTATTCTGGTGTCACCCCAATTCTGATATTAGACTTCTTAGGTTGCTTTGAAATACTGAGCAATGTTTAGGCAGTTCTTGTAGATAGAGTGTTAAAGTGGGGCACGGCTGCCAAACTTTTTTTAAAGTTAACTTGTCAATTTAGCTTGGCCTAGGTATGTGGCAATTATAGCTTTCATAGCGTTTTGTTTTTATACACGACGGCATTGAAATCTTGGTTTTCAATTTAATCCAGGCGCATTCAGTTTTTATTAATGTGAACTTTATCTAGTCCCTCTGGTTACATTTGAAATTTCTATTTTTAATGTTTTGATAATGACAGTGGAGGAATTGAGTATCATTTTATCATCATCATCATCACCATCCACAGCCCGACTTTACCCACTGCCGGGTATAGGCATCTCTGTGCTTGTGCCAAGCCCCACGTTCTTGTGCCAGCCTCATCCAGAACTCGTGCAACAATGTCGTCTACCCATCTCACTAGCGGACGACAAACACTTCTCTTTTTATTCCTTGGAAACCACTCGGTCACAGATACTTTTCACCTTTTACCCTAACAAAATCATCCAATTCTTGCTCTAACAAAGGTATTATTAACTTTCTGTAAAAAGTTAAACATTTAACCCAGGTCATATTTTAATAGCATCATTACCTCGAATTCCTGGAATGTTACAACAACTAACTCGACAGACTAAACATCTCAGCTCTTGTTTGCGATCAGACTGAAGTTGGTTGGAATCGATATCCAGACTCACTGTTTGCTCAGAACAGTAATCTTATAGCACTTGGATTATCTATCGTCAATTGTATTAAATTCTCTGAAACTTGAATAAATTTTCAGTGAAAATGATGATTTATATTATTTTAGGTTCTACAATGAGCAATAAACTAGTTTAAAGCCATTCTACAATAAGCATCCATAGATCTTAATAAAAAAATAAAAGACGTAGATTCCTGCAATCAACAGTTACAATGCTTGCCAGCGAAACAAATCTTGGAAAGTCCCATATACACTGCGCGCAACGCTCCAGCAATAGGATAAAGGCAATAAATAGTAACTAGCCAATACATTACGTTGTTTAACGTCCATAACTCGCCAGCGACCGGCTAATCCCGAAGATTGCACATCCACGCGGCAACCTCGCCGGAAATAATTCGGTCAGCGTTTGACAATGGATTGTGATACTGGCCATATGTTTTGTATGTAAAGGATTTAGATAGTCACTTCTTTTTTCAGCTGCTTTGACACCGCAATAGGTTGGCCTGTGAAAAGAGTACCTATTTTGCCAGTGATTATTCTGGATTCGATTTTGGTAGTATCTATGCTCAATAATGATACACAAATTAATCAGCACATAAGTACTTTCGAGTCCAAGACAGAGATGTTTTGAGTTCCAAAATTATCCAACGCTTTATTTTCCCAAATTTTGAAAAAGTTGTGTTGTAATGCACTCTTATTTCAAGACTACCTATGAATAATTAAATACAAAAAATAAAGCCCAAGTAAAAATGTAGCCTAGGTACACACTGCTCAAACTTATCCTGTGTCAAATGTAGCCGCCATTTATGGGCCTCACGTCACGTCGGTGTTTGCCCGCGCGACGTGTTGTGACGTGTTTGCTTGTCGCCCCCACGCCGCGCCTGGGTCGCCTTGTCGCCTGTCCAACGCATGCCTGATACTGTAGGTACAGGCCGTGGAAAATGCATAGGGTCGGCTGTGGAAAGGGGAATGGAAGCGATGGGTTGTTTTTAATTTTATTCTAAGAACGTAACTGGCAGGGCGTTTAAGGAGGTTGTTTCCTTTTGAATTAAACCACTGAGAGTGGCTTCTTTATTATTTTAACTCCTATTTACAATTACCTGTATCTGTTTACAGATGATCAAAACCGATCAAACACAAACAAACAAATTGATTACCGACAAAAATGCGTTAATTTGAATATTCAATTTGTGATTAGCCAGTACCACTGGTGGGCAAAAGCCTCTTTCAGATTTTTCCAGCTATAATATGTCTCTATAAAAGTATTCGTCATTAAGCCTCTAGATTTCTTTCATTTTAAATCATCTAAAACCTTAAATAAAATTATACACAATTAATAGTCATCACCACCCAAAGACTAGAAAGCTGTAAATAAGCCTTATCCCCAAATCAACTTTAACATACCTTTTACTCAGCAATAGTTCGGCAAGTAGGAATCGTTCGTCGGATCCGATCGGCTCCTAAATTGGACTTACAGTAAGTCCGCAGTGCAATTGAGTGCGGTTTGTAAGTCAGTTGAGTTCCCTGGGAACCGAGGACCGTCATTACTTTGTAAATCCAGGCTTACATGAGACATAGTAGTTGAAACGTGAACGTCTCCAAAAAGTTTCCGACGTGCTCTGAAAACGGCTTTAATTTTAAAGATGGGTGTTAATTTGATTTAGGTATATTTGAGCTTGCTCTTGGGCAGACGACATTGTTGCCATCGTGGATGAGGCATGAACAGGAGCGTGGAGATTGACACAAACAAAGAGAGGACTGTACACAGGGGCTGAACATTCGGCTGTAGATGATGATTATGATGAAGCTTTCTGTTGCTGGTTGGTGATTGTTTAGCCCATCAAGCCTTGATCTGGTATGGAAGGTTTTGTCAGAGTAGGGCATAACGTTTATAACTATGCATAGACTAAGTGCAAGATGAATATGGCTAGAAAGGCAATGACTACTGCGATAACAACTAATAGAGACGTATGTACGAAGAATACATCCTGTGTCGAGCTGGAATTTAGAAATTGGTTTCGCCAATAAGACCTTTATAATCCGCTATGGCTATTGACGTTTTGAATAATTAAATTCACAAATTGATGTAAAACTCGCTATAAATATTAATGTGTACGTAAATCATTTCTGAGTAAAAAAAAAACTATGTAGGTAGAAAAATATTTTTACAACCCTACTTCAGAGTTTCGTCATATATAATGTTCTAAAAATAATGTACTAACATTTTCTCTTTTCGCAAAAATCCTACACTTGGGGAAACTCTGTCAACATATTATCATTTTTATTGTGCGAATAGCAAGTAGACAGTACACGACATATCTTAAAGCGTTGCTTCCCGGGGGACTGGCAGAAGTAAATATTATAAAAAGTCGCGCAAGAAATACGTTGTTTGTACCTAATACGTCGCAAAGCGCGTTACTATCATCCTATTCTTCAGTACTTTATTTTTAGAATTTCATCATCTGCCTGCCTTTTTTAAACTAAGTATATGGCGTCGGCTCCCAGTCTAACCGTATGCAGCCTGCTGAACTAGCGACTGCATGCGACTGCCTATTTGAGCTCCACAACCCAGTTAGTATTGGCTAACACGATACTTTTGATTAAGACTGGTTGTCAGACTTTCGGGCCACTAACTCCATAGACCAACCTCGTCAAGCGCTGCTTGACCTGGAAGCTCGATCCATTCGGTTATTATTTAGCCACGAGCTCCTCTTAATAATTATTCTTTTTAGAATTTAATATAACATGGTACTATTACCATGTAATAATAATTGCTTATAATCGTTCTATAACGATTATAAGCAATTTAATCGTTATTTCTACCTCAACAGATATTAGATTTTACTTGTGTGTAATATTGATGATTGAGATTGTTTTTGATTTTTCTGCAATTCACATTTTGTATGTTAATGTGCTATTTTAATTAAAACTACACATTAATAGATGCATAATGTGAGACATAAAAAATACCAAACAATTAACATTATGAACATCAACAAAGTATTTTTCTGATGAAAAATGAAAAATATAAATTTAAATCAAAAACATAATTTCTTTCACTGGATTTATGAGTCCATTTCTCCGAGCACAGCTGTTCGGGCCTTGGCCTCGTAAATAATAACAAAAATATGAACGTTTAAAAAATCCTCCACGTTCCAAGATCCTGGGAATTTCTGAGGCCTTGACTGACTACCATTGTCGCTTGTCTGCGGCTAATATAATAATTTAATTACGGCAGTCACACGCCCTATGATATACATTTTATTTGAGACGAATAATCTCTTTTGTATATTGTTCGTACGCTACAGATTAAAATGAAAAAGTGCCGACTTGGGAGCAGTTTAATTCGCATTACTCATTTTTGTCTACGTGATTTTTTCTGTGGAAGAGAAACATCCAATGCCGTGCATAAGGTTTTGAGTGTACTGTTGTGTATATTAGAAATCTGAATAGTTTTCCACTTAGATATATTTTGCTAATGTAGGTTACATCTCATCTTAATAATTTGCATTTTCGCAACTCTACTAATAACCTAATAAGCCTTCTTTATCAAATAGCTTAAGATTAATCAAGTTGTTAAGTTATTCATTATTATGGAAGTAAAGTGAACCCATAGCAATAGTTCAAGGCCTGTAACGTCTATCACAAACACGTTCCATGTCAAAACAAGTTTAGTAATCGAAAGTTGCTTACATAATCTAACGGGCCGTTAATCGTCGAGGAGGCTGTGACACACATGGGCCCGAAAATAAAGACAACAAAAATGCCGAAAAGTCAGACCATTTGTTACGATATAAATAAAAATCAACATAAAACTAATGCAACATTTTAAAGAAGAAATAACAATGTCAGTTTTAACACATAACGATACTTAAAATTAAAATTATCTGTTGGATTTTCAATGCTTAACTCAACGCCGAGAGTTGAATTTCCAACACAACAATGATATTTGTGTGTCGCTTCGTATTAGTGAAAACGGGCGTAAGTTCTACATCAAAGGCACTAAGGAAGAATTCGGTCAATCTCCGTGTCTAAGCACACACATTATATTGTGACAACACAAACAGAGAGTGTGAATCGCCCGCTAATGTGCGACAGTGTCAACAGTGTTTTCCATCAGAGTTGTGTGTCTGCCTGTCTCGGTGTCTGCCATCGTCGGAAATAGCCGTCTGAACTGACGACCACGTAAATAGCATTTGGCCATCTTTGCTTTAGGACGGACACTGTGTCGACTGCGAGAGGTGTTTGAAAAGACCTAATAATAAGGAAAACAGTTTCTGCCCAAGAGAGAAGCCCTGTGTCCCAGCTGTGGTAACTTCATAGTACTAATACAGGAAGCTATTTTTTTAATAGCAAGACCATAAATAGTAATGTTCACACAATTATGTATTTTACCGATCCTTGTCACGGAAACTTAATTCAGCCTTGTTTGTCGGTAGGAACAATTAAACATTTCTCAAACCACAATATTACTATGATCAAAGATTTACGATTTTTTTTAGAACAGTAGCAGTGGGAATTGCTACTAAATGCAGTAGATTGACTCACGCGTTTTTCCTATGAGTGTAGCCAGAAACCGCAGAACGCCACCTGCTGCGATCCTTACATACTCGTTTCGCCTCGTCCACATTCATTGAATACATCTGGTCAGTCACGCCGCGCCGGTTGCGAGTACTACGCACCTGACCTTTTGAAGAACTTCACCGATAAGGTCAGTGTATGTCCTTCAAATGTGTCCCGGCGTTGCCATTCACATCTGCCTTGTAAATACTGTTGTTGAAGTTTCTGACAAATACAATCGCTCCCTATCTCATGATGTCCAAGACTTAAAAGATATAATCTATATCTATGCCATTTCAAAAAAGCACGAGAGGTCAGCAACATTTTGCCGGCACAGAGCTAATCTCTGGATCGATCGACGCGGGCGAATGTGTCGCATTCCTACTGATATATTACGCTCACAAATCGTTCCACGCATTTATCATACTTTTACTAGCTTTTACAATTATTTTACACATCCATTTTTGAGACAAATTCTGGGGTGGGCTGTATTAGGTAGTATAGTAGCGAACCGTCCCAGCTTCGCACGATATGTATGACTTTACAAAACATGAAGTTTTTTTTAGTATATCTTACTTGAATATAAATGTTACCTTCCGAAATTAAATTCTGCGAGTAGTGGTGACATCATTCAGAGAATTTCAATCAAATCATCCTCACTCATCATTCATCAATATGTTTAGAAGACCAACGTGGTCACACAGACCAACACGGAAAGCTATTTTAATTTATATTAACAGCATAGATATTGTAGATATAAAGAGATATATGTAAGTACGTGTAGTTCAAGATCGGCATCGACAACGTGATTTACCTAAATAATGATTTACTTTATCTGTTTTAGGACTAAACTCATATAAATGTCAGCATTTATCACTGGATGTACATAAAAGTAGATTGTCTTGTTTTGTTGCTTAAGGACTATTCAGAACTAAACGACTACCCAAAAAAGGAGTTTTATGTTTGTTTATATCCACATATTTGACTAAGAAAACAATAAAATGGTTGCAAACCTTCTGCCACCCATCCAGGCTACCAGACACAAGTCCCTATATCTTCCTACATTCCAATCACACCCCGCATTCATCCTCACTCTCTAAATCTAACATTGCAGCCTGACAGAGATTTAAGTCGAATACATTGTAAATACAGCACCCTTATAGGACCCTTTGGGCCCCAAGAAATCACGTGCCGCGACTGAAAGTAAATGTTCGGGATTCCGGGAGTTGCCGTCGTCGTTCCCGTCGCTGTCCCGGCTCCGTCTCTGTCCCTTCGCCGAAAAATCTCAAGTATTAGAAGATCTCGAGTCGGGCGGGTTTAAGGCGGGATTACGCGGGATCGTGGGGCTCCTAGTAATTGAAGTGTGTTTGTCATTGTTTTGTAGTTTCAATTGTTTTCTTTGGGTTCTTTGGGTGGGCTGTTATTGTTTGGCGGTTTTGGTTGCTTGGATGAGTAAGCAGTTTTAGCTACAACTAAAGCGGTGTTAAGAAAAGAGGCTATATGGTTAATGTGGTACTGGGTATCTGATACTAACTAGCTACTACTAACTAACTACCCAAGTAACAAATGCTTCTATAATCAAGGCGTTTTATCACCAAAGAGTGATAGAGTAAACCTAAAATGGTAACCATTGTGACTACTTGTATTATAAAGGGTTTTAACAGAGGGTTTTGGTTCTATACGATAAAAGAGCATTTTAGTTTTATAATTTAGCTCTTAGAACGCTTACAGGACCATACAAAAGAACCTTATTTATTTATTTATATAAACACAAAATACTCAACAAGACATAACCATTAAGATAGAAGAGCACAAAAGTACTGCTTATTTCATGCGAAATTTCTTCCAGCAGACCTGCGAGAGGAAAGTAGGATTAGAAATGTAGACACAGTGTGTAGAAAAGACAAAACAGGAAAATTGAAATTGGAAATTGAAACAAAGTTATACCTATATAAAATAAACATACATACCTTTAAAGTGTTGCACTGTAATAGATATGAAAAAAGCGATTATGTTACTATTTAGTACTATAGACGACCTTATTGACACTTTTATGTATCTATTTTGCATTAATAATGTGTCAAAGTAACTTTTACAGTACCAGTATTGTAGCAGTATCGAAAACACTATCACAGGATCAATCTGCACTATAAAAGTATCTTATACAACAATTACGTAACCTTTTAGATTCTTAAAAGATCCCTCAGCATCGCTATGGGGCTAGTTCTGTTAAAGTCATGAAAACTCTTCTATAGTACTAAATAGTACCATAGCGACTCCTGGTGCAGTTGCTAAACAACTTTAATTCTAAATAGCTCTACAAGTGAGTTTGTGTTACTGCTACAAGTCTAAGGCGTGACATAAAAGCACTTAAATTAATAATTAATGGACTAGTTAGATCTATACTAGCTTTTCAGTATCATTATATCACTAGTATTTTATAAATGGTGGCACACTGTCGACTGTCACTGAAAATATAGCGCATAGTTCGGCACAAAATATTTGTTTTGTACCACAACGGGGCTGTAGCAATAAAGTTCCTTTTTCTCAAACCAGTAATAAGGATGAAGAATATGAGAGTGAGAGCTCGTCTGTTGAAAGTTCCCCAACATCGGAATATTCTACCTATCAAAGAACAGACTTTCTTACGCTGCTGATGGGTGATTGGGCATGCCCGCATGAGATGAGATAGTTAGAACTTTTACTTTAGTCAAAATAAGCTGTGAGGTTGCGTTAAAGACACACGGGAACATTTTTTTTAATGAAACTATTGTTTTTTAGCTACAAATTCGTGGTGATTTCGTGACTGAATTGAACGATGAACTGAAAAATAGCTAAAGTTGCGTATTTTCTGTTCTAATTCTAGCCAAGAAAATAAAACAAACTGTATGTTAAAACTGAGAATTATAGTTAAATACACATTTTACCTTAAAACATACATTAATACATTTTAACCTTTGGTTTCCGTGTGGAATTTTATTAAACTAAAAATTAATTTTCAAAACAACAATTTTTATCTTAGGATTAAAAAAATTATACCTTACTTTCGTTTTCTAGGTGCACATTTACCATATCGCAAATTATGCCCCAGTGCACATTTAATACAACATACAAAGAAACGAAACGAACAAGAAAGAGGGTAGACCGTTTTGTCTGCTCATAAACACCCACCCGCAATAACTTCAGTTTATCCGTGATCATGGTGCTTGCAACAGCGCCGAAATATCGGGAACTCAAAGAAAACAATAAACATGGTAAATATCCCGTCTTCTAGTTATAATAACATACAAAGAAATTTATTTCGACTATACTATTTTATATTTGGGCAACAGAACCCTAATTCGTTTTCGGTGAAAATACGGCTGCTGTTTTCTGCCTTGATAGCACATTAGCAGCACGGCTGGAGCCAATGTGTACTATACCAGCCATAGTCGGCACAATTCCTTACTTTATTCATTTAAATTTAATACTTCAAGGCGCATTGTCAAATTTGAAATCAGCATAATGATTTTATCGATACAATTTTTTTCGCAAGTGCAAGTTATGGCAGAGTTACGGTTCATGAATGTTTTGTAGCATGTCCTTTTTATTACATGTTACATTAAGCAACAAAGGCAAATGGAATAAAGCATACCGTACTGATATATTTTGTTTTCTTGGGGAACACTCACGACATGTGTGAAAAAGATCACTGGATTCATTTACGGTGCAAAATAGCACTGTAAACATGATTTGGTCATTTTTATAGTGCAAATGTGTGATGTAAACATTGCAGACAGTACTATTTTAGTACTAGAAAGCGTTTCTCTACACTTATACATTTCAACTATAGAGCTGATTTATCACTGTGAGAGCCTTTATGTAATGTTTATAGAATAAATCAGTGACAAAACCAGGGCCTTTCTGGGGTTCTGTAAACGTTTACAGGATCATTATAGTACTAATCATGAACACTAATCAGCACGTTCTAAAACGTTCTCAGGGCTTTTATAGTTCCAAATTTTGTTACTTGGGTAACTAGCGAACCGTTCACAACATTATGCTTTGTGCCAGTGCAGGACTGGTTTGATGCTGGCGCCTTAGTCTATGGCACTCCTCTGCGTATGCCTGGTCCAACTTGCACTACAACATTCCGTCCTCAGTCTTCCGCATGGGATCCTAATATTTGTAGGCTTCTAATAAAATGCCATAACATAAAACAAAATGAAACACTTTGTTACTGATGTGTTGAAGACAAAAATAAAATAAGTGACGCAATCCACGGTAGGCGCGTTTTTATTCCGCTCTTTGTCGCAAACGTACTAAAATAAAAAATATTTTACTCTTTGTTTTAGTACTTAGGTACTTAAGGTTTATGTGAGCTAGCTTAGAATACTTGGTACTACGGAAAATATAAAGAAAACATCGGCCATTATTTTGCTTGCTAAATATTTCAGACAATTTTACCAAACATAAAACCTTTCATGTAGCCATAATTAAACATATTCATTAAATATTTAACAAACTTTCACGTGCCCTCGTTAAAGTTATAATCCTCTCCATAGTTTCCCTCGGAAGAGGTTGCCTCTTATAAGGGATTATATCCCAAAGTTTTAGCCTCTCTCGGGGCTGTTAGCGTTAGATGGCAGTCAACATAATCAGAAGCTTGTCGAATATGATGCATGATTGAACTGACAAGGAGTTTGCTAATAGACCAACAATTATTTAAATTAAAGAGCTTGGTAGAAAACTTGAGCTAACAAACCAGAAAACGAAACCAAAATAGAAAACGCAAAAAGAAAATTAAGCTCATTAGGAGAAACGAACCTTCGAACCTGTCTTCATTACAGAACAATTATTCAAACAAACCACTTCGAATAATCGGCCTTAATAAAATACTCTTAACGAATTTACGCTGAAAAAGATACGCTTTTTATTTGAGACACAATGGCCGTACGACCGAGTGACAGACGAAAAATTATTCAGAAAAGCGACGTGAAAAAAAAATGGGGCGTTTGTCATAAGTGGAGTAAAATATGCACCCTTGTGTAGTAATATATAGGGCCTGGAGAGTCCCGGGCGGTTCACACAACAGAATTATGGTCCTTGACTGAACCCGGGACGTTTTTGGAGCGACCGTTGTGTTGTGGTTGTGCAATTGTTGTTTTGGATATACCTAAATGTCATGAGGCTTACATTGTGTTTAAATGTTGTTTTTATAATGTGTGTTCAAAAAACACATCAATCACAGATAACTAAAGAAAGAGAATTTCTACCCCGTAACAAAGATTAAAAAGGTCCAATTTTAACTATATCGATCATCTTTATTTTCCACTGTTCTGTTACGCAACTGATTGCAAAATAACCTCATGTGAAATTGCAGTTCAATATTGATATGCTCCTCTATAATAACGCTATTTCATAACCCGGTGCTGGCTTAGTAATTCCATTCGACGTAAAATATGCTGCCAGTACTATGCAACGTATGTCTTGCATTTACATAATTATGTTGAAGCGCTCGAGGTTTGCTCACAATTACTGTAATGGATTATGAAACTACGAGATTTAACCAAGTTTGGATACTACGGCTAATTGCCAAAGGAAGATTAAAACCTTAGACATACTGACATAATGCTTGAATTCTTATAAGATTTAAATTAAATACCATTAAAAACTAAATTAAAATATTCATGAGAATTCGTTTTTGACACAACTAATTAAAAGTGTCAGAGTTTAGATGTTATAAATAAAATTGACACATCGGATGATATTGAGAATTTATGGCAGCAATTAAAAGTCGAACCAAAATAATATAATTAAATATTCACAACAAAATCTAAATATGTAGAAAAATCTTATTTGTTTATCGTGTGGTTAATGCTTAACTTGTTCTCAAAGTTATGAAGAAATAAAAGTATAATAAGCAGAGTATTATAATATTTTTGTATTACCAACCAGTCGCGGTCGTTTTTACTTAATACAGACGCGTGAAAGTGACACGAGTAATTATTAAATCCTAGCAAAGATACATTGAGGTGAGCGCCGTTAAGTGGGGTTTAGCACGTCAGATTCATCGAAGATTTATACTGTTTATATAGGCGCCAAAAAGGACAGATTTGTTTCAATTTTAGAACCCTCTTCAACAACCCATTATTTACCTTAACGACTGCGACATAAAGTTTATAATCGCTGGTTGGATTAGAAGTATTTTGGGACGTGTAAAATGAAGGTTCTGATGTAAATAATTCCTTTTTACTGTCTTTATTTTCATATAAATGTGATGAATTGAAGTATTAATTTTATAGATTCTTTTGTGCCTCGGTTACATAAACAGAAATGTGTAGGATGATTTTATAAACTACCAGTATCAAATTGAAAAATCGCATACAAACCTGAAATATACTCAGTCAGTAGCAAGAATTCTTGATTTTGTTACTTAAGTTCTAGCCTACATTCCAATCTAGGTACGTTAAAGTGCTTATCGGAGTTTCTTGTGCGTGTGTTGCATATTCAAATACGAACTCGTCTATAACAAACATAATTAGAACGAAATCATCCTACAACAACTCAATAACTCTAAAACATCTCCAAGCATGATCAAAGAAAGAAAACTTAACCCTTCAAAGCCTCTTAAAATAGACATACACACACAAAAAGAAACAATAATATGAAAAAGGGCGCCACTCCATAAAGAGCATATACTAACGAGTGTAGATCAAAGGGGGCTTAATTTTATACGACACGATTCGAGCACAAATGAAGCGGGCAGTACTAATCGCCATATTTGTCACACGACTTTATTCTACTCCAGTTGAGACGCCGGATGACGCGCGTAGCGTTTAGGGTTATATTTGTAACGACATTCTTTCCCATCCGAATATAAAATATCTGAAGGTTCACGTATTCTGTTTGAAGTGTTTCATCTTCTTTGTGATTGTAGTGTGTTTCCGGATGACGGATTTAGAACAAATGATTGACAATAGGATCAAAGTGGTTTTAGACAAAGTTTTAGCAATTTTATCTTGAATATTTTTTGTGCGAACATGGTATCATAGTCAACTTTGAATTTTTAATAGGCTTCTTGGATGTTATTCTGTAGCTTTGTTTATACAGGAGTAATGTACTAAAAGATGCTTGGGGGGAGGCCTTTATCCAGCAATGGAAATCTTTCGGCTGAAATGATGATGATATATCGTGTTTATATATTTCAGGTACACATACTATATTTATGAGTATGTATGTTAATTCTATACTGATATAGTTATGTTTGGTTAAGTTTAATTTATTCTTCAACTCACTGTGTTTATGTTTTATCTATCCTGCCGCAGGACTGATGGAAGAGCTTTCCTAATGAAATAAACCGTATCTTTGTGCTCTCTTGTCTCTATTTTTTTATCTGTATGTACATAAATAGAAAATAAATTAAAACAAATAATTGCTCATGTAAGGTATATCTTACTAAAATTGTTTTTTTATATTTAACTTTGCCGTCATTTATCAACCTTCATGAAATAAATAGCTTGCTTAAGACCTTTACAGAAAACATTAAAGGTTCCTTCACAAACCACACACCCTTTACAAACCAGGCCAGTGGAGCATTGTTTCAAATATTCCGTCTATCTCCAGGATTTTACACGAGATCTCTATTATAACTTAATAACGTTTTTCCTTTACAAAGTTTCTTTACAGAAAGGATTCTGCGGACAGTGGATACAGCCGAGTGATGTTATCTCGGACACGTAGCGTGGTTGAGCCACTTATTTTAAGAACAGTCGCTCGGGGGAAGAGCAGTAAAATAAAGTAAATATTATTTCAGGAAATTCTGAATATTACGAAGGAAAGTCTGGTTCCGTATGGATCAATTGAGGTAAGAATTTGAAATGGAAACTAATCGCATAAATATTACGTCTATGCACCGTGAAAGTGTAAAAAGGATAGTGTGACCAGCCTTCACCAATAGGTACCAAGCCCCATTGTAATAGGGGACATCCTATGTATAATGTCAATAATTATGTTTTCGTAACTGAAAACACAGTAAGTACAACTAATGTTACAGTAACTGTAGTTACTTTACATTCGGTTATATTTGCTGAATTTAAACACTAGGCTGCTTTTGAGAATGTCTAAAAGGAAAACCCCCAAGGACCCCAAGTCCAAGCGTTGCTCAGCACTAAACTTAACTGTTTTAGATTTTTCGATCTTCCTTAGCATACAAAATACACACCAATCAATAACCTTCTAATAAAAGCTATTTAAGAATATACACTTCAAAAGATTAGATATTGACCCCTTGGGATGAGAAAACCGGGCATAAAATCAGCCCGTGTGGACACGTCATGTGCATCGTCAACACCTTTGAAGATAGAGGAAGGTCGCAATTCGATGCCAAACGTGATGACCTTAAAGCTAGACAACCTACATATATACCCTACAGTGTTGTCAATGGTGTTCTGACATGTCCGCTTTGTTCTAGAAGATTTTCGGCCAAAGTTAGATAAGCTAGTCACTTGAGTGTACATGAAAGAGCAGCACACCAAACCTGACGACAACCACCCTAGAATAGCCACCGAATGCAGGTGCTGTGCTCGAAATCGGCTAAATGGCATCATCATCATCAACGAAAGCTTTGCCCCATATGACCCCTTATTGAAATCAAATACAATCAATATAAGTCTTTAAACTATCATGGTCACTATCATTATTATAACTAGAAGACGGGAAAAAGAAAGAGGGTAGACCGATTTGTCTGCTCATAAACACCCACCCGCAATAACTTCAGTTTATCCGTGATCATGGTGCTAGCAACAGCGCCGAAATATCGGGAACTCAAAGAAAACTATAAACATGGTAAATATGCCGTCTTCTAGTTATGTTAAATACAATCAATGTCCACACAAATTTAGCTTCATAGAAATGCAAACCGCAGTTTACATTGACGCGTCCATGTCACATAAATGCAATGGAATTAAATGGCGAGCTAACTCACTTTACTTACACGTCGACTAAATTGAGGATTTAGCCAGTTTTGGTTTGAGAGCGCTAAAGCATTCCTAGAATATAGCTCGTTAGTATTTATATGAGGAAAAGACGATTGGAACCTGATGTTTTGATGGAATATCCCTATTGTCAAAGCTTCACTTGAGTGACAATAATTTTTTGTTTCAATCCACATTCATACAACCCCAATTAAATGGCTACATCCCATTTCGTAACTTTCCCGATTGTCCAACTTTACATAGGAATGATCATTTGCTTCTTTCATTTCTTTGTTAGATCGTTCCGTTGTCGAGTGCCGAAACTCAACATTTTTGGATCAGTTTATTAATTAATTTTATTTTTCACTTTTGATTCATTTTGTGTTCAGACATTGCGCTTCGAGTGAAAGATATCGAACGAACAGTGTCAGATACATCCGTTTTATGAAATGACGTTGATCAGGTACGTAAATAAATAGTGTGTGTCAAAAAGTATACACCGAAATTGATTTAGTTTAAAGTAAACTATCAAGTTGGACAATCATTCATAGGCGGTCGGAAGGAGCCCATTCTTAGATGCATTGAAAATGTCATGGGAGTGACGTATGCCACTAATATTAGGTAGTCTTCTATGTATCTTAAGTCACAGTGTGTTCAATAACGAAACTACTAGCGACATCTAGCGCTTTTCACGAGCAGTTTGCGAAGCGACGTAAAGTGTTGCGCTCACGTCGATGGGCGCAGCACCGAGTGGACATACATAGTCGTTACCCCTGGGTTTGACACGTAAGGCAGACAACATTGTATTTAAAAAAAATATATATAGTGCTCGTATATTCGTTCTTAAAGCCCTTCCCTGGCTGCATCTTCACCACAATACATTACCAACACTGCAATCATTGATCATCAAAATTGACAAGAGACAATTCCCCAAAACGTACTTCATACAAACTCCCCAGCAACACATCGGTCTGTTAGGTTAGAAGAACTTGATTTAAAACAATAAAGAATAAACATGTCAGCTAGCACACACCCACATACCAAAATAAAACTATAAACAGAATATACTCAAGCACAAATAAAGCGTCCAGGTATAAAAGACGTGCCCCCTTGCACGTGCATGTTGGATTAGACATACACGTAAAGTAGTAATTTGAAGTCACAAATGGTAAACTAGGATCATCGCTGCATCTTACGTACACGACAAACTAAAGTTAAAAACTAATTAGGTACCAATAACAGTAACAAAACCTGCTCAACAAGACGACCAGGCACCACAAGCAGTACTCGACATAGGAGGTACCTACTACTACACTAACTATAGTAGCAATTTGCGATAGCGTTATTTCTGGCGCCCACATAAATAAAGAAAGATACACGGTATCTTCAAAAGAAAAAGCTTTGTCTAAAAGCGTATCTTTCCTGAAAAAAGGTTCTTTACAACAAAGAACTCTTCAACACTTTGACAAACATTCACAAAAACCCATTTATCTGGAATGTTCGCGACACAAACAGCTAATCGTCATCAAAGGGGCAACTCCCATTCCGCAGCGAAGTTTTTAAATAATTTCATTATTGTTAAAGTTTGGGTCCGGGTCAATTTGGGGCAAAGAAAGTAAAAATTACCGTATTTGTCGCAATGGGGAGCGATTTCAATGATTTAGAATACAAAATGAATTTTTGAGGCGCCTAATCATTGTTGGCTGACTGTCACACCGTAGCGTTATTTTCTGTTTAAAAAGAAATTCGTTTTCAACCGATGTTAATGACGATCGACGATTCAATTTTCTGGCAAGATTGTGTTTTGAAAAAGTAAACCATACATTCAGAAATTAAGTTTAAAAGTATACAAATTACTATTTCCCCCATTTATATAATCCGTATCTAAATACAAAACAAAAGAATACCTAACAAAGGACACGTGAAGTACACATAATATTAGTTGGTAAATCGATAGCACACAAACATTAATAATATCCCGCAAAACAATAATTAATACCTATTAATAAACAACTTGCCTCGAATTACCGTCACCAACGCGTTCAGACCTACCTCTAGCCCACGCCACATCAAGTCAATACAGCGTGTGTAAGAAGGATTATAATTAGGTACGCACGGTAATACACCCTTAACCCTCAAGATCATACAAGTTCTCCAGTCTTATGAGTAACTTTATGTGCGTAACCAAAACTGTAATTTTTGAAAAGATTAAGAAAAACGGGACCGTCGCGTCGTTACAACAAGAGAAGCATAACTTCACAGAATAATGCACTTTTATAAAGCAAAAAAATTTAATGAAACAGTCTATTGTAGGAATAAACGATGTTTTTTTTAGTCATTGCAGCCCCCATATTATTTTAACGGTAACGCATTTGTAACACAAAGAGGATGCAACTGACCGTAAATCTTCATCGAAAGTAAATTACGAGCAGTAAAATGGGCTATTCTAAAAGTCACACGCTTTTCTGCACCCAAACACGAGTTAAATATATCGACACATACAAACACCACTCGAACTCTTCGGAAAACTAAAAGCACGGAAAACCTCACATTATTCACGGAGCTAAAACTTGGAGTTGACATCAATGCGACCAATAGCTATCGATTACTGAAGGCAAACATAAATCTAATAGGTTCAGCGACGCTCGGGAACTTCCGGAGGCATTCGGCGATTCGCGACGGTGTATAGAGAGTCCATAAATATCAATAAAATGCCACGAGGTCACGCGAATGCTCAATCAACTGGCTTTCGGTCGGGTTTGAGTTGGCTTTCAACCCGGCCCTTAATATGTTTGTCGTTAAACAAAACTATCAGCCCGCGGATCTTAAAGTGACGACCTCTGTAAGGATTTGTTAGAAGCCATTTAGTAATAAAAGAGGTTAATGTCATGTTAGTTTGTGTACCAAGCTACGTACAATAGCTAAACATGTACTTTTATACAGACCTACATACATAAACTTACGTTTTAACCCACGGGGGTAGGCACAAACTACAGGACGCCACCCACAAACACCCATACACACTCATTTTACTTCATCCACGTTCTTACAACTGGTCTTAAACAAATGGTGGTTGCGAGCACGGACCTTTCTGAAGAATATCCCAACCCAATAAGGTCAGTGTATGTCTTCCTATGATGCCGTGGGAAGCCTAGAGTACAGACTACTGGGAGCGTTTGCACCCTCCCTGTAGTCGTACAACTGCCTCGACCTTGCATTCCGTACTTTCTCATCAGCGTAAAATGCAAAACCCAAATCGGTTTAAAACGGTTTTAAATCCGTACTAAAAGATGAAATATTATTAAATTGGTAGTTATGTGTTTGAGCCGTTTAGGGTTGAAACACTTGGGTACTCGAGTGCCCACCTAGTATTTCGGAAAATCGCCAAGCGGTTGGTCGTGTGATCGTCGTCGTCCTCCTCACGTGACCAGAGGGCGAGCCTATTTTTTGGCCAAAGAATCAGCATTGCAGCAGAATATAATATAATAATAAATACATATTACAGTTGAAGATGAAATACGCTAGTGCTAAAATAGCCTCTTTTCTTCAAAAGTTAGGTAAGATAATATATTATACTCTCTCTTCAGAAAATGAAGGAAGGCGACTAATAAAGATGATTTCTAACCATCCTAAATTAACTAATTTACATTGAAGATCCTCACACCATAATTGCAGCTCCTAACAAGGTCTAATGGCAGCTCATGAATAGAGTGGAAACTTGCGAACAGGGCACTTGATCCAGAAGTAATTAGTCCCATACACGCCGCCGATTATTATAATGTTGGCAACTTGTGCCACAAGTAATGCATGCACATAGTAATATGGTAAGTAGTGAGTATGATAGAGGAGTTGTTTGTTGGTATAATATGAGCGTGCAAACTGTTACGATGAATTCAGTTAATGGTTCTAGACCCACAAGTATCGATTTAGTTAAAACTGATGTTCCATACAATTTTACCGAGTAGGTTTTGCATTTATTCATGAAACAGCCGAGTTTTTTGTAATAATCGAAAATTTCTACACCGGGGGCCTAAAATCACTAATTAAATAATTCATAGTAACAGTTTGAGCATCGATATCCTTTACAATGTGGACGGAACCCAACAAAAGCATAAACTCATAAGTACTGTTACTCGTACGTGCAATAGGGAGCCAAGTTTATCACAAAGGAAGCACTGAATTTTGAGTTTTGCTGATAAAAGATGAGATACGAGTATATATGTTGCATTAAATTCAATGCAATTAACAGAAAGTTGATTAGGTTCCGTGCTACTGAATAAGTATAATAGTTTGAATGTATACTTATATTGTCAGGCCTATGATTTAGCTAACTCTTTAAAATATTTTACAAATCAAAAAAACATTACCGCTACAGCATTTAAAATTGAATTGAAGTCAATGTATTATGAACTTTACCAGAGTAGATAACTATGTATGAAATAAAATATTAGTTTCTATTTCCTTTCCTCAGAACGTAGCATCTATTTACTTTGCGCACACGCCTTGGCATAATCTGACACACTTAAAAAACGATCAAAGTGAAAAGACCACATCAGAAAGCTTCAAGCCGCTCGCGTCAAGTATCAACTCTCTTTAAACACAAACACTTGTATCCCATCACCAACGTGTTCTTTGTTGGAAGTAGTTGGTCAGAAATAGAACCAACATGTTGATCAAAGAGACACTGTCTCCGGCGACGCGCATTCTGACATCGGCGATCTTATTCTGTAAGGGAAGCTGCCATATCGTTGGGTGCATACACTCTGTAGGAAGTGTCGATCGTCAAAGCTATTTAAAAATAAACTTCAGCTCTAGATTATCTGCAAGATTGCTATGTAAATTACAGTATCTAAGTAACTAAATTGGTCTGGTAAATACAGTAAAGACTCAAGTTACCCCTTCGAAATGTATTTTTGAGGTGCTCAGTGTGCAATAAATTAATGAAGACGTAATAGCTATTATTATCCTAAAGACCACACACGCACTGTGTCTAAAATGTACATTGTATTTTGAGCTTTAAACCACACACGCCATACGAACGAAGATCCATTTTGACAGAGTAATTAGAATTGACACTCAGAATAGGACCGTCAGGACGAATTTAGATCTAATATTCGAAATGCACATTTCTGTTAAATGGCGGACACAAATATGTGTTTTGTCGGCTGTTATTTTTAATGCCTTTGATCTGAAGAAATTCAAAGTATTAATGAGAGAATGTTGATGGAGGAAATGAGTCACAAAGTTGTATTGGGAAGAACAAATTGCTACAAATTGACATTAATTATGCCTAGAGCATAAATATGTCAGGGGTTACAAATAGGTAGACCGAAATAAATAAGCCATTGGGATTTGATGAACAGATGGCCGCTGGACAAAATGACTGGCTTGGATGATTGATTGGCGAAAAAACTTGTCATTAAATTGAAAAAAATAGAGATAGATTCTGAAAAGCCCACACCCTGAACCTTCGATGTGTATTGTTACTTGCTATTTATAGCAAATTATAATTGACTTGGTAGTTGTAAATACTGTGAATTATTCACAAGAACACTTTAGTTTTCTGGTAACTATCCATGTTAGTTATTGTGTGTATTCGTGGACATTTGGCTGGCGTAACGGATAGTCAGAAGCCGAACCCTCTAACCGTTCGCCGTCTGTATCATCATTATCATCATTTCAGCCGAAAGACGTCCACTGCTGGACATAGGCCTCCCCCAAGTGTCGCCACATTGACCGGTCCCGTGCGACTCGCATCCAGCGGATCCCTGCAACCTTTACCAGGTCATCGGTCCACCTAGTGGGAGGCCTTCCAACGCAACGTCTTCCAGTTCGCGGTCGCCACTCCAGAACTTTCCGACTCCATCGGCCATTCATTCTGCCCTGTCCACTGCCACTTAAGTTTGACTACTTGGGGAAATGTTTTACGAAATTTCGAATTTAAATTATATTAATGACTTAATTTCATCTGGTTAGACTGAAAACCAACCACGGCATAGTCAAGAAAACGCTGAGTAGATAATGACGATCAGAGAATCTACGATACAGCAGCACACTATGCTGATGACAATCAACAAGAATTGAAGTAGCACTGCTAGCAAAGAATCCTCATTAACTAGCCCCTCAGTCCCAATTCAGTTCACCGAGCAATATATTCCACAGTCGCCCGCGGTTCGTATTCAGTACCCAGTGTATCAGGTAACGTTGCATCGTATGTACGCTCGTACGCATGCCTGCCATTTATTATTCAACGCTGTGGCTTCCTCGCCATATTTTGTGAACATTTTCAAGCTTGATTTATTTTTATATCTTCAGTTTTTTTTAGTTTGCAGTTATTTTTGTATGACAAGACCTGTCGACGTGGTAATGCTAGACGTCATCTCTGTCCAGCAGTTGATGATGTCATATACTTCCCATACAAACACACTTGTCTCAGTTTACTTTCCCTACGAGACATTTAAAGTAAAGAAACTGTACTTTGAAGGGCAGGAATGACATTGGTTGTGTGCCTAGCGCACTTTGATCATGGGTCACTTTTTTTTGTACTCCCTTTTCTAGATGCTTCTGGCCAATAACAACATCAACCTTTTATTAGTTTAGGTTTCCTTCACGGTTTTACCGTGATAAGATATAAAAATATTTTTGCTATCTAGCACCGAAAGTTCGATAATGGCAAGTTGGTATTTACTTATATATTTTCCAGTACTATTGATTTTTTGGTATGTGCATTTGACAGCAGCAATTTAACGCAAAAAAAATCCGAATAGACAGTTCCTAGAAACGCTAAACAATCAATATTAATAAAAATCCTAACAAAACAGCGGCCTGTTCGAACATCACTCTATACACTTACATACTACGTAGCTTGTATTAATACGAAATCACCACAACAGACGCACGCGATGTTTCAATTATATCGTGCACCATTTTTCACTCGATATCATTGTCGCATGATTTATAGTGGGCACCTGAATAGTTCGCGTTAATGTAGTGGTGGTAGACGAAGGCGATCGTGGCACAAGTGCGTTTGTTATTATTGGTACGGTTTTGATTACTGCGTGAAACGTCTGGGACCCTGACTAACAATATAAATGTGTAAGTTGGTTTGTTTGTTTGTCATGCCATAACGGCTGTACACGTTGCGTGAAATTTTGCATATGATAGCCTTTAACTTGAGTTTGGACACATAAAATAAACAGGAGGGTACTCCTGTTTATTTTATATCCGGCGGCCCATTATAAGTCTCATGGCTCCTGTCGATCATTATTGGATACTGTTTGTAAATAAAAAATACGAGTTCACCATTTCGTCTCTCAATTATCTGTAATTATGCGAACTTGCCAACAGACTATTCATAGAATTAATGAAAATAACATAATACGAGGCTACTCAAATGCTCGAACATTTAAAATTGAATGCCTTAATTCTGTACACAGAAACTTTAAATAAGTACTCAATCTTTTATTGCATTCAACAATGTCTTTGCTGGGAACTTATTTAATGAGCTCATTATGGACTCCATTGTGAACAGCAAAATAGTAGGAGAGAAGAAGCTTTTAAAACCTTGAACCTATTAGTTTTCATACGTCCCTATAGTTCTTATCGAGTTCATAAACACGGAGTTCATGCCAAACTCATTCATTGCACTAAAGATCAAAGCCCCAACAGCGAACCAACAGAAATTAATAACTCAACTCAATGCACAGTACCATCAGCTGTTCGCAATTCATTAACATAAACAAAACACAGTTCACCTTGATTCACCCAGTCCACATTTGTGAACCATGATTAAACAATTCTGAGTATTTGGTTAGGACTGTCGGCCTCGGGCAGGAGATCAAACAGGCCTCCAGTTATAAGCTTTAATTAATATACGGCGAGACGAGGCCTCGGAAACAGCTTTAAATTGAATTGTTTTATAGCCATGTGAGGTGATACGAGCCCTTTTACTGATGAATAACAGAAGTATGTAATTTTCATTGAAGACTGGATGAGGTTTTTCTTAGAACCATTTAACGATTGTTGTTAGACTTTCTACAAATTAATGTGTACAAAGCAAAGCTCCTATACGTTGGACTAAATCCTCAAAATATGGGTAAATAAAATATTTGTACATTTTGAGTCCAAAAATTCCGTCTCTATTATAAAAAATCATTCATTTCAAGTATTTATATTTTGAGCGCAATCTTCTCTTTTATTTCAAGCATCTTGAGTTTTTCGTTGGGAATTTTTCCAATGAATTTATCTCCTAAAATAGACATAAATAACAATGCCTCAATATTGATGTGAACATTTTATCGTTTCCACTTTCTTTGTCTATGAATAGGTATATCTGACCCTCCGGATGTTCCCCATGAATGATGTCTTTATAATGTGAGTATCTAAAAGTGATCTAGGTACATAGATCAGTTTACCTTGGTATTTCTATTCTGCTAACAAAAGAATTTATGCCTGATATTGCTTATGTGTTTGTACGAGTGCCGTATAGATCCCTTTCTAGTTTTTTTTCATACATATCTTAAGAAAACAATCTGTGCAAATATTTCAGATTCGTAAAAGGAGAGCCCAATCTTCAACAAGTGTTTACTCTTAGCAAGACCTCATTTCTCTTGTAGCAAAACCATAAATTAACTACTCTCCGCTTACGCACACTAAGTTCAAAACCACATTTTTAAACTCTAAAAACCTTAAAACTACGTGCAGCATCCACACATCGAAACAATTTTATTTCTTCCCTCCCCCTCCCTGTTCGTTCCCCTCAGTTCCGGTTCGTAATCCCCGTGAGCAGGTTCGAGGCCCCGGCCAACTATAAATCACTTGTAAGACCTGAAACTCTTGGAGAAATAAAATTATTTCATTTATCACCGCTTACATACAGCGTGGATGCACTTGAGAACTTTTAGGAATCGTTCGACCGAATGTAAAGTGAGGCTGCGATTGGGTAACACGCTGGGCTTGAATATTTAGACTGAGAATTATTTTGTAAGTCGCAATGGTTCAATGAGAAAATTGTTTCGAGGCTTATACAAGCTTTTCCATACATTTATGTTCACATAACTCGAACAAAATTTAGGAGACAGCCGATACAAGCAAAAGTAGTTCTTATTAGTAGAGTACAGTGTTAGCCATCAAAGTATTTCATAGAAGCCAATGCTGCGCGAGATCCGCTTCACCACCAGGTCGCACAGAGGAGCAGTGTCATGTGAGAAGCGCCTTAAAAGGTTTTCTTTTTTTAATTTTTCTACCCTATTTCATGAATTATTTTAATAAAAATCTTTATGCAATTAAGTTGCAGTGGTAAGAGCATCAAACCCTGCAACCTCATCATCTGCCCAGTTTTTTTTCCCAATTATGTTGGGGTCGACTTCCAGTATAACCGGATGCAGCTGAGTGTTTTATGTGGGGCGACGCCCTACTACGATGTCCCTTGGCAAGACTGGTTGTCAGACTTTCGGGCCACTGACTTCTTGTAACGACTGTCAAAGATCACAAAGAAACAACCTCGGAAATTCGGTATGTAATGGGTGGTCACCCAACCATAGACCAACCTAGGCAAGCGTGGCTTAAGCTGAAGATTGATCCAAGCGGCTGTTATTATTAAGCCAGGAGCTCCTGCGACCGCCTGCTCCTGCAACCGCCTGCTCCTACGAAACCTTGCAACCTGATCAATACTTAAATTAAAACACAGTGAATGGGAAGGACTACCTGTCCATTAAAGAGTTTCAACAGACAAGCTTTTTCTCATCAACTCAAATATTCTAAAATTAGAAAGGAACTAAAAATATACTAGAATTTTAATGAAGGAACAGTCAGCTTTGAAAGTAAGTACTTACAGCCAGAAAAGTTCAGAAAAATAAAATAAGCACTTTTAAGAATACTTTACATAAAGTGGCCCAAGAAAGAGCTGGACTTGTTCCCTTACGTAACTTTGTTACGACTTAACCCGTCAGGGCTTATTAACATGATTTTATGAACACAACTAGTTTTAACCCTCAGATATTCTTTCTTGAATAATTTTAAATATTTCTCGGAAGTAATATTCATTGTTGTATGAAGTATTTGATTGAATTGTTGGAACAAACCGACCGTTTAATTATTCCAATGCAGTGATCGAACAATTATATTCATTTTTATTGGGTGGAGAGTTTGATTCCTGTACGAGACAAATTATTGTACGGTCTTCAATAGACTAATTTAATAAATAAAGCATCTGTTTATTGAATTTAATACAACGTTTTGAAAACCAAAACTTTTAACCTACCCAGAGCTGAGTCATAAAAAAAATTCCCAAACAATAATTAAGTAACCAGATTAAAAGACCAAAACTTGATTAACTTTCTTAAATAATTTTCCCAAGCTGCAGAACTACTAGTACAGTTAAACACACATGTTTACAGAACAGCTACTTACATTTTATCGGCAATGTCGCCCACCTTAGGGTCAGTGCGATCGTAAGGTCAAAAGGTGAGCTCGAGAAATGCTCGCCTCCCGAGCGAAAATAACTTACAGAATGAAATGGACAGTCTGTTCCCAAAACTACCACGTTTTGGTTATATTATATCTGTGTTATTATACAAAAGTGAAATTGCATTTAATTTTAATCATAAATAGTATGGATATATTGCCAATTAGTAAATAGCTAAAGATCAAATTTAATCAGATTTGGGATTTAAGTAGGAATTTCTATATTTGTGTTTTGTTAATAGCAAATAACTACCTCACATTAAATGGGATTTAAACTTACAGTCATTATAATTGGCAATATGGTTGAAATACACCCCCGCGTACCGATTGGTACGGCGTGATAATCTGTTCGCGAATCTTTGGAAATTGATTTTTGTTAAGAATTCTGTGCTGTATTTTCGTTACCGTACAAAAATACTAGTGCTTGCTGAAAAACTAACACATAAAACTTAAACACACACAGTCATCTACTAACTCACATCAGTCTTGACATAACTAACTTAAAAAAACCGAAAACTTCTCCTCGTAAGCACCAGTGAATACGCTTCTTAAACGTTTAACTCGAACTTTCGAGAAGAACTACCGACGCAAGAAACTTCAATTAGCAAGCTGACCTATCCGTCTTCAGAACTTGTAACAAAGTTTACAAAATTGTTGTGTACTTGTGGAACAGTTACTGTAACCTTCATCCTCTCTCCGGTTGCAGGAAGAGGGGTCGGGGGTAATACTACGCCTTGGAGGATAGTTTAAGCCTTCTGCGATGACTTCAAGGCGACATACATGCAGATCAAAATTGTTTCACGCTGTGAAGCACCCTAAAATTACCAAATACTAGTGCAAATTTTACATTTCCGCTTCCAATTTTTTTATATGTTACACATGAGTGTACACATATGAATTTATATGAATACCTAGTTAACTAATTGAGGAAGTAACAACATCATAGTATCAACAATGGCTTTGGAATGAGATAAAGGACACAACAGTTAATTACCCATGTTTGCACAATAATAAACGATTTGATTTTGATTTGAACAGTCAGTTAACTTCAGTTAACTCTTTACAACATTTTAATATTTAGATTGAAGTGCGGTACCTAAATCTGAATACACATTTAGGAAAACTAAATTGAAACTAAACTAGACTGATTACAGCTAATGAATTTCTACCGATTCTACATCGAAACCCCACAACATTGCTCCCTCCAACGCATTCTCCAAAAAGTCCCATAAAGCTCTTCATATGTTTTTTACCTCTAGCAACCCCGTCCGCGATACATAGTTAACGAAGCGATCGCTGGGAGCCCATAACATCCCCATGAATAAAGCAGGGGCCATAAAACGGTAAAACACCAACAAATTACAATAGCGATCCCATTCTTCGTTCGGACGCCGTTAAAACATCGTGATAAGGCCCGCTGGGTTGCCAGAGGAAAGACTTTGTGTTGCCTTACTTTGTTGGAATTAAAGTGGTGATTTTGTTAAGGCAGAATAGTGTAACTTTGTAGTAGCCAGATGACAGTAAAGTAGATGTAGAGAGGTAGAAGCGACAAAAGCTTAATATTTAGCGTGAGCTTGTTTCTGAACGCTAGCCAAACTAATCTTCACTTTAAATACTGTTAACAAGAGCACAGATTAAATACTGCATAGCTAGTTCTCTATAAAATGTACCCTGAGCTAAAAAGCTTTATGGATACAACCAAAAATAAGATGCATTGACACATCTATGGGCCAAAATTGCCTGGAAATAAATGAGTGTTAAGTACGAGTATTGTTGTTGTTAAGCGCTTTGCACGGCGTACAAAACCAAATTGGCAGTCAAAAATTAGAATAAAGACACCTGCTATCACACAAACACCATCATAATCTAAACTCAAATTGCAAGTCAAGTACCCTTCCACGTCCGACGAAAACCGAAAACATTTGAGGTCCCAAAATTCGCCCTAAAACACCATTTACCCCATGCAAAGGGGCCAAAACTGGTCCTAGCAACACCGGTATTCGCGCCGCGAATAGAAACAGTCTTATTACCGAAGCTATTGCTTCTAATGAATAATAAAAGTTGCAGCTACATGAGTGCCTTCTAAAACGTACGTTCTTTACGTATTATATGAAGTCGGGGAGAAATGAACAGCCCGTGGGAAAAGTGGTCGGGGAGAAATGGAAACTGAAACTGTTTTACGATATTATGTAAGTTTTGTAATCATTATGGTGTTTAAAGTGTGACTGATGGTGACGAAGTAGTGATGGTTCAGTGGGTAAGGTCTCGTCTCTCATGCATGAGGCCGTGGGCTCAAATTCGGGCAAGTGCCAATGAAACTTTTTTAATTCATCTCATGCATTCTTTATATGAGAGGCCTTTGCCATGCAGTGGGACGGTGACAAGTGAATAAAGTATAACTGTCAAGAACACATCTTTGTGCCTAATTAATAGCTGGATTTTGCTTTAATTACTAAATTAAATAACTTAAGTCCTATTGCCTATTAGATCTTTTTGAAAGACATAATTAAAGTATTATAAAATCTTGTCTAGGTTTAGTACCTAGGGAGTTTTGCAATAAATAAATTGACGTCGATTTCACTCAATAATTTCGTTTTCTAATTCTAAGACTGATTACTTTTTTTTATGTTGGTGGCCTAAAATAATACATAATTACAATTTGGACGACATTAATAAATTCCAATAAGTATAATTATTGTCTCGAGTTCCCAATTTATTTGCTCTGGAGAGTTAATTATGATGAACATAGTACTATTATTACAAAAAGTTGATTAATTCTTGTAGCTAGATCATTTTAATGACGAACTGGTCATGATCCTACGAGTCTAATGATAACATTTACTTTTGCTTGTAATTATGAGTAAAAGTTCTTATGATATAGAGTAAAAGTTTCACATGATCTGAGATAATAACAGTTGCATCTTGACTTTCCATTTCACTAGTCAATGTTATGGAGCAGGGCCGTAATTAGAGGTAACACGCTGGCTAGATGGCCTAGCATTATTACGGAGTTTCGAATTTAAACTGCTCGCGAACAGCACGTAAACTGCAATCAAGAGCTACCAATATTAATATTCCTTCGTTCAGTGACAATTGTGAATTTGACCCTAAGATGCCAGGTTATAATGGTTTTGATACCATTGAGGTTCAGGCCACGGTACCTACCTAAAATATCTAATGTATTTATTTTGTTACGATGCCGAATAATGAAGTGCCTCCAAAAAACCAATAAGACTCATTTACCTGCCGATACGGCCGCGAGAATACGTCCAATTTATCTTTGCACTCCATAAAGGCGCTTTTAGCAAAGATAAACATCAAACTCAATACACTTGACCTTGGTTCCTGGTTCTGCCACGTGTCACGAAATATTGGTTTTGTTTTCTTCAAGGTATGAAGATCCGCTTGTACATTGAATTACGAAGAGTATGCGCTTGAGCTATCGGAGCGTAGGCAGAGTAATGAAAACGAATCCCTTTGTGTGTTAGATGTCGGCATGAACTTTCGTTGCCGTAATTGTACGTAATTGTTCGGTAAATGTGTGTAAGACTTCCGACTAAAGTTAGAGGCCAAAGCAAATCTACATTATTCAGTTAAACTTATATTTTTGCTTAAGCAGAAATCGCTAGAGTAGCCCGCGATTTAACAATTTTCGTTCTTTATTAGACCAATCAAACTATGAATCCGACCAAATGATTATAGGGATTAGGATTATAATAAAAAGAATTAGCAATATAACCTAGGTGTGATATACATTAATTCTGATAGTGATCTTTAAAAGAAAACTCGAATTTTCTTAAGTTTCACTGTACCTTTACATTAACTTTGTTTCCACTGCCAAACATATCACTTCCCCTAAACTTTCATGGTCATACAAAAAATATCAACACAGTTTCAAAATTAACATTATGAAGTAAAAACTGACGCTATTACAAAGGCTAAACAATGGTGATCCGAACCTGCCTCGCTGCCGGGACGCCGCGGCGGGTGGACGAGTCGGGACAAAACGTAAAGGCACAATTTTGGGACATTTTTTAGAATATTTATTTCATGTTTTAAACGTAAAGCGTAGATGATTGACTAATATTTTAGAACGGTACAGTTCTCAGGTTTTTGAACATCAGAATCAATCTACTTAGGAAATTTCAGTCCTCTGCTGGATAGGCCAAGGCTTACAAGAGGCGCCACAGAACCCTGTCCTCCGCCTTCAACATCCAGTCTTACCTAACCATCAGTTTCTGAATATAGGGGTTATTTAAACAGATTCAGTAGAAGGTGGTTCTCACCAGCTGACTTATAAAGATTTTTAATTATGTTTCTGCTATAAGACAGCAGAAACCAGAAACAGTGAAACAGTTATAGACTTCAACACTAAACTAAGGGGTTGCCTAAACATGTACGACATCTCCTAAAAGAAAATATAATTATTCTTTTGTTACAAACCCGAATAACGTTAATAAAAACGCGACTTCCCAGCAACAATCAAAGCGGTTAACCAAGTTCTCTTTAACAAGTAACTTACAACAAAAAGTTTTATCGTCTCGATAAAGAATCTCAGCAACACAGGACAGTCTCCGCGACCGCAACAATCTGGCGACAACGCGACAGTGCGAGGGTGAGTGGTGCACAAAGTTGGCACAAACAGACATTAGCGCCCTATCGCGGCCAGCAGGGAGTTCGTCTTTCAGGCCTAGGGCGACCGCTGCGGTCTGACGAATTTGATAGATATGTTGTAGTCTGTCTGTGTGCTGGAAATAGGAATAGGATTTAGTTTAGGTCTTATTTAAATGAAAGTGAATATTGTTGATAAATATTTATGGTATAGGTCTGATAAAAAACGAGTATCCATGGAGTTTCTTGCCGGTTTTTTTCATAGATATGTATGTGTCATGTCTAACCAGGAACTAGTTTTAACTTTCTGGCTATCCGAACTCGTTGACAATTAAAGTTCCCGTGAATGTGATTTTTATTCATTGAAATTTAATGTTATTTAGTCTGATATCATTCAATTTTGTTTCCTGAAATAGCTTAATGATTGAAAAAACTCTTGTTACCTCTGTACTAGTTTTTAGGATTGAAAGTCTCACCAAGCAATATTTTATCTTAAAATTATATAAAGTCAAGAAAATGAAACAAATAGAGTACCATTTAAAATACTGACATAATACACCTGGAAACAACAGAAATGTTTTCAAAAACCACTAAGTACACTCAAGAGTATAAGAGTTTTAAGAGATTCGTAAAAAACGCTTGCTAATGAAGTTTGGCAGGTTACACGGTTGTGTCCTTAACCTTATATTGGCTTCAAACGGTTCTATTGTTCGTCCTGACCTGTGACCCCGCACTTAATTAGTGTAGTGTACTGATTGACCTTTATTTAATTAACTTGGCCTTTTAAACTGTTTTGTTTTTTGGTGGTTTTTGTTTGCAAAGTTATTTTAAATGAAACAGAATTGATGAAGCGAAACCCAACTTATAAAGCTAAGCGAGCCAAGACAAGGCGCAATAGCTTTTGAAGAGTTTCTTCTTTATACTTTTTCCCGGTAGTATATTCTTCGTCCACACTACACGCGGGTGGAACCGCGTGCAAATGCTAATATTTCATTACATATTACCATAAGCCTACGTTCTGCTTATCTATCAGCCATCCATCATTAGAACAATAATTTTGACTTCAACATGATTCTAGAATAGCTATTGGTGCTCACATCCAAATTGTAGAGGAACGCGTAACGAGCCTCGAGCCACCTACTCATAGATCTTAATCTAGCTCAAATTACTACTCATTTTCCTAACACTATGAACCTAAGCCTAATTCCACTTGGAACGATTTTCACAAATCACCAGTTAGTATACCCATGTAAATATAACGCCTAGTTAAAGCAGGCAATAGTCATTTACATCATCAGCATTCGGTACATCATTATGTTTACTAAAATAGTTCTTGGTTACTTTCAGACTCATTTTATTTTCGCAGCGATCACCTACAACTTTAATATTAGTTTTGTTTTGTTTGTATTCCCCGATATTGTTTATTTTGAGTGGTTACGAAGATCTAATCGAGGTGGAAGATGTTTCCGGGTTGGCAATAATGAATTCATTATCGTCATCATAATAAGGGTCTGGTTGCATGGTGTAGTATTCGCAAGCACGACTGCTGAGCATCAAGTCTTGGGTATGATTGGTTTACAGCGAGCAAAATGTTGTCATGTATTAAATTATAAACAATTTCTCATTAGCAACTAGGAGTCTGGATTTGTGACCTTTTGATGGCAAAAGGTCGCACGGGTCCGGTCAATGTGGCGATACTTGGGGGAGGCCAATGTCCAGCAGAGGACGTCCTTCGGCTGAAATGATGATGATGCTGATGATGATGGCAAAAGGTTCGCCCTCTATCACATAATACTTAAACGTAACTGGCGAAATAAAAGGGTACTATTAATTTTACATAGGTATGCTTCGACGATTACTGGCCTGATGTTGCGTTGTGTAAAATACACGAAACAATTCCAAAAACGTTCAAACAGCGAGCAGCAGGTAAGCGTACCACACACGGAACAGCCACCGTCACTCACCAACTTGAGACCAAACTTAGACAATTAGGTGGCGTGATTACGCGAAATGTGACCGCCGCGGTTTGCGCCAAGACACTTGATTTAGCGACGCCGGGAACTTTGTCCCGGCACCGGAGTAGACCACTCCCATCGCTTCAAGTGCCGCGGTTTGCGCGAGACTTTATCTTAAGTGACACTGACGGCTTTATAGATAAGTACGGCTAGAATTCCGAAGATGGATTGCGAATTCGCGAGTTCATTGAATTAGTTTGTGGATTTGAGTAGGCACCTTTAAAGCGATTTTCTCGCGATTTGATTGAAGATTAATTAATGAGAAAGCCCTAAAACAATGCTGAAGTATGAATCGCGATTGAAATCTGTCAGGTTTTGAACAAAATCGCGTTTCCCAACTTTATTGAATCTAGATGAATCAAGACTGCTTGCTATTAGTAGTTACGAATTATTTATTCTTTGACCTTTCGATGTCATTACTAGTGGTTCTTTGTCTGCGAGTTCATTGTGTAATGTGATGTAGTTACTACTAAATACTCCGCGTACTATTTCACTACAATTTGTAGCTAGTGTTAATATAAAACTTTTTTACTATTATTGTGTCTTTCAGGCTTACAGCTGTAGTGGTCATGTGTCACGGTCAACAAACTCATAAACTAACAAACGTCTGGACATCGCAATTTAAACGATAAATGTTGAAACATCTGTGTTGCTATTTTATTAAAACAAACATTATTGCTAGTAGTTTTTCACTCCACTTGTGAAATGCAGAGAGAACGGTAGTTAAATAAAAAAACAGTATTAATTTCACCGTTTTCCGAGAACTTTTGGACCGGCTATCCACAGGTCATGCAAATATTGCTTCGGTAGGACCTCGATAAGCTAAAACATCGTTCGGTGAGAGTACTCGATTTGTTTTATTATTTAATGTATTCGAAATAATTTTACAGTCGCAGCCTGTACCTGTAGATATTCCTACTACTGGACAAATGCCACTTTTTATAGACAAGAAACAAACATCGGTAACTACGCCAAAAAAAGACAAACAGACACGGTTGTTCACCGTGTATTAGTTAAATTAGTGTAGCAACAGAATAATATCAAAATGAAAGTTGTACGTTTACAATCAAAATAAATAGTCATTGAACGCAAACCATCGCTAGTTTATTAGGTTTTGGACCCAAGCGTGTTCCTTAGTGTTTTGGACCCAAGCGTGTTCCTTAGTGTTTTGGACCCAAGCGTGTTCCTTAGTGTTTTCAAACGTCGTGTGTCATGTTCCTTTCCGAACACAATTATTAAAACTCTGCATCTGATTTCCCTTCACAGTCCTTTAAACTTCATTACACAAACAACAATTGTAAACCGCTCTCTACAAGTAAAAACATAAACTTATTTCTCGAACAAAGAACAGAGAGCTAGTTGCAAACTGCACTAGTTCGACACACTTATTGTGTGTGCTTGTGTGGAATTTATTCACTGAATCAATATGGCCGGCGCGCTTACACAATTGGGAGCTCTGCAGAAGTATATTGTGTGGCAAGCCGACAACTTTCCTACAAGGCGGGGAAGGGTGAACGTCACGTAGACTGGATGGCTAGTATTTTTTTTTTCTGTTTAAGTTTGTGTGAAAATAATAATTTGTCCTGCGTTTCCTTCCCTATTTCTTAAGTCTTTATGATGGATAATTTACTGTTCATGCTGCCTTCGGAATTCACTTCCACACTCCTTACGGAATAGCCCTTCAATAAAATTTTGCAATATTATTTTGTATTATTATCAGTGTAATCATCGTCATCATCTGCCTAGCTTTTTCCAAACTATGTTGGGATCGACTTCCAGTCTAACCGGATGCAGCTGAATACCAGTATTTTATATGATATTATCATTGTAAAATTTATATCATAGTCAGTAGAATTATTTTGTGTGTACAATAAAGTATTAAGAATTATTGTGAAAACCAATTGTTTATAGATAGACTACTAGGCATTAACTAACTATACGTACTCATTATTTTATATTATCTCTGTTGTAAGAAAGCGCATGATAGTCTAGAAATAATAAAAGAAGGGTGTTGCGTGAAAGATCAGTTTAATAAAAAATGCATTATTTGTTCAATGATCCGTGAGCAAAAACAAAGTAATTTTCAAGTTATAACTTTCGCTTGAATGACGATCAAAATAAGTTTTTTTGTATCTCAGTAGCCAAAATTGCAACAAAAAATAACAAATTGTCTTCCATTCTAAGTCAAATTTAATGACACGTAAAATGTAAACTTATAACTTGCCATCAAATTAAAGTTTTTTGTAAGACGAAAAAGGTCAATATAATAAGTTAAATTGCAGTGCCTATTAAGTTGTCCTTAAGTACGTCGTTTATCACAAAACTTTGCCTTAACATGTATCAACGTAAATGCCATGCAATTATTATCAAGAACTTTAAGATACCTACGTACTTGGTAAACTAGTGTATGTTGTAATCAAATTATGATGTTTCGAGTTATGCTCGTCTTCTAAGTGAATTCTGAAGCACTTACTATATGATGTGTGTCTGCTATGTAATATTGTTTCATTATATGTCGTCTTGGAGTAGTCAACATTAATACTATCTAGAGCATTTAAATGCATTTACTATTGCCACGGAGGTCTTCTCTACCTGCATACAATTAAGCTGAATATTCCTGTCGCTACCTACTGTGGTTACTAAATTTATTCAAAATTATGTACTTGGTCCTTGTATTTGACCAAATAGAAATTATGATCTAGCATTAAAGGAAATCCTCTGCACGGCCGCCAACCGGTGCCGCCACCCCACTACCGCGTGCAACAGAACAAGTACAATGAATCCACGTACTCGTGCAAGTGCCACCTTAATCCAGAAGCGCAGGTGTCTCCCTTAACTACGTAAGTGCTATCTACATAGGTAATAGTGATAAATACTGTTAAGCATCTACATAAAATATTTTGAACGATTATCATGTATGAACATTAAGACTAGTAACAAAAGGTAGACACTTGAAAATATACAAACCCGATGTGAGTGGGAACGCGGGGAGAGAACGTCCGGGAAGGACCTACACCGTCCTTATTGGTGATGTTCTTGTGACCGGTTCGATGGGTAATACTCGTGCAACCCCCACCGGAAAATGGCGTGGGTTTAGGTGTTTGAGTAAAATTAATAACGAAAACCTTCCAAGTGCGAGTTGGACTCGTGTACCTAGGGTTTTACGGAATATTAAACTGCATACTTACGGTGTTAAGATTTTTTTCCTTTACATGTACTGTAAGACATTGAAAAATTTCATGATTCTAGGTCAACGGGAAGTACCCTATATGTTTTGATTCCTTTGTGAAATCGCAAAAATGCGACATAAACGGTCATAATCTTTTGATTACGTTGACTTACAAGTTTTATTTGATTTTTCACTGCCCCAAAGAGTTGCAGACCTAAATACCTTTTGATATTAATTCCAGCTTCATACCTCCACGCGTTCCTGAGAAAGAGGGTCTCTTAACAGATACACAGACGGACAACTAAGTGATCCTATAAGGTTTCCGTTTTTGCCGACTGAGGTACGGAACCCAACAAACTTAATTCCAGCCGTAATAAATGAGTTAAGACGACTATAACAATAACCACATAAAACTAAATCGACTAAAAAAATGAGGAGGCTCAGCATCTTGATGCTGTCCAGAACCGATCTGTCAAAAACATTTGCCAATAAACACGATATACTGAACACGACGGACTGGTATCCAATAAACATGATGGACTGGTTTCCACACCTGTGTTACCCCAAATAAGGTCCCCAACTTCAGTCAGTTTCTAAAACTGCAAACAACTGTAACAGCTCCGAATCTGTAGCGAGTGCATCTAAAACTAGAACAATATAATAAAGCCGTGTTAGTTGCAGAGTTGCCATTAATCCGGCGAGTCGCAGGTGTGTATCCCGCTTTACAGTACACGTTGGGTTGCCAGGAATTGGGTATCATTGCATTTATTCCTGCCATTTATACACCCGGTTTTGTCATCTGAAACAAAATTCATCGCTGCGTGAAAATTTGATTGAGCTCGAATTACGTCCTATACATTGGTTTTTAAGGGATCTGGGACATTTGCGCGAAATACATATGCGCGAAGGACACTTCCGCGAACCCACTTGCGCGAAAAGACATATGCGCGCATGGACTTTTGGGCGATTAGATTTTTGCGCGAATGGACTTTTGCGCCCATAGACACTTACGCGCATAGACACATGCGCGCAGAGACACTTGCGCGAATGGACACTTGCGCGAATGAACTTTTGTGCGCAAAAGGACACTTCCGCGACTAGATTTACTCGCGACTGGCTACGGTTAATCTGTAGAGTAAATATAACATCATATTATTTCTTATTTTCAATGAGATAGAGAGAGAGAAGTGGCAACACTGCTTGAGTCACAGACAAATTATTTTTTCGTATCTACCATGAATAGTGTTGCCAGATATAATTATTGTTTAATCGATTTACAACATCGATTTTGAACGTATATTTCAAAATAATATTACTCTCTGTTCAAGCTTTTGGGTTTCATTAATGTCGATTTTTAAAGTCATTCAGTTGTTTTAATGTCTATTATGACAAATGTATATTGATGTATAGAACATTCTTGTTACTTTGTACAAAAAAGATTAATCAATCGATTCTGATTTAAAAGAACCTCAGTGTTATGTTTACTCTACAGCTAACCTAACCTAACCATTCGCGCATAAGTCCTTTCGCGCATGTGTCTTTGTGCGTAAATGTCCGTTCGCGCATAAGTCCATTCGCTCAAGTGACTATAAGCGCAACTGTCTATGCGCCCAAAGGTCCATTCGCGCAAAAGTCTAATCGCCCAAATGTCCATGCGCGCATATGACTTTTCGCGCATGTGGATTCGCGCAAGTGTCCTTCGCGCAAATGTCTTTCGCGCTAGTGTCCTGATACCGTTTTTAAGCTATATACAATGAATAGCCTGCGCCTGAGTGAAGAATCCTTATCGTCTCACCACATGGGTCTAAATCGCACACACTAGCGGACAAGCCAAAGCATAACAGTATATCCGCCTATAAACTTTAATTGAAAAATGGAATCTATTACGATAAACTCTGTGTAATTAAGAGCATAATAAGCAAAATGTCTATAAATATTATCTCGCATAAAAATGTTCAGTTTCTCATAACATTCTGCAAATGAAAATAAGATAATTACACAATTTCTATTTCCACTCATAAATGAAGGAGTCAGAAATACTCAGCGATATTCTAAACTAAAAATAAAAAGAGGAGCATACGGAAGGATATAAGAAAGTTTTAATTAAAAGTAGGTTCCATTCGCGCCGCGCATAGATTTCCATAGATAAAGTCGACGCGCGATAACTCGTCCGGCGTTCTTTTTTCGATTTTTTGCCTCGTTTTTCTTAATGTTTTTTTTCTGAATGAGTTTGTTGACTACGGTATGAAATTGTTAAGAATACATCAAGATGGTGGATAACAACTGATTATAACAGGACTTTTTCAACAAATTTTCTTCCGACCATTTATTTAAGTACTTATTTGGGCCTTTGCTGATCAACCATTATTAGAATAATGTTGATAACCAGGATTTCATTGGAAACGATGTAGTACAGTGGGTGTAACAATAAGCTTAACGAAGCCGAAAGGTACTTGTTCTCCCCGTCATTGCGATATTTTTTTTTGTTCTGGATTATATCTGGGAACGTTTTAGTTATAGGTCAAAAATACAACTTTTTCCCAAGTTTTTTGTAAAAACTATTTTTTAAGATTATAACTTTTACTTTAAATACCTCCATGACCCGTCTAATATTCAGAGAATCCATCACCACAGTGTTTTGTGTGCGTTACATTGAGTTTTATCATAAAACATGATATTTCACCATAATAAAAAAGTCGTTTCCCAGCAAAATTTTTTGTGTATGGTTACATAGTTTGATGTACAGAATGCTTGGTTGACGGCTTCGTGAAAGGTCCGTTTAAACCCTGTGGTTCTTAAATAAGTTCACCAAAACCGGTTACAAAATAGTAGTTTATTAGGTTGCATTTAATAGTAGGAAAGATATATTATAAAGCACAAACTATTGTACATAATTATCAAAACACCACTCATAATAAAAAAGAAAAGAAAACAGAACCTCATTTACAAAAAGCTTATATAGGCTAGATATTTTAAATCCAAGATGAAAGCCACACTAATCTGCAAGACGCACTTAATAGAAACAAAATCTCCAAAAAAAGAAAATCGCTTTCCAAAAACAGTGAGCTCGGTAAAAATCTAATAATTACAAGTCTGAACCGTCGTTAACATACAATCTGGGATCAAAAGCACCTGATTTACCTGCTTAGCACATCAAAAAGCCGTGATGGGAGAAATATTACCCCAAATGAGCGTATTGCGCTCCGAAGCCTTCTACTCAACGACCATTATAGCCAGACCTCTCCAAAATCCTTAATTCTCGTAGATCGTGGTGTGAGCGGATAATCGGGGGGTCTTCGCAGAATGGTCTGGGATAAGTTCATTACCTTAGCCGTTGCTTTACTTAATACCGTTAGTGAGTTATTTCGCGGTGAGAGATGGCTGCTGGTTAAGGCTGTATGTTGGGGAGGTTTATTTTTATGATTTCTAACTTTGGTGAGCGTGGGTTGTACGCTTAAAACAAAACGTATCGAAGGATGAATTGAATCAAGAATTTCAAAATCCACTGGTGCTGAAACACAGGTAACGCAGCCGTGAGTTTGCCAGTATTTAATCATAGATTGCCAAATAAGTCCGGATATGGATTGAGAAAAAACAATATTGTCCGCCAAGAGAGGCAAACGATGATGTCCATCATCTTGACATAATTTCTTCTTTGCCCTTTACGATGCACAGTCGCCCACAATAGCTGGCCTTTACGAGAAATGACACACTACCTTAAAAACATTACTAAACCATTAAACTCCATATATTACACAAGATCATTTACCTATCCGGAAACTAAACGAGTAACTACATATTACACACATAATTAAATAACGTATGACTTGGCAAGTTTTTGTTACTTAACTGTTACCAAAGTAAAGTTGAAAGTTAACCACGTGTGTGGTAACTTTGAGAAGAATCTATTTGATCATGAGACAGGTTGCCTCGTCATCGGTTACCGGTTTAAATGCTTAATTTAATTGACTGATTCAAGTGGTTTGTTGATTTGTAACCCTTTCCGCATCGTGTTGGACCATGATGACCGTTGATTTGAGAAATAAACGTGTCTTTGTTATTATAAACTTTGTTGTAGAATTAGAAAACATTATCATTCGCTAGTCAGAGGTAGTAAACACTTGTTTGAGTCAACACTTTCGAATCGACAGTATTTCTTGAATGACAAAGTAAACAATAGCGTGTATTCAGTTTTGATTTTTTTCGCGCTGATCGGTAAAATAGTCTGATCCGCAAATTCCGTTTTGCATTTACGGTTCCAGGAATCATGTCCGGGTGGATTCGAGACAATTCGAGGAAGGCCAAGCTGTTATCACGAAGGTACACGCAGCTGTGCCAAATCATGTTGACCCGAACATGTACACACGTGTTCGGCCACCAGCACCACTCAAAGTTTATATGTTACGCAAATGTAAAGACTACATACATCGGTAATTTACTAATCTAATAGTAAGATTGATCATTTGCGGGTTGCACATAAACAATCTTAGCTCATCGTGGTGGGAAATGAATGACCAAATCAGGTATCCGTTGATAGGTCTTGGAAGGTGAAGTGAGAGTGATGGACGTAATGGTACTGTTACATGCGGAGTGAAGAAATGAATACCTTATTAATGCTGCGTGAGTGTCATAAGATATAGAGTAATCCCACTGCTATGAATTGATGTATTATTCATACTGGGCATTAAAAAATCTACCTCACATTGAAACGCGGATTTCGATAACAATAACTAAGGGCAATTCAATAGGGCACAGTGGAAGCCTTTATTTCACCATTTTAGTAGATTGAGCAAAGAAGGTATGTCAAATAAACCAAAATTACAAAAATTCTAAGCACACCGCTCGCTATACTTTGCTATAATACATGCGACTATAATATCCACTCTAGTCACGTCCCAAGGCTGCGCTCGACGAATCGCCGCGCTGTGCCTACAGTCGCTCGTCGCGGTGCAATACTCGCTGATTGTAAACGCGACAAATCGACGTTTGCACTGTGTCCGTCAGCCCATACCAGTAGCGGGGAATAAGACACCTTAAGGAACTTTGAAGGACAGATCGGTGCCAACATTTAAAAAATAAGTTTGTAGTTATTAATAAACAGAGTCTGCTGTGGAGACTTCCTATGAATAACATTAGGATGGTATAGTCGGGCACTAATTGCAATCCCATACTATCCTATCCAGTATAATTTAATATAAATAATAATTTACGACCATCCCCATTTGCATCACAATTTATGCTTGCAAGTTGTCTAAAGTAGGTTTCCTATCTTTGTAAATGTTGACAGAATTTCACTTTTGTCTTGGTCTTCTCGTTGGACGTGTCAATCCATCTAGCAGGGATCAAGCTACGCTTTCGAGACCTCAATTCAAAGACCTGTCCTTATTCTGTTTTAACATCACATATGCAAGGGACCTAGCTGTATGGTAAACAGAATCTCAGTTCCCTCATACTGTATGGCCACAAGCCCCAAGCGTTGGATTTGCGAGCGATTTGCGTTTATAGCCATTTGCCGGCATTACAGGCCCGTCGCTATGAATACAAGCTCAGCAGCTCAGTATGCGTCTAATCATTTAATATGAAAATTGCGCCATTCAGCGGTGCATTCACGGTGCCTGTTTCATGTTCCGGTATGCTGCGTGTTTTCTTAGCTTACAGCTCGTTTAAACGATGTGACAAATATTTCATTATATTTTGGTGGCTTACCATACATAAGTATTAAAGCTTCCTCTCTGCTACTGTGTTTGCTGTGCACGACAAGGTCTTTAATGGTTTTATTAAAATTGAGGTAACCACCTACGTCAACTTCGTGGAATGCAATAAATGATTGATTATCAGTGTTACTCATAAAATTGGTTATACCACAGAGTCAGGATGGTCACGTTGGTGTCAAAGTTACCTCAATACGTGGCACTTCTTCATTTACTTACTTGACTCAGTCCTTCAAACTTCTAAGACATCATCATCAATTTCAATGTCTTTGTAATAAAAATGTACCCTCACGTAATGAGCGATTGTTAGGCAATTCAACATTTTTTTTACAACCGAGGAAAATAATAAATATTTACGATTTACAAAATTTCCGAAACTATTTAACACTTTACTGTCCCACTTAAACTTCAGCGATTCTGTGCATAATTTGTCAAAATGTCACAGTCCATTAGCACTAAAGAGCTCTGACCTCATCACCTCACCCTTGACCTCAGTACATCAGTGCTGAAGGAAAACTAATGAATTAATAATAATTTACGACATCGTTAAATTACGAGTGCCGTAATTAAAACTCCAGGTTACTGACAGGGAATTAATATCTTCAAATATTACAAGTTTCAAGCACAATTTATTACGGGCGGGCCACAAGAACGGAGTATTGGGGTCAGATGTTAAGTGATGGTTAGCGAGTGTTAAGTTTAATGTCAGTTAGGTAGTGAGTTTCATTCAGAATTTTAAAATTATTTTCATCTGTTTTAACACGCTTCTATAGTAAACTAAGATTGGTATTTTATGGCAATATTGAGCTTCTTGTCGACATTCACAGAATAAATATGCTGAAGTGGCAATGGGCCGACCACCATCATCATCTGCTCAGCCTTTACTCAACTATGTTGGTGTAGGCTTCCAGTCTAACTGGATACAGCTGAATACCAGTATTTTACATGAAACGACCGCCTATCTGACCACCATAACCCAGCTAGTACTGGGCGATACCTCTTGGTGAGTCTGGTTGTCAGACTTTTGGGCAACTTACTACCTGTAACGACGGTCAAAGATCTACAAATGACAGCCGGGACCAACAGCTATACCGAGGAAACTCGGTACGTAATGAGTGGTAAGCCATCTACGGTCCAACCTAGGCAAGCACGGCTTAACCTAAAGATCGACCGGAGCGGTGGCTTATAGTTTAGTCACGAGGTCCTAGTGAAGATGACGTGTAATGGACCGACCATATCAGCCGTAAAACTGTTGGGGTAGACAAGTTCTTGAGTGCAGACCGCGAATTGGTAAGCATAAGGTTAGACGCCCTCTGTTAGGTTAGGTGGAGCGACTATCTTTGTAGGGTGTTCGTTAGCAGCTAGATGAAAGTTGCCGAAAATTGAGATAATTGACGTGCAAATGAAGAGGCCTATGTAAAGAAGTGGGATTCTGTAGGCTGATGATGATGATTGGGTTTATGGACACACATACGTGTCCAGATTGTTAATACAGATAGGTATAACGGATTTGTACAATAAATATTACGTTGAATGAAAAAGGAAATTTAGTTCCGTTCCTGAAAATATCCATTAAAAATGTATGTATATTTACAAAACAAAATAGTTATTCGGCAAACAGATTTTAGCTTTATGTCAAACACACATGTTTTGAGTTTTTGAGTATTGATGGCTTATCGAACCGGAAGACGTTGCGTTGGAAGGTCTCCCACTAGGTGGACCGATGACCTGGTGAAGGTTGCGGGGATCCGCTGGATGCCACCCACTCCCTTCTACATAGAGGAGGCATATGTCCAGCAGTGGACTTCTTTCGGCTGAAATGATCCTGATGGTTTATCTACCTAAACCACAAATCGCGCTGTTCATCCAGCCACATCTCATACATAACCAAATCAGAATAGACCGTTCCCACTGCTGGCGCACAGGCCTCCTCTATGTAGAAGGGAGTGGGTCGTAGCCCACCATGCGGGACCAGTGAGGGTTCGTAGATGTCACTGTAAATTTTTCGGTTCCAGGACATGTCGGTTTCCTCACACGGTGTTTTCCTATACCGTTTTGTGGACAGTGCTGTAAGCAGGAGTCGTTACTGTAGAATACCATCACAGACACTAATCAGTATGGGTATCATATGAATTTTCAAAGATTGTTTCCGGACTTAAAAAGAGACTGATCTCAGGTTTTCTTTCGCTGTTTCTTCTCAGAATAAAAGGATATAAAACATCGACATCGAAGTGTTTGTAAAACAAACATCATTTACTACTTCTCCTTCTTCGTTACGTGTCGATGAACTCAAATTGTGTAAGACCAGTATGTAGCTACCTGCACAGCTCTAACATTTGCTTCAATAAAATCTTGGTGGGTGCAAGTGGTTGTGCAGGATAGGCAGGATAAGAGGTGAAGCAAATCCTGCAGAGGGGCTGCACACTGGCAATGTGTTTGGGATGAATCGCGGATACCTCATTTGGCCTGATTATATCTACAGCGGCCAACCTGGCCAATTTACGATGATTGTGCCTAATTCCTCCAAACAAATCTGTCAGGTCACTGGTATAGCAAGATAAGGCATTCGAAACAAACCGGTATATTAGCATACACGTCTGTCGGACTATGCTTACATAACACTGCGCTGAATGCAAGTTGCCGGTTTCGTCCAAATGTCACGTTATTATGTAGCTATTTATAGAATTAGATCAAGTTCAGTGTTAGGTGATGCATTTTGGAGAATTATAGAAACGATTTTATTTTATTTTGATTACCTATTTGTCCAAAGCATTTTTGTGTCGGTTAGTGGTCGTTTCCTCGTCGAACCTCACACAGATAAATGCTCAAAAGTTTCCTGTTTTATAACTCAATTCTAAGTTATGCTTGACTTTGAAAGTAGAATGTCCATTTATCGAACAACTGTAGGCATTATTATGTAATGTGCTGTGTCCAACAAAGAACAATAATGTTGCAGCACTTTGGGCCCTTTCTGTTTCACTATAGCCGTAGGCGCAACCATATCTAGTAATGAATGTAACTCAGATAAACATTTGATATTATCTCTTTCGAAAGAAATGTCATCAAACACCATTCATTGTGTATGTCATAATAATGTTTATTTACTCGTTTCATTCTATTACTGTGAAGTAATATTTGTTTAACTATAGTTCGATGGTGTGCTAACATTTTTATGTGTCCGCTAAGTTCGTTAATTAGTTTCCTAATGACAAGAACTTGTTAATGTGTCTTCACTATTTTCTTAACTTCACTTTAAAGGTCGGTAGCAACTACTTGTTAATTTAATAAACATTTGATATTTTATTCATAGCCTTTTTATAGACTTTTTGAAGAGGAAACTTGACGTTTTAAATACCGTCTAGCGTTTAGATAAGGTCAAGGATATTACTTTTAAGAGTATCTAGTTTCATTCTTTTTATATCATGTCCTAAGTTTCATTGCAAGGCCTGCTGTAAAATATTCCTAAGTTTTTCTCTCAGGACGGTCTCGGAAATTTAGCCTTGTAAAAAGTAAGCGGCTTTTTGCCGTTTTATGCTAAGTGTGTCCATATAAAATTCTTAGCTCACCAGTTAATTTCTAACGACTATTCCAACAAAAAGGTTAAATCGATTAGTATATAAACGCTCAGTTAGGTACTATTACTATGTTAATTTTTGTGACAAGCTTCTAGTTTAACTTGTATCATTCTGACCTTGGCAACCTATAGATTGACTAAGATTTCGCAATTAGAGTAATCAATTGGATATTTTGCATTCATTGAATTTGAAACAACTGTGATTCATATTTTTAGGCGTTCATAAATATTTCTAACACAAAACAAAAGTAAAATAAAATGGCCAATTCATTTTTATTATGCCTTGATTTAATCAATATTTTTATATCCTATTAAGAGTGAGTAGAAAAATTATTAAAAAAAAAAAAATTTATACTATTGTACACATGTCATCGTGTTTAGAAAGGAAATAAATCTAAAAGATGGTTCAAGTGGTACAAGCAGCGCCATCTGTTATCTTAATTTTGTACTTTTGACAATATAATCAATACAATGGTTGATTGAATAAGTTATAATTTTAAAAGTAACGTAATCAGATTTTATTTGAGGCAATGCGTTCAGGATGTAGTTAAAACTACAAGAACGTTTAATTAAATATGAAAATGTAATTCAAAATGTATTTACGTTTTGCATAAAATTATTTTTAGACAAATTAAGTTTACTAATTCAGTAAAGCAGCGAGCTTCAAACGAATAAATTATTTACAACAAATTACATTATACATGAAGCTTGTACAATTGTACATAATGTATATAAATAACTGTCCAAATGTGGGTGTATATACAACCTTAACCTACCAGGAATAAAGGCGTGTGAATATGATGACCAAATTAAAATCAAACTAATAATAGATAGATATTTCACTGTTGTCTTTGTTTCGACAATTCAAAAGTCCCTGTAACTGGCCTGCTTGAAATTAATGCTTTGATTTTGATTTTGATTTTGAATAAAATTACAAACAAATACTTGAACTGCAACAAGTATTGAACCAAATACTTACAAAGTATACCAAGGGCTTTTCTATCGCGGCTTTAGATAAGTGCTGCCATCCTTAAGTTACGAGTATGTTTCCATATAAGTGCATGTTAGACATCATCGCATATTTGTGAACATTGATGTTCAATACAAATTATTGAGTTATGTCGTAATGACGAGTTCAAGGTTGCGATAGATTATTAGAAAGTTTGTGGATATAAAACATGGTCGTTGGATTCAAGGTTTGGGTTAGAATGTCATTTTAATCGTTTTCCTACTACCTACGGATTATGCAAGAGTTACTTAAAGAAGTTCCGATGACCTGGTAGAGAGTGGATGTGGAGTACCGGGACTTGTTGCGCAACTTACGGTTGACTTCAGATCAGAAATAGAAAATTGTAATTTAATACGTAGGTTATCCTAAAAGAGCACATGGCTTACAAATCAAGCTGATTGAGAAAAAAATGTCTCACAGCGCTACCTCACCGGTATCGTTCGCCTGTATTGTAACAGTTTAAATTCGGGATTGTTACATTACAGGCGAATGGCCGATTAAGGCAAACTCTTGAAAAAGTCCTCATTTTCTAAACCAATGTCTAAAACATGAAATGCGTGAGTATATTTCCAGAAAGAGAAAGAAAGTTAGAAAGGAGGTGACTGCTGAGGTGACGAGTACTAGCGAAGCATGGAAGAAGAAGCCATGCTGCGCCGACCACAAATATATTTGGATAAGGGCAGGAGAATGATGATGCGTGAGTATATTCCTATCTTATGTATAATCCTTCAACTTACCACTGTTATCAGCAAACAGTGTATAAACCCATCGTGACTTTAATCTTGTAGTGTTCTTTTAGTACACACAGCGCCATCTGTTATTTTTATGTTGTACTATTGGCGATATCATCAATACGTCCAAATTAAAATATTTTGTTTCAGGTAGGCCTTCATGGGCAATTATAAAACGTCGAGAAAAGGTGCACGGTTCGGGTTGATCGTTTCTTATGGAGAAGAACCGGAAAGAAACTCCATGGCTACTCTTTTTACCCGACTAAAGCGAACCAAAGAGGAGGGTTATGATTTTGACAGGCCTGTATGCATGTATATTCATCTGTTCCCTCATAACTTCTGAACTACTTATCATAATTTGACAATTAATGAAGTATCGTTGGAAGCGTTTTGATCGTCCGCTGGTTATGGGCTATGTGGCGTTACATTGAAAAAAACAATACATTCTAACAGCAGTAAGTGTTCATGAACTTTAGAGCAAAGTGGAATACGACCACGGCTATCAAATATATAACGTGTAAGTTGTTTACTTAATAGACAATAAATATTTAATGGTTTGTAGGTACATAATAATTTCAGACGAGAATATTTCCTTTAGGATTTTTCATTAGTCGGGTTTTAGGTTTTGAACTTATTTTTTTTAAATGATTTGGTTTTACAAAGTTATATTACAGCGTTAGTACCTACTTAAGTATGGCAAGACAGTGTTGGCCCGAAAAAGTTTATATTTAGTAATTTATTTGTATCGTTCGCTAGTTTTGGTAATAAACTCGCTACATTTTGCTCTCAAATCATCATGGAAAATCAAAATCTAAATATACTCAGCACATTTTTAGTACTCTTCTAGCAAATTATAATTACATTTTAATGTAAGTAGCAAATTATAAAATAATTAATTAAATTTTAAGAAGTGAACTCTCGAAGTTAATCGTTGAAGCATTTCATTAACTACACGAGAAAATTCAATGTTTTATTATTTGAACATGATCTGTAGATATTGGAATGAAATTAATTAGGTATGTGTAATTCGGGGTTGTGTTGTTAAGAACACATTTTATTACCTGAAGAAAATGTTAATTTAATTAAACAATATGATTTTATTTTGTAGGGCGAAGCCAATTTTATGTAAAGGCTTATAAGAATCATTGAACTTTAACCTTTGTTTGTACAACATAATATATTTTCGAAACAGGACCTGCCTTCTTGTATCAGCAGTAACGATAAAGGAAAAGTCAAAAATTTATGGGATAGATATAAACTGAAGACTTTAACTCATTCCTGTTAAACAAACACGAAACGCTTTGACAGCATCGTTGGTCTAGTGGTCACAAGCGCGACTGCTGAGCATGAGATCTTGGGTTCGATTTCCGGGTCGGGCAAAGTGTTATTGAGTTTTTCCATCAGGAATTCCTCAGTAGCAGCCACGGAGTCTGGGTTTGTGTCTGGTTTAGGGCAATAGGCTCGCCCGTCCATAAATGGGACTTAAACGTAACTGACGAAATGTGGGTGTATTATAAGGTACACCTTTGCTGGAATTACAGGAGTGATGTTATGAAATGCTTTGAAGGCGACTAAAGAGAAAGAATAGACTGACTGTGGAGAAACAGAAGAAACAAAATGTTAAACGGTAACTTAGTAAGATACCGTCAAACATCACCTACATGTAGAGGAGAACCTGCATATTGTATGCTAGAAGTTGTAGCGGTAGTTTATCGAAGCAGATCAGTTCTCATAACGCCGGCGAGAATACCGGGTAGTAGAATATTGATACCGGCGGCGGCCACGACTATACCTACGTACTATGAAATGCAAATATTCATCCATCTACTTGGTACGTAGACGCCACAGCATAATACGCAGGTTTGTAAATACGATGACAATGGACTCCTTGCATTAAAAATATGCTTGATATCATTGTCACCTGTTTAGCCTTTTCCTAACTATGTATTGGTCGGCATTCGGTCTAACCGGATGCAGCTGAAAAAAAAATCTTGACATGACTGCTTATCTAACATCTACATTCTACAACCGAGTTTCTGTGTAATACGATACCCCTTAGTAACTGGTTGTCAGATTTTAGGGCTTTTGGAGTAACTGTGATGACTGTCAAAGATGTCAAATTAATGTGTGTTTGATTGAAACAATAGTGTAAAATATCATCATCCTGTCATTATAAAACTAGGCAAATGGTAAATAACTCTCTTTTTGAAAAAGATTACCTTTCCAGCAGGTGTTCGAACGGCCCATAAAGACTTAAAGACCAATACATTGATGACATTATTATGTCCCGACAGCAAAATGCACCTGGTGTGACACGCCTTCATTAATCACGCTCTCACGTCAGCGTGACGCGTCGCCGTGACGAGCCGTCACGCCGACGGCACGTGAATATTGATGACGTCACACGCGCCAGCGATCCCTATCCCCGTGAATACTGATACTTTTAACTTGCCGTCGTGTTAGCATGCTACCAGCATCCACAATGGCGCCATATTATATCTCTTGGTGTCGATAGGTCAAAGCGAGCGCCCCAAAGCGAGGATTCCCTACGTGTAAATCGATACGAGGTTTTTTGCGAATGGCTCTTGGAAATGTTATTGGCAGGATTTTTTATAGAGGAAATAGGAATACGATCGTTGGGACAGCAGAGTAGTTTTAGGTATGATAAAAATAAAATAAAGGATATTGCACTGGAGGTAATAAAGCTTTTCTAACGTACGGAACATTTTCCTTAACTTCAATATTACCTTTAAAAGTCTTGTCGTGGAATGAGATTTTCATTTTACTAGAACTTCTGCGGAAATTTAAATTTCTAAAATATCACACCAACCACAAGCACGAGTGTCCAGCCAGCACTTGCACGGTCATACATCACGTCTGTCTTTGTCAGCTATACGTCACGCTGTCACGTAGTTTGCTCGCCGCGTAATATGAGATGTTCGGCTGTTACAGCCAAATAAGGGCGCAGTGTAAGCGATGGAAAATCTAGGCTTGTCGGGCGTAAATTAGGTAGTTTTATATTCCATGGTTATCATCATTCCACATTCTTTTTTTTTCCATCATTCTCATGGGTACTCTCCGTCTGGGGCGATCGCAGGGTTATGCCTCTAACCGACTAAAAACCCACTGTTCCAACTACTACCATGTGTTGAGGCCCGGGAGATACATTCGCGCGCACCCCCGACTGGATCATCATTCTCTTGCCCTCATCTCAATTTATTTGGTGTCGACATAGCATGTTTTTTTGTCTTCCATAGTTCTCTATTAGTCGTCATCTCGTTAGTTATGTTCCACAGTATTATCGAGTGAATGACAACCTCACAATCATGGCGTATCTAACCTGGTATTTGCATAGATGAGTAAAAAAAAACCTTATTCTGTCCTTATCATCTATTTTTAAAAGTAGATTTTAAACACATTTATTTATGTCCATTTTTAATGACATCAGATTGTAAAATAAAAATCCCTAAGTCGTGGGTTGTAAGACCCTACTTTGTCTAATGTACCAAAGCCGACGTTGACTTTTAAATTAAGTACATAAAATCAGAATTCAGGATTCCTAAAAAGGTCTGGCTCTTTAAAATGTCAAAGTATAATGGCGCCGCTGTAGTCTCAAAATAGCTGATGTCAAAACTTAAGCGAGTGTCTCATGCCTAATTCGAGCTATGATTAAGCCGCAAAGATCCGAGACACTTCCAATTCTGCCAGTCTCCTCCGTGGCGGGCTCGTAAAATTTTGATAGGTTTTCGTCCTGAAGTATGTACTAAATGGAGTGCTTAAAAGCATCATATAAATTCATCGATTCTGAATCCACAAAATTTGTGAGTTACAGAGAGGAAATATTAGAGAGGAGAGATATTTTCATAAAAACGTTGTTTTGCTTGTGGTCTTGCAACCCTATCAACTATTGCTGAAAGTAAAGTGATGAGTAAAATAAAATTTCAGCTATTGCAATGAACTGAAGAGGCAGAAAAGGCAAAGATTATTGAGGAAGATGCGTAATGACCATTATTAGAACGTAGCGTAATGGTGTTTTTCTGAATGTCAAATATTGCAGTCAGGGGTTTTAATGTAGGGCACGCCACCATAGTGGCGATAAGTCCCCTCTTTGAGGAGTGGCTAGGGAGGCGCCACGGCGCCCTCACCTACCGCCTGACGCAGGTCCTCACCGGACACGGTTGTTTTGGGAGGTTCCTGCACCGAATCGGGCGGGAGGAAACGCCCGGGTGTTTCCACTGCGAGGATCGTCCGGAAGACACGCTGGAGCACACTGTAGAGGTCTGCCCCGCTTGGGCGGAGCACCACCGTGTCCTCGTAGTGACGATTGGCGGCGGCGATCTCTCGCGTCAGGCCCTGGTTCAAGCCATGGTCCGGAGCGAGAGGGAATGGGAAGCCGTCACCACCTTCTGCGAAGCAGTCATGCTAGTGAAGGAGGTGGCGGGACGTGAGAGGGAAAGAACCTCACGTCCCAGCCACCGCGGGAGACGCCCTGGGCGTCGGGGGTCACGTGGTGGCTCCCGGCCACCGTAGGCGCGGGCCTGTGGACGGCGAGTTATGGGCTAGCTCGCCGTCCGGCCGTCTTATGACGACAGGCCGTGTCGACGGCGCGTTCGTGTTCCACGCGCGCCTCAAAGAGATGTCAGCAACCACGTAGGGGTCCGCATGGGCCGATGCCTGCCAGGGCTACGGGACTATTCGAAAGAGATACCGTGGCCCTGGAACACAAAGGGCAAAGAAGGAACATGGATGGGTTTTAGTCAGTACAAGTCTGACACTCCCTTCCGCTGCGCCCAGAGTGGGGGGGTCATTTGATGATTTCCCATCCGAAAAAAAAAAAAAGGGGTTTTAATGTTTGAAGTTCTTTAACCACGCTAGTGACAGATATAACACTCCATTTCTTACTTCTCCGTGTCCTGACTTAATGCAACGTCGCCTGTCTATTTGATTGGTTACAAGCTACTGGTTTTACGATTCTGTTTGTAAATTACAACCTAACTAAAATTATGGGCATTTAATGTGTGGCTTTAGTTTCGTCTATAAGTTGATAGCAGACTCGGGGGTATATTAATTGTTTAGTGTTTCGTAAATTGGTTAGTATTATACCGTATTTACTGGGAGTCTCATAAATGGAAACGACACCTTTGTGCTGCCAGGGAATCATTAGCAGATATCTATTTGGTAATATAGGGAACATTACGTAGGGCCAGATGATAATGATTTCGCTGCGATTTGCTTTGTCAAGCTATGTTTTGAAGAGTCATGTTTTACGTCATTACTATAGTCTAACTTAAAGTATACCATCGTAAAATGGCACTAAAAATGTTAGTCACTTAAAAAGACTTTGAAAGGTAATCTTAGTAACACACCTGCGTTTTTTTAAATCTAAAGCACGTTCACAACTAATGGCCTCTCATATCTCTCCTCTGATCAGCTGACTCATTAATCTCTCACCTTTGCATCATTATCTCACACATTATCAATCTTTCAACACTTTTCTTCAAGAATCTTCATTTATTACACTGTAAGGCGTTCATCCGATGAATAAATAAAAAATCACTTAGTCGGGTGTCAGGTGGTGCTGTCAATTACACTGGAGGATGAAAGGTGTACAGCACTATGAAATATGGATGTGGTATCGATGAAGTGCCTCCAGAATTCGCTGAAGATAAATTTATTGTAAAAGTTTAGAAGTGTAAAGGGAGGAAACTATTGAAGTTGGTACGAGTTGAGCGTTAGGTTCTAAAGTAATGAACTGACAATATTTAGCAGTTTTAGTGTCGTTTTTCCAGTCCGTTGCCGTAACGCAGGAATGGTAATCGTTTATTTGTCTGAGTTCATCAACTCATACTTTTATTTACGCACGTTTTCTTTTACTATATAAGGTGTATACGGACCCTTAACGAAGCCGCCAATTCAGTACATCAAACTAAGTTACTTTACGCAAAAAGTTTTGCTGGAAACGACGAAAAATCCCGTTTTACGGTAGGACTCAATGTAATACACTCAACATCATCACAGTGTGCTGGTGGATGAGTTGCCATTATTTGTAAAAAAAAAAGCTTGTGAAAAGTTGGAACTTTGACCTCCAATATCTGGAGTCTGGAGTTTCATAGAAAGCATTGTCTTCTGCTCGAGTCGAGGTGATGCTGATCCAATGCACTGCTTTTACGTGTATATTGTTGAGAAGTAACTACACTCCAATGACGTTTCAAAAATTGCTATAGCTTTCTTCATTGTCAATTCATTGGTTGTGGTTTGGTGCACTTTCTTTGCCTTTTAGGAACTTATGAAAACCATCTCACCTAACATATTTGAAGGCTCAATTATTACATAAATAGTGGTGCATTTGCCAGTAGGTACTAATTTGATCAACATAGCGTCAGTGCTAGGTACATCTACGTGCACTGGCAATGCATGACATGCGATTACGTCATGAATATTGATAAGAGTACTCACGGGCTTGTTATGTGTGCATACGGACTGCAGAACCACTGGGTTAAACAAATGGACACCAGTACCAATTCTGACTACTGATTAGCTGAGCCATAGAGTCGATTAGCGCGAGACATAATCCTCATCAACATCAAGCCATCTTCCACAAGCCCCTCAACTTTAAGCTGATTGTCATGAAGTAACCAAAAATACAAAATACTTCATCAAAAAGTCATATTCCTTAATTTTGAGCATTTGGAATAATCATTTTCTCATTTTATCTGACCCAGGGTGTAAAAATACCCTTACCCTTCTTGACATTGCGATCAATTTTTTGTTCTAGACCATACCTGGGAACCTTTTTTTTTCCTACCAGCTTGTAAAAATGAGGTGAGGTAATCTCGATCCGCTGCTAGTGGTTATACGTGAGCATAGTTGGCATGCAGAAAATGAGTGATAATGAGTCTTTTTTCTAGAATGCAATTAAGTAATGCACGCTTTACTATCACCTTATTATGATCTTGTTATATAAAAGCATTTTTTCATTCATTCATCCACAGCCTGAATTTACCCACTGCTGAGTATAGGCGTTTCTCTCCAAAAGCATAAGTATAATAAATTCATATTTACATATCGGGTACACGTATCGGATGGTAAAGTTCTAGTTGCTGAAGTATCAATATTATGCATGAAGTAATCGCACCCTGCACTAGTGGCGTAACGTTTAGCTTGGCTGAACACAAAGTGTCTTCTAATAGCTTCCTATCAGGAAATGTTCTTAGTTTTAACTTTAACCTAGGTATCGTGTTTATTTTTATCTTGTCTATTTTCTTAGGAAAATTTTATTTATGTGAATACCTGTGCTGTTTTAAGATGACATAATAATTCATTATGATCACTTTTTCAGCCAGAAGACATCGTATGGTGGACTGATACAGTGCTTTTCGTATCCATCTAAAACCTTCGCCAGATCAGAAGGCCAATTTTACCACTCAAGAATGTTCGAATTCAATCAAATCTAACAAATTGAGTGGCTTTTTTCTTGGTTCACGTTACAGAACCCACTCCCTCTTAACCTTATATACCTTACATATTTAATGTTCTCTAAATATACATTTACTACGGAAAAGATACAAGAGTAAAAAGATAAATCTCCCTGAGGATAAAAGGCGTACTTTTAATATAATAAGACGCTGTTTGAAAACATTATTTGCATCTTAAATTCTTCATGATATCATTTTAATCCAGAAAAAGAATTACGAGATTGCACAAGCAATTTTTGTGTTACTTTTTCTGTGTTGAGGTAATAATTTGGTTAAATTTTTAGTGGATGCTTTAAAACTTAAAGTACTTTGAGAAATTAAGTTTAATTATTAAGGATTTACTTGCAGTAATTAATTAGAGGAGTTAGATTTATTGAATGCTAAATTAAATTAAATTAAATTATTTATTAATAATCATGTACATTAAACATATAAATTTGAACTGTGATCCCCAAACTAGACGTTAGTCTGTATCTTGGGGATCAGATCATTTTCATTTTATTATACAAAAAGGTCGTATACGGTGATTATTAACAAAATTAAACTAAAAGTAAAATTCATAAATTGAAGTAAAAATAAGAAAAATATTATTAAGAGAGTAAAAAACAAAAACTTAGGAACAATACCTATTCACAAACAAGATTCAACTTAAATGTGTGTGTGCGTGTTTGTGTGGGCGTGTACGTTCGTGTGTGTTTGCGTGTGTGTGCGTGTGTGTGTGCGTGTGTGTATTTATGTGTGTGCGTGTGTGTATCAGAGTGAGATAAGGAGCGCTATCAGTTTGTGTAGTCTTACTTCTTATGTAGCTATTTGTAAATAATCCTTTCGGTTTCGTCGTTTATGACCTTTTTACACAGGGATATTTTGAGGTCTATTATGTTACAGTTCATAACAGCGGCTTCGTTATATATGCCTGGATATAAATAGTTTGGAGAGCGTCTATAGCGATAAAAGAGTTGGTTTGGGGGATGAGTATCCTAAATGTACGTTTTGAGATTATCTCTGTGTAATCTGGTCTGGATTTTAATTTTCTGTGTGTTTGTAGTACTGCATTTAGGATAAAAAGCTGTCGGACACGTAGGACCGGGAAATCCATATAGAGATTGTCAGTTGAATAAAGTAAAGGTTTCTTGAGCATTACTTTAATGACCGCTCTTTTTGCTCTCTCGACTTCAATAAATGTGGCCTTGCCTGCACCTCCCCAGACAGAAATACCATATTGAAGGACGGACTGGCTGAGACCAAAGTAAACAGTACGCAGTATAGGAGGGGGTGTGCAGTCACGTAATTTTTTCATGATGTAGATAAGTTTCCTGAATCTGCCGGATAGTGCGTGTATTTGTGGTTTAAAAGATAAGTTCTCATCTAAAGTAATTCCTAAACATTTCACTGATTGTATACGCTCAATCACAGTGCACGAACATCCCGCAGTTCCAGAGTTAGGGTTATGGGAGCAAGAATGAAATGTGAGAATTAGGTGTTGGGCGGGTCTTGATGTCGTGGTCTTATAGAAAGTAATTATCTTAGTCTTTTTAACGTTTAAGGTTAGTAAGTTCCTATCAAGAGCATTAGCTATAACGAGTAGTCCCTCTTCGGCAATGCTGTACACCTGGTCCCAATTTTTGCCATGAAATATGACCGCTGTATCGTCTGCATAAGCTATTATTTCAGCGCTGGCGAGAGATATATTTAAGATATCATTCATATAAAGTAAGAAAAGCGTCGGACCAAGCGTACTACCTTGCGGGATTTCATAGTTGATAGGAAGTAAGCTGCTAGAGATATCACCGAGTTTAACAAATTGCCTTCTATTGGACAGGTAGCTTTTAAGCCATTCTAGGGGAGTACCGCGTATACCTGCTGCATCCAGCTTCCTTAGAAGGAGATCTATTGAAACGGCGTCGAAAGCTTTAGCCAGGTCTAGGAAAGCGCACAAAGTACGTTCTCCTTTGTCGACAGTTGTTGACTTAATATTTGTTAGAAGCCTGGCTGCATCTTCAGTTGACCTACCCCTCCTAAACCCGAACTGCCTATAGGAAATAATGTTGTGTTTCTCGAAAAAATTCGTAAGAAATGTTGTAGTAATAGTGTTGACTAATTATGTTCAATCTACAGTGATGACCTGAATGTTCAAGGATTTGATTTGTTTATAATAGTTCTGTGCAATCTGGTTCTTGATTGCGTAAGATTTAAAATTACCATAACGTGTGATGACTGATGTACTTTACCTACTTTTGAAAAAATGTAGTAGAAATGTTTTTAATTTTTATGGTTTTTTTTTTTGATCTCACAAAGCAACGCAAAGGTGTACGTAATGAACATAGAAGTTGGCGTTCTTTACTTTCATCCCTCAGGGAAAAAGGCGTAACCTATGCATATACGTACGTGATTCAACAAACCAACAAAACACGAAATTGCTCACTACACCTTCCCTGACACGTCGCTGCGTCAGTACATGGTGCTCTAAACACGCTCGAATGCGCTCGATTTGCGTCACATGGTGCCCGCGACACGCAGTGACGTCACGGCACTGACTATAGCATACATTAGTCAAACAAGATACAGGTCAGTACTAGTGAGTAACTTGGTATTGTCCACTGACAATAAAATGCAATACTTAACAACATCAAATCAACAAATTAAAGTTTGTACATTGCGCCTTTTTCACCACGTCGCCGCACGGTGTTCCAAACACGTTTAGATACGTCCGACGGGCGTCACGCGGTGCTCGCGACACGCTGTGACGTCACAAGACTGACAGTGGAAGATATCGGACGGAGCAGATACAGGTCAGTGCCAGTACACTGAGAAGAAAATATCAATCCCGGAAATAGATTTAATTCAAAATGTTTATGTTTCTTTAAACGCAACAAAGACCTTACTATATTATTTAATAACGGGTAATTACTATTAAACAGTTCATACCAATCCGAAGAGGAGTGCGCCAAAGCATTTATTTTCGTTGGATCCCAGTTTTGAATCCCATTTTTTAGGTATCAACGATGGGTCTAATTCAACATGTGTACTTTTCAGAAGAAAAGTGATTTATCTTTATCAAACTAGAAGAGATATTTCGTTAACACAAATTGGAACAAGGTACTGGCTTAATATAAATAGAGAAAAACTTACACACCTACAGTTTGCCGACGATTTGGTAATTTTCGCACCAACATCAAGAAAGCTTCAGCAGATACTGTGAGACTTGAACAGAGAAAGCAAACTCGTTGGTTTAACGATGAATACCCAGAAAACAAAAACTATGACAAACAATGTAAAAGAACCCATCAAAGTAGACAACAATACCATAGACTACGTCCAGGAATATGTATGTCTAAGGCTAACGATTTCCCCGAAGGACTTACCAACAAAGGAAAAGAAAAAAGGATTGGAAATGCATGGAAAAGGTTCTAGTCTCGCAAAGAAGTTCTGAAAAACATACAAACTAAAACAGTAATAAAAAGAAAACTATCCGAATCTTGTGTGCTGCACATTGTCATACATGGTTGCCAAACGTGGTCTCTAACTAAAGTCCATGTAGTAAAAAAAAAATAATGTACCAGCATACGATGGAAAGGAGTATGCTGTGGAAAGGAAAATGTGACAAAATAAGGAACAAACGGATAAAGAAGTTAACGAAAATCTTTTATTTTCGTTAACTTCATCAGAGTAAAAATAAAGTAACTGAAATAGAAATGGACAGGAGAAGAGAAAATGACAAGTGGAGTAAAACTATGATGACATGGTACCCGAGAGACAGAAAGAGGAAATTAGGACGAGGATGGGAAAATGAAATCAGTAACGGTAGAGTGAAGAATTTGGACTAGAACAGCGCAGGATAGAACAAAATGGAGGGAGTTACAGGAGGCCTTCTTAACAGGACGAGCAGACATCGATTCAATTTCTGAATAGGATATCAGCGTTGATTAAGTGATTATTTGTAAATGTCTGAAATAAAGGCTTTATTTATTTATTCATTCATTCAGAAACTATTTATAGGCTAGCGTTTTTTCTAATAGCTCTTTCTTGCTTTTTTTATTTTTGTCTTAATGACAAAGCAGAAAATTAATCCCAGGAATAGAATATCGTGTCGATACGAAACGCAGAACACCGTTCAGTAAAATGATTATATTGCAATTAAAAATGCAGATGCATTCTTAATTGTTATATAATAACTTTTTACACACACATATACACAGGCAGGACAAATGTATAGGACACGTTCATGACATCACGTCCTGACAATGACAGATATTGGGCTCACGAGAAATAGGTCACACAAAATTATATATGACGGAATTCTGGTTTTACCGAGTCCGATAATCACGAATTTCTAAAGTTTGGCTTCGATGTTCAAAGATACAAATATTTTTAAGGTCATTTATCGAGTTTTTAACTGGTGGAAGTAATTGTGACAAAGTTAAAAATAACAACTTTGGATGAATTTTTGCCTGCCATTTTTGCAATTGAGGTCATTTAAGTAACCTGGTTAAAAGTTATTTTTCAATTAGGTACAAATAAATTTAATTTTGTTTCCTATTTCAAAGCTTCATTTAATTGTTTACTAGAAAGGAGGTGTCTGCTAATGTCGAGTAATAGAGAAGTATGGAAAAAGAAGATATGCTGCGCCGACCCCAAAGAAACTGAGACAAGGGCAGGAGAATGATGATTTAATTGTTAACGAAATTTAAAAAATGTAAATAAACCAAGATGAAAAACTGGAAACATTAACAAGAACTGCCAACAGCCAACAACCTGCGGTTGATAGCAACCTGATGTGGTTACGCCTGAATAAATATGTTTGAATCTGTGGTTTGAAAGGTGCGTCACCCCTGCATACGACACGTTGCTGTCGTTTGTTACGTGCGTCACTCGTGCAAGCGACATGTTGCTATCACGTAAGCGACAGGCGTGATTACAAAACACTCGAGCTTTTCCAAGAAATCACTGTGTTCAGTTGTGCATCAGTTGCCAGCTGATGATGAGATTGGGGCAGTGGCTGGCCAATTAACTACATCAGTTTTGGTCAATGGAGGTTGCATAAACAGGTGTCGACCTAATTTTTCAGTTTCTAGGTAAGCAAGTCAGGTTTCTATCTGTTTAAGTTTATGTTAGATGCTAGTTCGGAGGTTTCATTTGTTACTACGAGTATCGTTATCATGCAAGTATTGTGATATTTTATTTTCAGGATACTGTTTGGGCTTCCACGGTATTATACTGCTTGGACTATGTTTGTTGAGGCGTGGACCAATGATTTTTTCGTGATCATAAGGAAGCGGAGCGTAATAGTCTCCCGAGAGAGTTATCCGAGTGGTGGGACCTGTACCCGATACAGAGGTGGATGCAGCTTCATGTTAGAGCCTATCTCCGGGAATCGAACCCAGGACCTCATGCTCAGCAGTCACTTTTGTGACTACTAGACAAACGAAGCAGTCATAACTATACATGTGTTTTAAATGATTAAAATTTTATGTGAATAGACTGCGTCAGCAATAAATGAATTAAATTGAATTTTCCTAATTTTTAAGTTAAAGTTTATGTACCTTCATTCTAGTCACTTGTTTTTGGGTAGGCTAATTGTTACCTAAAACAATTTCAGAAGCTGTTTTAGGTAGCATCATCATCTGCATATGCAAAACAGGTATCTAAACTACACCCATACATCCATGTATCATCAACATCATTTCAGCGGAAAGACGTCCACTGTTGGACATAGGCCTCTCCCAAATAGGCATCCAAGCGGTGTTTATACACTTATAATTGATTAAATAGATATAAAATTACGGGCTTTTAGAACCCATATATACCTACTCATACGTTGGTTTATTTCGCTGTAGATTTGTAAATTAGTCGATTAAAAACGTACTAAATATATAAGTTTCGTACTACAAAAAGCCCAGCAATGCCCCCCAAAATTCAGCGGTGGTCAGAGTGCGTAAGAGCGGAGTGACATTTCTGCATGACGCGGGACGATTCTGACTTTGACAGCTATTGGCTCGCTGAAAAATGGGTCACTGCGTTTATAGGCGGAAACTTATGAGCGATATTTGTGGAAAAATACGAATGTGGTTGTGAACCAGAGAATTGCCCACCATAAGGGAGTCGAAATAAATGTGTTACTAGTTTTTTACTATCCGTGTAATAGAGAATTCTTTCATTCTGCTGAAATGTCTGTCAGAAGCAATTATGATTTTCACAAATTTAAAAATCTGGCAAACTATTGTTGGAGTCCGAACTCGCCAACATGCACCCGGCATGTGATGATTTTCGTCAAATTCTATACATAATATGTACAATTTGAAATACCTTTGCTCAGAAAATGAGCAATCAGTTTCTTCATACTCGTTATACTACCCTCAAGCCCGAAGTGATAATCGAATGTCAATTAAAACAGTTTCCAGGTGAGTACTCCATACAATAATTATCTGTAACTGTTCAGTAAATATTCTAGCTGTCTGCGTCAGACTGTGCCTAAAGCGATGACGCACTCCTCATCAGATCTATACGGATCTCGGATTTACGTTTGTTTGCTCTGAGAGATTTGTTTTATTATTGTTACGAGAGACGAGTAGCGTCCTCTTCTAAAATCAAATCATTTGTTCAAACTAGGCTGACAGCACTTCACACGTCAAAAAATACATAACGCAGTCTTTCAAGACACCTGTGCAGCTGGGAATCTGACGTAAGGGAACAAACTCACGTTACTACTCAATATACGTCTTGTAGCAATGGCCATAACACAAAAGCAGCACCCCAAAATTCTTGACTTAAGAATTGGAGGCCAGTGAGCGAATTTTGCGTACAATCTTCTCGAGGTATCCTTTTATGAAGATGCTTCTACGATACCGGGGCATATATAGGATAGAATAATTTGTTGTGTCAAGCATTGCAATGTGCAGAAGAAAATCTAACATCATCAACAATTTAAATCACATGCAAAGTTAATGTAATGGTCCTAAAGAAACAGTCACAAGGGATGTCTCCCCTCTTCGTCACAGGAATGTGTTTGATGCCAGAAAGCTGGGCACTTAACCCATCACTCAGTCAGCACCCAAAATAAGTGGAAGTTAAGTTATCTTCACGGTTTTACATATTATTTGATCCAATAATGCTATACTAAAATTCTTTGTCGTACAAGTTTGCAACAATACCAAACTTACTCAAGCATTCATGTACTTAATTATAACTTAGCGAATAAATCAAAGCGGCGATTATTTTTGGGCTGAACTTTGATTAAATAAACATTTTGTCGACGATTTTCTCAAGTACTGGTGTCTGGGTATTGAATAATTTTAAATTAATTACTATGCTAATTGAATTTAGATGCTAACAACCTTTCATAAGGTCGTAAATAAGAACAAAGAAACATTAAAAGATGCCAGTTCAAATAAGCTCAACAAAGTATTTTCCCCAGCATTGTTATTTTTGTATAAATAAGCCCAATATCCTTTATTTTTGACCCCTTGTCCCACTTCCGTTTACCTTGTCAGTCGAACGTCCTAATTAAATTCCAGAATATTCGTCATAACAAATTTTGAAGTAACGTCTATCTTGTGTCAACTTGCGGTCGGGTAGATCAAATTACTCTTTTTTTCTATAATAATATCTCTTTGTGGCAACTCTGGCTGGGAATTTAATAAAATGTATAGAGTTTTTTTCTTTTTTCCTTTAACGTTATTTTCTATTGGCACTTTACAGTTTCGACCAGGAGAAGTGGCTCTGGGGACAACTTCGACCTATCAAGTAATATGATTTGTCTGGACTGCAGACATTTTCTTTTAGAACCACATGTCACTTTAATCAGATAAACCTGCTTAGAGCTCATTTCTGAAAAACCATTGCTTCTTCATTTTAAAGCGTATATTATTTTTGCTGGAGGCTATGTTAATCTTTGTTTTATGTTCTGTCAAAAGTAATGGAAGGTCGAGAGATAAGCGGAGCAAATCGGATCGGGTTTTGAGATTCGGCAAAGGATAAGTATAATGAGTTGTGTTTGACATTCGATTAATACCCAAGTACATTTATTTCCAAGGAAAACAGATAAATATTTCACGTGAATTTCACATCAAACAGTTTGACTTATTGAACTTAAGCAATTTTCTAGACTAGACTTTATATGGACATAAAATATATTATACACGTACCTCAATCATGATCCTAATGGCGTATTAATACTATTTAAAAGATAAAACTTCAAGTTTTCTTAAGTTATTGCAAATGCTTCTGTAGATCTTGATGTAAGTTCAATTCGGTAATGCAGTGGTTTGGTTTTTGATTTATTGTAGATTTAAATTAAATACGAGAATCAAGATGCTAGTTAATGTTAAAACAATTACAAGTTTGTGGCAAACTTAAAGACGACTATGGCTAGAAAACGTTGTGATTGGTTCATCATCATTATCCACAACCTGAATTCACCCACTGCTTGGTTTAGGCCTCTCTTTTCTGTCAATTTTCACGTTGCTGTGCCAGCCTCATGCAGGTTTTTCCCCCGATAGCAAATACGTCGTCTGCTCATCTCGCCGCCGGCCGACCCACGTTTCTTTTGCCAGTTCTTGGACGCCATTCGGTGACAGTCTTAGACCACCTGTAATAACTACGCCTTGCTAGGTGTCCTAACTCCATTCGAGTTATGTAACACGATTTTGGTGATTGGTTAAACGAGATCAATACTTGAAAGGCGTGCAGGACTCACGAAACTGATGAATTTTTACAATGGGATCAACCTTGAAATCATGGAAAACTCAACAGCTGCTCCACACATTTGTGGTTGCATAACTGGAAAAAAGATGATGACAATAACCTAGAATAAGTATAGCACACTGCTGATTTCTTTTTCCATATTTCAGAGTTAGACCGATGATAAAAGTTTTTCTGTTAAAAGCATTTATACACATTTTTTTAATTGTTAAATCGCTATTCCAAACACATTAAAAAATAAAACAAAAATAAAAACCACGTTGTTTTCAATTTGTCACCCTAACCAATGACACTGCATAGGTACAAAAAATAAAAACATTTTTCCATAATGTAAACAGCTGATTATCTCAATTGGGTTTAGGAGGTCTCCAAGAAGGTTCACAGCCTTGGAACCTTTTTAGTTGGGGTTGAGGAGGGTAATAACGCTATCAAATCCTTTGCAGGCTCATTTGCATATACATGGTGTATTTGGACCCCAGTTACCTTGAACGAAGCGATTGTATGTGATTGTAGGGGAAAATACTGTTATTATTGTACTGGTTTAAGGATTAAGATCTAAATAATTAGGTACTGATTGCCTCGTTGGGTTAGTGGTAGCAAGTGCTGATGCTGAGCACGGGGTCTGGGTTCGATTTTCAGGTTGCGAAACGTGTTAAAGAATTTTACAGTAGAGTATCACGGAGTAGAGTATCAAAGGTAATTGGCTCGTCCCTTTTACACGGCGACTGAAACAAAACCATGATTTTCAAAATGTGGGTGTACTTTAAGGTAATAATTACATGTTCCTAACCTGTGTGTTATGGTGTTATGATATAATAACTTTGATGCTGCAGTAAAACTAACCAACCTTTTTACTACACAACTATAAAGAGAATTAGAATAGTAATACTTATGAAACTGACAATCATACTTTCAAGAAATTCATTTGAGTCAAATGGATATTGAAACGAAAAAATAATAATAGATACACGTAGGTACCGAGCTATCTATTTAGACTTCCAACATCGTCTATTTAGAGCCTTTATTGAATAAATTCAATTATTGTCGCGACACTTAAAAACTTATTTCTAAAAGGAGAGGAACAATTCCTTAAAATTAAAATTGAACCGTGTTAAGATTGTAAGAGGGCGCCCAGTTTAATTGGAGCCCAGCATATAAATGAAGCGAATTCTTCAGAACCCGTTCGACGAAGTGCCGGCGGGGCGAGGGGGGTCAGATTGAGCTGGTGCACTCGTGTAAATTGCAACAGAAGTAATCTGGAAGAGGGTAGTCGGCGAAATGCAATTAGGAAGCATCTAGTGACGCTTTCGCAGCGTAAAGATATCCTACACTCTCGGACAGATTCAATGGGAACATTTAAATTTAATTTTTGTTAAAAATCGTTCCGACTCCTAAGGGATGTTTCATCGAATGGCGCACGGAGGCAAAACGTCGGGGGAAACTGCGCTGCCGCAGCAAATTGCCGCTCAGCGGACAGACCTCCGGCGTGATCTCATGGCGACATAGAAAGAGCTACTGTCGCAACCCCGTGCAGGGCACGCCACCATAGTGGCGATACGTCCCCTCTTTGAGAAGTGGCTAGAGAGGCGCCACGGTGCCGTCACCTACCGCTTGACGCAGGTCCTCACCGGACACGGTTGTTTCGGAAGGTTCCTGCACCGAATCGGGTGAGAGGAAACGCCCGGGTGTTTCCACTGCGAGGATCGTTCGGAGGACACGGTGGAGCACACCGTGGAGGTCTGCCCCGCTTGGACGGCGAGTTATGGGCTAGCTCGCCGTCCGGCCGTCTTATGACGACAGGCCGTGTAGACGGTTCGTTCGTGTTCCACGCGCGTCTCAACGAGATGTTAGCAACCGAGTAGGGGTCCGCATGGACCGATGCCTGCCAGGGCTGCGGGACTGTTCGAAAGAGATACCGTGGCCCTGGAACACAAAGGGCAAAGAAGGAACATGGATGGGTTTTAGTCAGTACAAGTCTGACACTCCCTTCAGCTCCGCCCCGAGTGGGGGGGGGGTCATTTGATGATTTCCTAACCGAAAAAAAAAGATGGATGTTTCATTTACGATAAAGTCTAATTATTAAATCTGTATGAATAAAAAAAAAATTGCCGAGCTGAGCCAAGCGTATAAAGGATCGTCAATTGTGAAAGGCTCGACCGATTTTGCATTAACTTTTTTTATCGTGATAATTTTTAGGGCAAGGTTCATAATGAAAGAAAACTTTGAATATTTTTTTATTTGTTTTCCAAGCGCACTTCTCATTTACTTCATTAGTAAATTATCAGTGCGAAGCCAGAGCAAGCCGCTGGTTTTAAATGAATGAACACTAACCATGGCTTTTCGCTCTTATAATAAATAATTATTATGATGTCATCTGAATTTTTCGTAGTCTAATGATCGTGCAATCCACATTTTGCAATAACTTGTTTAGAGATTAAACCGCTATAAGCTGTGATTATGTAATTACTACGAACTCATTACAATATATCTAAATCTGGTTTACTGAAAGCACTAATTTATTTTAAATTATTTATTTGATTTTTAGTTGCATTGGTAGACCTTATAAGATTAAAGCCAAGACCAAAGTATGGTTTAATGTAAAACGTCAATTTTTGGCACCGAGGTTCTTTGCGACAAATTGCAATTTAATGTATGACTACAAACGAGTATGTAACTCAAAAAGTCATTGCATTTTGTTGCTCTTTTAATGATCATTATTATTTATTAATGAAAATATTTAAACTATATTTGTTTTCACATATTTATTTATAATTCTGCAGAGATTCATTAAAAGTTCTTCATCACTTTCATGAAATAAAAGCTGACTTAAAAAAATTTTCTTCTATCAAGAACTTTATTTCTCATTCCATAGTTCTGTCATCGAACAGTAATGTAGGCACGCTATACGTCGAACATCCTCAGTTAGCCAAAAAATACCAGTAAATATAAAAATCAAGATGCCCAATTGTAATGTCCCCAGCTGTATCTTAAAGCGTATTTCCAACCGTAGCTCTTAACTGCAGGACTGTTGAAGCGTTCATCTTTACTTAATTCTCGAGTGAGCTGTGAAATAAACCTGAGCACCTGGTGTTACAATGTTGATCAACTTGTAGACAGAATTGTGACCACTGATACTAAAATACTTTACAAGAAACGTAAACTTTATACTTTTTGTCCTTCCGTCCGTATGTCACAGTCATTTTGAACATCATCATCATCTGCCTAGCCTTTTCCCAACTACGTTGGGGTCGGCTTCCAGTCTAACCGGATGCATCTGAATACCCATATTGTGTGAGTAATATGTACTAGAAAGCTGTCATTCGCTGGAAACCTGCGTCTTTTCTTGACTTGAATGTGCCCTGGCGGTTAGGAGTATGTCATGCTCACTCAAATGTCTCGCTGATGGTGGCACGTGTGTCGGATCATTTAGTTCCCTTTAAAATGGTTGAGTTGAATGGTGCTGCGTCATGTTCGTGAACGGGCGCTGTCAGTTGTGACTGGTCATCTCTTATTTGCCACGGCTTATTTGAATTAATTATTTTATTTTTGAATTGTTTTTACTATGGACACTTTTAACGTACACATCTTGCTGCATCGTTCTCACATAATGTACCATCTCAAGATGAATAATGTAACCAAGGTTTTGTTAAAGTATTCTGATTTAAAAGAGTGTCCATGGAGTTTCTTGCCCGTTTTTCTCCATAGAGATCTACGTTAGGGAATGGGCAACTACAGTACTTTCACAGTTTTTGTGCCTTGTGACTGGGACTGTAGCTATATTTTACTGTTGTCTTTATTTCGACAATTCAAAAGTGCCTGTAACTGGCCTACTTGAACTAAACGCATTGATTTTGATTTTACCAGTATTTTACATGTCGTATTACCCAGTTAGCACTGGGTAATACGATACCCCTTGGTAAGACTGGTTGTCAGACTTTTTGGGCCACTGACTGCCTAACGACTGTCAAAGATCTACAAATGACACCCGGGACCAACGGCTTAACGTGCTTTCCGAAGCACGGAGGAAACTCGGTATGTTATGGGTGGTCACCCATTCACAGACCAACCTAGGCAAGCACGGCTTAACCTAAAGATCGATCCGAGCGGCTGTTATTATTTAGCCACGAGCTCCTCTGTCTCCAGTCATTTTGAACACACAGTTGAAATTTGAAGAGAGGGTGCTTTGGAGGGAGGCGTGGCCCTCTATACATCATATAGAAGATTGAAAAGAAAAACATGGTAAATAACTCTGTGCCCCCCCCCCCCGTCCTCTCATTTTAAAGTAAGGGGAGTAAATTTCAGAAAAATGTGGATTAGTAGAACGTAAAATGAAATTTCAATGAAAATTGGTTTGAATGAGATTCGATAATTAATTAGTTTTAAAGATATCAGACTTCTTCGTAAAACTATAGCAGAACATTGTTTTTAATAACAAACTACGAAAAACCAATAATTGCTGTTGAGTTTAAATAATAATTGACCTATTAATATGTGTTAAAATATTAGTTGGTGCTACGGATCCCTTTGTCCAGTCTGAGGCGATGCTGTTGCTATGCTCATCAATGTACGTAGCGTAAATAAGAAGGAAATTTCTACAATTTCGTAAGCAAAAATGCCGAACGGCTCGATTTGAAGCCATGCAAGTACCGTGCAGTCCTTATAACTGTGCGCTGACCTTTAATCTTCTTAATTGACAATTTTAATTAAAAAGTTTTCGTAGATGACTTTTCAATTGTAGAGATTATAAAATAACTTCTTTGTTTAAAATGACTAAGCCGACTTTGTAATTAAACTGAATCCTTCTTTAATGTTAATTAATGACATCACCGGTCGTTATGATTATTAAACCATTAACAATTTCTACGGAATATGAAGTCATCTTACTAACCTGCAACTTTTGTGGTAGTGGCAACTTTAACTCACTCTTCTTATGTGGTTGGTGACTCCAACAGTGTGATAGTGGCAACTTTACCTCACTCTTCTTATGTGGTTGGTGAATCCAGCGGTGTGATAGTGGCAACTTTACCTCACTCTTCTTATGTGGTTGGTGACTCCAGCGGTGTGATAGTGGCAACTTTACCTCACTCTTCTTATGTGGTTGGTGACTCCAGCGGTGTGATAATGGCAACTTTACCTCAATATTCTTATGTGGTTTGGTGACTATAGCGGAGAAACACACAAAACATAATATGGGACGACTGAGTGATCCCCAAAAGCTTAGGGTAAACACATTTCGTTGTATTTTTGAGTACTATAAATAAATATGGGGCAAGCTTATTGTCAACCGGGAATAAATCGAGGCTCTGAGTTACTCCATAAAAATGCCGAGCAAAGAATCTCTAAGTTATCTTGTCCCCACGCAATTAGCAGCCTAATTAACCAAGAAAGACAAAGTAAAACGAGACTAATCCCATTACAGCCCCCGCCTTCCATCATCTACACTTAATCCCATTAAAATGCCGTAAAATAACCACCGTAAAATTGCCCTCAGCACAATCAATAGGTAAAGCTTTAAAATGCAAAACGGTCCAATAAGGGTTTTAATAAAATCACTGTTACATTAGCAATTACTAGCGACCGCCGGTGGCGCCCCCTGCCGCGCTGAATAAATTTTAATGCAGATGAACTTAATAAAATGCAGCGCAAACTTCTGCCGGTTCTTCGGGTTAATTTTCTTAGTGCTGGTTACATGGTGTAGGTACTAGACTTTGTAAGGAAATTGGATTTTCTTTCAGGTTTTTTTTGTTTTTTTTTTTTATGCTGATTTCAGTGTTGTAATAAATCATCATTATCATCAGCCTACAGTCTGCAGTCCACTACCGGACATAGTATTTCCAACCGCTTGCCATTCAACCCTTAACTGTCACTGTCCGGTCCAGTTGGAAAGCAGCGTCGGCCACCATCTACCATTTTGCTGAACTGGGCCTATTTACGTTTAGCGCAGCCATGAGGCAAACAGTGTTAATTTTTTTGTTTAGATTTAAGTTTTGTTTATTTATAGTGTATGCACTTATGGTATGTGCCAAATAAATGTATTTTCTTTCTCATTCAGCTGCTACCTGCCAACCTGCGAAGACCATCAAAGAAAAGATGAGAGAGAGATGAGAGATGTATTTTTATTCAGTGGTTTAGACTCGTCCAACGTGTGTAAACCCTTGGCTGTATCTATTCTGTTGCTAAGGCCCGTAAAATAACATCATGAACTTGATACCTCGTTAATAAAACATTTCAAAATATTAGATAGCCCAACACAATTTCCATTACTTACACGAAGCCTCCTAAACTAAGAATCCTGTTAAAAAGTCAGAGCCCATCACTCCTGAAATATATTCCTACTCACTATAATTTTAAAGGTAAAGTCTGCGGCGCCTTTTAAAATAATGATCTTGGAATATTCCGGAATAACTCAAGATCCTGCGCTAAAATCCTTAAAACTAATACGTTTCTGGAGTGCGAGTGACGCAAAGCCTGCCACATCGGTATAAGTTGGCGTTAGTTGGCTGCTGGAGACGACGGAACTAAATGCCAGTCGGCTACGTATGACTTGAGTCTTTGCGGCTTATTTTAAGACATTGGAACATAGAGTAGGATATAGAAGTGACACATTGTGCAAGATGGGAAAGGTGATAATATTATTCTGTCCTCCTGACACAGGGAATACCTCGACCATGCACAAGTGTGTGCACAAACACAGTTGCTCTCTGTCTTCCCTATATCTCATATTCCACTGGGGAGGTAACAGTGGCAAAGGTTCTATACAACTCGATTCCTACCGGATTCCCTTTTAAAAATGGCACAGTCAGCATTCTATAGACAAATAATATAATCGCATTAAAGATATGTACTCCGGCTTACCTTTTACAAAATTGACCCTTCGCTACTGGTAGGTAATCCGCCACGACTGCGGAGATATTAGTTGCAAGACTAACGACTTATACCCTAAGAGGGAATCGAAGGCAGATTACAGAATCATTTAAATCCATATTGGCAGACAGATTAGAAAAATATACCTAAACTGTTTCAAATAACACTAATATGTTTCTTACACATACTTAAAATACTTTTCAGGAAAAACTCTACGTTAGTATTTTCTCTATAAAAAAAGCAACCGCAAAAGAAATTATTATTCCGCCGTATATTCGGGTGCTCCGGCAATATTTATCGTCCGAACAGGAAAATATTCATATATTGTTCTTTTGAAATATTGCCTTTAGAAACTCCAGTCGCTCTAACATTAATATAGAAAATAACTTTACTACGAGTATTTTTATTGATCTGAGCTTTAACGTGCTCGTGTTTTAGTTTGGGCAGATTTTACCATTGAACCTGAACGAAGTCACGAAATCACGTTCAAGAGCTGTCAATGTCATCATTGTTTCTAAATATTGACACACTGACAGCTATCGAACGTGGTTTAGATTTTCTGATTGCGTTAAGTGCCCTTGGTAGAATTAGCCCTTAAAAATAACTTTTTGCTTTGATCTACCAAATAAATGTCCAATCAAGTTTTACTTGAAAATGGCTTCAAAATTCTGTGTAACTGTTGGTATTGGGCAAGCGCGCAGTCTGACTTATCGTAATTTTAATCGTAAAAACTTTGAGAAAATTTTAATATCGCCGAGCTAGACTCAATCATTCTAGTTTTTCACGCCATTAAGTTTATTGCGAGCTTATTCATAAATAACGTAATTGGTATTGGATTTTTTTTGAATCTACCTTTTTTTTAAAGACGTGATTCCAGATATCCCAAGATCGATTCCTAAGCAACAGAAGCTGTGTTAAGTTACAGTTTGGCTGCAATAGCAATAAAGGTACCTAGATAAAGTGACATTCTAAGAAAAGGCCAAATGTACGTATAAGTTGATGTCAATCTTAAAAAGTTGTTGCACAGGAATGCCCATTGACTGACTGGATTAGCGCTGACTACAATGACTAAGCCATAATATAAACAATTTGAAACCGCACACTTACAATTACTCTTCACTCATAGCAATGAAGTTCTAAACCATTTCCTCCACTTGTCACGTCTACAAAAAGCCATAATTACTAATCTTTGACCCAAAACTTGATCCACATTAAAGTGTAGGACAGAATTATTTCATTAGCGACACATGCCGCGAATGATATTCAGAAAGAGATTTAACTCTAATAGCAAAACTCTGCCGACTTACAAGCAGATTACGAATGATACGCGACTACGCGTGGTGTGCGTAGTACGCGGGCGTATGCATATTCATGCGTCGATGTAATACGCGCCGACGCTACTCTCATTAATATTCTGATTAGTTTGGATTGGAGTTGTGACGTATTAATTTGATTTAGTTTTAGACAATGGAGGTTTGTGCTGTGCAGGTTTGGAGCTTCCTAAAGTGACTGACACTGACGAATCAGGGCCCGTGGTATGATCTTCTTGTTACGGAGAAGTCAGCCGGCCGTCATATGTATCGTAAAATGTTGCTTTAGGGTTAAGCTTCAATCACGGTTCTTTTTCTCTCATGATTTCAATATAAATCTAATGAGAAGATAATGATCCCATCAATACTCATTAAGACTATTGAAAGATTGAACTTTTCATACAAAATTAATCTCTTTATATTTTCTCTAATTCCCAACCTGTATCATATAAAAAAACACGTGACCTCGAAACATAAACGATGTAAAGGTGAATGTCCCAATTTAATAAACATCAACTCAGTATAACGTTGCCTGAAAAAATGATTTATTGACAAATATTCCCCCAAAGTCGAGTTCTGTCGGAAACAAGAATGTTCCTCTAACACAAGTAACCAGTTTCTAACGGGAATTTCGTTAGTGCAATTTCACCGTGTTTGCACATTGGGGTGTTTTTTAGCCTTTTTTTGCACAGTGCAGTTTTAAATTAAGTTTTGTGGATTATATAAGGATCAAATACATGGTTGCATTATTTTGTATGCAAAATTTTCGTATGAAAGCGAGAGGAGAATAATACGAGTAAGTTTAATATAAAAATTCTAATTTGTTTTTCCTGGAAACTGAAATTTAATCATTTGTATGTCAGTGGCAGAAGCTGAGTGAAATGAGAAAAAAGATAACAGAAGTAACTATATCATTCTTTGTTGTTGCAGTTTCACTGTGTTCTTATTTTATTTTCTTTCCTTATTTCGATCAAACATTTCTTTAGGTTTTTTTTTAATTACCATTTAGTTGCCATAGCACTGTTGATTGGCAGAATAGTTGACATCAATACTAATTGACGTGAAATAGTAACATATTAATAGATTCAAGCGAGAAATTGTGTCAACTTAAGAGAGATAGTAAGCAGTATCTGTAGATTCAGTAACAACAAATACATCGCCAGACTTTTTCACTACCAAAAACCTCACACCATAAAATACCATTACTTGACCGTTCATCTAAAAAGCTCACACACAGGCTCCTATCGCAGAAGGTCATGCGCACTCAACACAAAGGCGGGACATAATTAACTTAATGAAGACCAGACCTGCTGAAGAGCTGCCGAACAAAGGGCCGGGACAAAGATGATTCCCTAACAATTTATGCGGATAATAGCAAGAGGTTGTTGCCCATTTGTGAGTCGAGAACACAACGCTATTGTACGCCGACGGTTTTTTGTTAAGGACCGGATTAATTGTCGGGAGGGCCTTGGGTGTGTGCTGAATGTAGGACTCGGGATGAAGGGACCAATGCTTAATTGTGTAGTGATTTTGATATGGGATGTAGGGTGAATTCGCA